>CM035819.1:44011034-44468534 GCA_020458035.1 Magallana ariakensis | reverse complement strand
ATTTGAGAAAATATTTCAAGGTGTAGTGAGCCACCTTAATACATTCTAACATGTGTACAGTAGCAAATTTTAAATCATTTCTTGATTGGTATTTTTCTCTAGATGCACATAAAGATTTAGGAAATTGCTTTTTAATTCTTATCGATAAGATAAACAAAATGTTATATGTATTCGGGGCAATTGTAATCCTAAACAAAGCAGGGTCATCAATAGGCTAGAAATAACCCACATGGATCAAACACTATACATATGAATAAGATAAAATACTTTATTATATCCAGTTCTGGAAAGTCAGGGTGTCTCCAAGGGGGCATAACCTATATACAATTTGATGCGCACAAAGAACAAGAATAAATATGGGGGATCTCAAAAGTTAAAAATTATCAAAGTATATCATCATTTCCTATTTCAGAGGGGTGGGGGTGGTTTAAAGACAACTCCTGGGGATCATGTACTTACACCATTTGATGCATCATAATGATTTTAGAAACAAGAATATAGTTGGTTTAGTGGTAAGGGTTCTCAACAGTTTTCAAGATTAATGGTATTTTCCTGTTTCATTGGGTCAGAACAATCCCATAGGGTCATGGCCTACATTTTATTTGATGCATCATAATACATTAAGAAAAAATACCCTTTCCTCCCTATTAAATAAAACTCATATAGACATGATAAGTCTCTACACTTATTTAAATGTAATACACAAATCTAATACCAGGTCCAGCACAATCTCTTTATTAAGCTATATAGCTTTATCTATATATATACAAACTGTCACAGGGTCAATATGGGGTCAACTTAATATTTATATCTGACAAATGAAAAAATAACTTTTGCAATTAAAATGACAGAAACTGTACAAATGTGATAGGATATGTTACAATGATGAGCTTATTTAGATATTTTAAAAAAGATGATACAGTATGCTGGCAAAGGGAGATCACTTATTTAGAAAGTGAAAGTAATACATATGTATACCGGTGTCTCATAATATTGTGCGAGTACTACATGTATTATGCTTACCTATATTGGTCAACATCATAATGATAATCCAATTAGAGCACAATATGAATCCATTAATAAGCTGATCATCACAAAAGAAATGTTTATGCATGTTAATTAATCCTATTCTGCACATGGAAAACACATATACCATTATGTACACCACGTGAAAGCCATCTAACTGAAGAGCTGGGTAAAATTAGTACCTGGTAATGCAACCTGTAGACCTGTGTTGTGTACGTAACTTCGGACAAAGATCATTTTCTTGTAACATGCATGTATTTTCATGACTTTATTCTTTTAAACCCCTTGTACTGTTTTATTCGGTAAAAATATGTAAAGCACACATTTCAGCTTTAAGGTGGTACGTACAGGCCACCTGCATATTATAATGAACTCCCTATTGCAGGAATAAACAATAAAGTATAAATATAATAATTCCCCCCAAAATAATGTTACCTAACAGTGAAGTGCAATGGGTTAGAGCGTTAACTACATGTCTGTAGAGAGTTCAAATGCTGCTGGGGCTTTTCTATTTTTTACTTCAGATTCCAAAATTTTAAAAATTTATCTTTTTTGCTACATACCTGTATTGTAAAAATTTAAAATTATAAAACGTCACTGTGAAAGAAATTTGATTATAATGCACTTTACTACATTTACAGGCTTTCGTTGTTATCAAAATATTCTGATGTTTCTTTATCCATGAGGAGTGTGTGTGTGGGGGGGGGGGGGTGGGGGTGGGGGTGGCAAAGTAGTATGTAACTGTGTTTGCAGGGGGTGGGGGGATTGGGGTCCGAGGTGTATTGTTTGGTTATTTTACTACATGTATTAATATAATGTATTAATATAAATTATTTTTTTCAAGGGTGGGAGGGTCTGGACCCCCTCCCCATCCACTCCAATCCCTTCTCTAAATCTGTGCACGCGATGATGTTGGCACCTAGAAGGAAATCTAAATTAAGCCGGCAACCGCCGAGGGAAGGGGGCATAATTTAATTTTGTTTGTAATAATTATATGAACCATACTTTCTATGAAATGAAAAGATTATTAATTAACTGAAAATTCACATGCAAACAGTTCAACCACAACTGTACATAAAGGGCCGCTCATGTGTATCATCATCGTCGGAACCCACAGGTTTTCTATCCGTTATACTGCATGCAGTGTAACGGATAGAAAACCCGTGGGTTCCGATGATGGTGTATTATGTGCACGTGGCCTTTCTTTTTACTAAAACTGGTACAAAACAGTGTTATTTAGGGGCAAACACTTGGTGCGGGTATTACTGTCTAATGACAGCATCTAGTTGTTATTAATTTTAACTTGAATAATAGGCAGAATATAAGACTCCTGATGGTTTATTTCCCGAATGGCTACTCGCCAAAACAAACACCTAATTATTTTAGGCAATTATGGGGTCCTCTAAAGAGGTACAGGTAGAATGTACCTGTGTCCACCTGGATAAATAAATTCAGAAGAAATAAATGCATGATTCTATAAATGTAGTAATACACATTTTTTAAACCTAAATCAATGTTGCAGTTTTCAGTCATTTTTTTAAAATTCTGTTACTTTTCAACAACATGTATTTCATGTATATATACTAGTATGCTATAATTTAGTACCTTTTTATATCGAAAAGACTCAATTTTAAGTCCCAAGGTGAATGATACTGTGATAGTGGGTTGTCCCAAAGATTAACAAGTCCACTTAAGGGTTCTTCATTTATTCAGATATAGAGATTAAAGGATTCTATTGGCTATAGTAAACCACCTGGTCATGTGCACAGGTATTAAAGTGACCATACAGGTGAAATGCCTTAAGGCTATAAAATATCAGAAGCCACTAGAATAGAAAATTAAATAATAATTACTTGATAGGTGCATAAAAGACAGGGAGTTATAGGGATAATAGTCTGTTTCTAAATATGTACATGTAAAATATAAATGAAATGTAGGATGAAGATGATGATGTTGATGAAATATGAATAATGCATGAATTTAATTATTATCATAAAATGCACCCTATTACAATACCAATCATTTTATCTTTCTAATTATCCATGTATATTTTATAATTTTTGTTACTTTGATTAACTTATCAGAATCAGCACCCATAATCAACCACACCACCCCAGTCCGAACCATTACATGTTATCTGTTTTAGCTCTCTCTCTTTCTCTCTCTCTCTCTCTCTCTCTCTCTCTCTCTCTCTCTCTCTCTCTCTCTCTCTCTCTCTTCTGATGTTTCCATGCTTTCTTGTGATGAGTCTCTCTCCATGTGTAACATTTAACTAATTCTGATCATATTTCAATAGATCATTTGTCAATTATGCAAGGTGTAATGTGATTTTTTTTTTAAGAAAAACATTTTTTACCAGTTTATAAAACTTTTAGACCCCAAATTATATTTTAATTTTAATACATCATTCAACAATTTTTTTAATTTTAAGCAAAAATAAATGCAAGGTTTTTTTATTTTAAGAGAAAAAAACCGTCATTTTATTTAAAGTCTAAGTAAGGATACATACATGTGTGGATCCAGAAAATTTTTCCAGGGGAAGGGGGGAGGGCAACAGTAATTTGAGTTTGCCGGGGGGGGGGGGGGGTCCAAAGCATTTTTTCAGCAATTTTTTAGATTAAATGTAATTTAAAGAAATTTGAATTTTGAAGGGGGGATCTGGACCCCTGATCCCCCTCTAGATCTGCACATGGGATAAATGTTAATTTCATGCTATTATTTGACTCCCTAGATGAAATTTAAATTTTTAAAACCTTACTGCACATCTTTAGGACAGCCTCTATCATATCCCAAGATATGATGTGTCTATTCATTAAATCACAAGAGAAGTTCTGGGATCTGGGTTTATTTATGAGTGATAAACGTCAATTTTCTGCTATTATTTGACTCCCTAGATAAAATTTAAATTTTTAAAACCTTATTGCACATCTTTGGGACAGCCTCTATCATATCCCAAGATATGATGTGTCTATTCATTAAATCATAAGAGGAGTTCTGGGATGTAGGTTTTGTTGAGGAGAGATTAACGTCAATTTTCTGCTACTATTTGACTTTCTGGATGAAATTAAAATTTCTAAAACCTTATTGCACATCTTTAGGACAGCCCCAATCATATCCCAAGAGATGACAGAGCTACTCCAAAAGTTGTAAAAGGAGTTATGGGAACCATACTTTTTTTTGCAAAAAAACGTCGTTTTTTGTTGCCCACTGATCCCTGAAAAAATTTCTGAAACCTGATCACACTTCAAAATGACACCCGCAATCATATTCTAGAAGATCATTTGGCTAAATAAGCTAATCATTTTCATAAAGATTCTCAAAAATTGAATATAGTAAATGTTGATGAAATTATTTATATTTATATGTGTATGCCTTGATCGAGATGTAATTGACAAAATAAGATTTCATGACCCTCCTATCACCTCGAAGCAAATAATCTGGCATGTCGCTCTTGAAACATTGTAATATAATGCTATATAAAATATGACATCACATTTAACATACCATTGCAAAACTATTTATATTGATTTTCTGTCATGTTCATATTTCGTATAAAAGCTATCATACAATATACAAATATAAGACAGCAAAATGATTAGTGTTAGAATATATGCATTGATTTTGTGTCATGCTCCGCACTTCATACACAAAGAAGCTATTATATGACAATATTCATGTCATGTTTGAATCAAATGCCTTACAATCTTTTCAACAGCATTATAATCTTGTAATTACTATCTAAAATTTGACAATCTGGTCAATCACCACCACATCCACTACCACCACCACATCCTCCACCACCTCCACAACTTCCTCCGCCCCCGCATCCTCCGCTTCCACCATCACTCCCGCAACCTCCTCCTCCTCCGCTCCCATCACTCCCGGAACTTCCTCCTCCGCCACCACAACCTCCTCCACAACCACCGCATCCGCCGCACCCACCCCCACCGTCGCCACCTCCGATGTCTCCACCACCCCCACCACCGAAATCTCCTCCGTCAGAATTGATGACACATTGACTTTGATCGAAGCCCACGCCACAAGAATCAGACACAATTCCTCCGGCAGCACATCCTGCACTGACGTTTGCACCGTAGTTGTGATATAGGTAGTGATTAGAGGGCGTCAAGTACAGCAATCCCGCAGCCATCATAAAAGACATATCTTCATCTGGAAACCTTTCCACTCTTCGTCTTCCTCTTTTTGCCAATTTCGGTTTAAGAGACTCTCCTGATTTCCATTTTGTTGGGCGAGGAACACATAGCACGTGAAGCAAAGCGACGGAAAATGAAAGGGTCACATATTCAAGTATTTTATCCGATTTCATTCCACTGCAGGTTATTGTGCCTCTATTGAAGTCTAAGGTTAGACCTTCATATTCTAGAGGGTGATATTGAGAAAGATAAATTTTTTCTCCACATGGAGCAATTTTCACATCAATTCGGTATACTCTAACTTCCAAATGACCGGGGTTACCAGGGACTCCTCGCTTACCTTAAAGTAGATATCAATCAAATCGTTAAATTTTATTTATTAAATGCCTTGACATTAACTCAAAGATAATGTTCTTAAGATACCTCGTGTCCCAGCAACTCCCCGAACAAATCCTGTCCATTTTCCTATTAGTATCATAGAATCACCGTCTCCAGTTTTTATAAGGACTGCTCTTTCTCCTGCACCTGGATTGAGGGATATATTTTCAGATGTCTGAAAACAATCAAAATAAATAAGTTATAGTTACAACAGGTAAAAAAGATAAAAATCGGCTTTTAAACAACATTTTTTCATAAATGAAATATGAGATATAAGATATTTACTTAAATTACGTAATGGTTAGCATGAAAATATTTCATTTACACGATTAAGGAAATTATTTTTGTTAGATGCTTTATTTGGATGATTTATGTCGATTGCTGTTAATACCTGTAGGTTCTTAAATTAGTATTAGTTCGTCTGAATAAAATATTACTTAATATTTGTTTTGAAACATTAATTGTATTTACTTGATGCAAATCACTTTAATTTGATATTCAATTATGTTATTTTTATGATTAAATATTATAATTAGATTATATTATAATTTAGATTATAATTAGATATTTTTGATGATGAAAAAACCCCACATATTTTTAGTTGAAATACGTGAAATTCATTAAAATTCATTGAAATAATATATGCTTTCATTATGTGGCATATATTTGTTTCCGTCTGTGTAAAATGTCATAACAGATAACCTCTTCTTGAACAACGTACCTAAATTTTTACTCCAGAATAGATTACTCTTACATTCAAGGTTTGTTCAAAAACTTCATTGGTGGTTATGCCAGTTATAAACTTTGATTGTTTTAAATAATATTTGAACATTTTTGATAATTAACATTAAGTGACTGTTGTCCGATCCTCAGCCTCAAAATATTTTGTTCATAATAAAAATTCTATTCGTCCTTAAATATCTATAATTGAAATAAAATTGAAAGAAATGCATTATTGGTTTTCATGCATTTTTCAAAGATATGCGAATATCCCAATGATTGATATAATGGAATCAATGTACAAGTTGAAATCAAATTTAAAACAAGAGGCCCTGGGACCACATCGCTCACCTGAGCAACAATAGCCTTAACTCTGATCAATTTAGCATTAAAGTATCAAAATAAAAATATCTTGACAACTAAGTACAGTAGATGTTGATCAATTTTTTTTTTAAATCTGCCGATTTTTATCCACATATTTTTATGGTAAATACCAAGCCTCTTTTGTTGTTGTACCTGTAAGAAGATTTTTCTCTTTTTCTATATACCCCCCCCCCATTTGTGGCCCCACTTTTCTCTAGGGAATCATGGTTTGATCAAACTTTAATCTATACAACCAGTGCTTTCACACAAGTTACTGCTTTTTGGACTGAAAACTTTTCCAAAATATTTTTAAAATTGTTTTCTATTTATTCCTATGTAAAAATTCATCCCCCTCCCATTGTGGCCTCGCCCTAATTCCGGTGACCATAATTTAAGGAAACTTGAATCTACACTATCTGAAGATGCATCCACTTCAATTTGATCTTTTCTTGCCTTACAGGTTTTGAGAAGAAAATTTTTAAAGATTTTTTATATATATTCCTTTGTAAAAATTCATCACCCATTGTGGCCCAACCCTACCCTCCGGGACCATGATTGAAAGAAATTTGAATCTACACTATCTGAAGATGCTTCCGCTCCAATTTGAGATTTCCTGGCCTATTGGTTTTTAAGAAGAAGATTTTTAAAGATTTTCTCTATATATTCCTATGTAAAAATTCATCCCCCATTGTGGTCCCACCCTACCCCCGGGGACCATGATTTAAACAAACTTGAATCTACACTACCTGAGGATGCCTCCACACAAGTTTAAGCTTTTCTGGCCGATTAGTTTTTGAGAAACAGATTTTTAAAGATCTTCTCTATACATTCTTATGTAAATATCCATCCCCCCATTTTGGCCCCACCCTACCATCGGGGATCATGATTTGAACAAACCTGAATCTACACTACCTGAGGATGCTTACATACAAGTTACAGCTTTTTTGGCCTAATAGTTTTTGAGAAGATTTTTGAAAAATACAAACAATTTTCAATAATTCTAAATTATCTCCTCTTTAAAGAGGGTGTGACCCTTTATTTGAACAAACTTGAATTCCCTTCACCCAGTGATGCTTTGTGCCAAGTTTGGTTGAAATCTGCCCAGTGGTTCTGTAGAAGAAGATGAAAATGTGAGAAGTTTACAACAACGACAACGCCAACGACGACAGACAACGGACAAATTTTGATCAGAAAAGCTCACTTGAGCTTTCAGCTCAGGTGAGCTAAAAATGGTTATACTGGTGCATCAATGGCTCGAACCCCTTTACCTATATGTAGTAACAGTCAAACTACGTGAACCCACTAGGCCAAGCATTTCATTGAATAATTGATTGTAATATTGACACTAGAAGACTAATTAATTTGTTTATTTAGAAGATTTATGCATGGTAAGAATAAAAATTCCGAATAATTTAGATTTATTGGATATGGCTGAGGATCGGAGATCGTTAGGACATTTTTAACCTGTGATTCAATTGGTAGCTGGTCAGTTCCGATAACATGTGCAACTGCTGCCATTTTGTCGTTGAAAAAAACATGCACAACTGATGTCATCATCTTTACACTGTGTATGATCCGACAAGTAAAAACGACATTTCCATTCGGGTTTTGCAATCTATGATTAATAATGAAAGGAATTATGTATAATAATTATTAATTAAATGCCAATATTTGTTTTTATTAAAAGAATAGTTCAATAATTATTTGGTTACAAACTGTTCTAAAATTAATAATGTACCTATGCAAAGCAACTTGGCAGATGTTTTCAGCATCGGATTTTGGCAAAGGAACAGGACCCCATAATTGATCTACATTAGATGGCATGTTAGCCTCTTCATAGGTACCTGGTTCCAGAAGTAAAACGATGTCAGCAACAGACGGGCGTCCAAATCTTCCACTAACGGCACATTTTGCTGCCGATGCAGTGCTTATCATTTGCATTTCTCTTTCAAATCTGAAATGGCCGCCATTATTAAGCTCGGGGTTCTGCAGATATTGCCCAAACCGTTCTTGAAAACCACCAATTGCTTTAGATCCTCCACCAAAAAAAGTGTTTCTTGTAGCTAGCTCAAAGACAAGGGTCGCATCTGAAGGCCCATATAAAAATTGTACATTATTAAGATTTTTCCAGGTCATGTTTCCCATTTTGCCTGTTAACTTTTGAATACGTTGAAGTCCCTTTAACCAATTGTTTTTCAATATTTTAAGTTTAATATTTTTGTTGCCAACTGCATCAGGCAAAGATATAGAAATATCTTCAACAACAGCTTCTGCCTTTCTGCCTGAGAATCCTTCTATGTCCATTTTAGTGAGAAGGTAGAGTCTACCTTTTGGAGAATCTCCACGGTACATGGCACCTGATTTGACAAATGACTCATTATACTCCTCTTGCCAAAGTTTTCTTGTTTCTTCATAAGCATTGGAAAGCTTAGAACCTGGGTTTCGATCACTATCTGTATCGTCATGAATGAGCAGCCAACCGAGCAACGACTTTGTGACTCGTTCGTAATCAATTGGATGGAGTTGATGGGTGTGCCAAATCAAATCAATATCGTAGCAGGGAACGAGAAACACTGTCGGATGTTTTTTCTTCAAAAAAAGATACTGTTTGTATCGTGTCAATCCCGCTTCAAGAAACATCATGTTTCTATAATGAGGCAGATGAATGTTATAGACAAAGTCTTGTTGTCGATGAATGGCTGCCAAAAGATCAAACGAATCGCTTTTACTTGGATGAGGTGGAACATTGGGACACTTTCCATACACGATGTCCTGACTCAATTCGAATGGTTCATTGGGATAATTACGTGCCCAAGTAGACTTTGTTAAGTCGTAAGCAGCTCTGGATTTAGAAACAGAATGATTGAGCACTTTTCCGAATAAAGACTTACAATACGAGGCGTAGTTATGTGGAGATAACATGTGGCAATGCCACACCCAAGCTATATCAACTGGGGGCTCTAAGCATTCTGGCAAGATATATTCGTCGTTTTGAGATGCGACTAGAGGGAGCCAAAGTGTCTCGTAGCGGTGAATGGCATACTGAAGAAATGTATCGTTTCGAAGGTATTCCAAACCATCAACCTTAAGCAGAAAGTCGTATTCATCTTGGGCGGCTTTCACAAGGTCCACTCCGAAGACAATAGTCTGATAGTTAGTCATGGTTGTTTCTCTAGTTTGGGTAAAAAAGTATGATGAGTTCGTAAGTCTCGAAGTAATAAAGCTATTATTCAATCATCTTATAATAATTTAAAAAGTATATTTCATTTGGGAAAAATTGATTTAAAACATAAAAACACAGCATGAGATACCCTATATCCGGGTTTTTTTTCGCGTGTCCACCACTAGCGAAAGAAAAATGTATGCATTTTTTAATTTGCGTCAGTTATTTTTTGCGATTTAAAAAGTTTCTTAAATGAAATAATACAGGTCAAAATTTCTGCATATTCAAAACCTGTAATGAGATCTCAGAAAAAAATTCCGGAAATTTGATCATCGCGAAAGTTACCGGATACACGGTATATAATGACAAGGCTTGCATTTACATTAAAAAGACAAAATACGGAGGTAAGTGTGACGAAATAAATGTAAAATATTTTAATTGCCTACAATACAATTTGTCATTTCCTGAATCTATTTAATTAGATGAAAGATAGATTTATCGATCTTAATCATATATAAAAGAACATCATCTCCTGATTATAAAATATGGTTTTTAAGAATTAAAATGTATATAAGATAGATTAGTGGAAATAGTCGATGTTCTTTTAATAAGCTCTAAGAAATAAGTAGTTAATATTACCGAATAATTGTATTGCCTTTTTTATGTTAATCATGTCAAATTCACTTGGGAGCTTCCCATGAATTTTGAACATTACAAAACTACGTGTAAAGTTTAACATTATTGAATCTAGAGATGTTAGTAAAACAAAATAAAATACTGTAGTATTACCAGATAGTATGGAAATTTTTTAAAATTGGTTTACATGCGTAAATATCATGGTTTCGACTCTGTAAAATTACCAAAATATCAATATAAAACACAAACTCACTACTTTAACCCCAAAAAAGGCAATGGATGATCTCAAAACCTTTTGTAATATTGCCTGTGTGTGTGGTGCTTTTTTATATGTATCCGATGCCTGGCTACAGTACCAATCAAATGCCTTTTACTACAGACTACTTATTCCCGTGACTGATTGAGACATATTGAACCTGTGATTATTTTCTAAATACTTTCAGGTGATCTATATTAAATGATAGTACTGTTTTTTTTCTCTCAGAAACTTTGATTATTGCATTTATTTGTTTGCAGCATCCATGTCAATAAATCATCATACAGGCACCGCCACGCCACAATAATAGAGATTTGTGTTAAACATTTTCTATCCAATTAAATAATGCAATCACACCATCTGTTAGTTTAATTCGAATTTGTTTATATTTATTAATGGTTTTATTTTACTTACTTTAAAGTAGAAAAGATGTAAAATAAACTTTTGTGACGTAGATCTGTTTTCGCTATAAGAACACACAAACACAAAAAAAATAACATTTTCCAAAAATTCTTGTTTTTTGCTTGTTTTTGAAGTCAGGATGTGAAATAAAATTTTATCGCCTACGTATATATAATAATGCCAATGAAATTGACGCAGTTTTTTTTTTATCTTCAGTAAACATTTAAATGTTTACCTTAGGTCACGTATATCTGATTACTATAAACTTTAATGCACATAGAAACCCTGGAAGGTGAATCGATATGCGTGACCTCATTGGTAAATACAAATGTAGACCAGGTCTTAATGTATCATATAAAAAGAATTTTCTAGAATCAAAGTTTTCAAAATGTATATTATATCAAGAAGGTTCACGTATGCACAATGTATATTATCTATAAAATATTCTAAATCACTATGGTATTATGGGACTTCTGTCGATAATAATTTTGATGAAGTACAGCATAATATAAATACTTTCGACATTTTAAAAATTCAAACTTTACAATATCAATTTGAACAAAAATTATGTTTTAAAAAAAAAAAATTATAATAGCTTCAGGGAGATTCAAAATCATGAATTCGTAGTTAACGCTCCAAATTTGTAAGAGAAAAAGATATAAAATTATACTTTATTATTTTATATTCGAAAGAAAATACGTTACAATAGGGAGGTGTCCCATACCATCTTTACGTGTCAAAGTATTCCGCTGTTCAGGTCTCACCATTGTCAATATATATCTTACATTGCAGTGTAGTTACTTCTGCCTAACAGAGGAAGGAATGCTCAGGGTTTCTATACACATCTTTTAACTCAGATTTATCTTAATAGTGAGAGTGATGCCATATTCGTGATAGGTGACCTGAATTCTAGGATTGGGAAATTGAATGACATTCTTTAAGATATTAATAATATTCCTAACCGAATTTATATAGATAATTCTGTCAATCAACATTGGCACGACTTAATTAATTTTCTTAATGAAGATTTTAATGTATTGAATAGCATAAAAGGTAAGTATGTTGATGATTATATTTGTGTACCTATTGATGTGTTAAGAATGATAACAAAATTTAATGTGGCAACACTGTATACCATTGTGGAAGAATTCAAACTACATTATAAATTCATTGGTGAAAAATCAAAACTCCCGGATCATTCCGCCATCACTTGTGATTTTAACATCTCTGATTGTTGTAATGTTTCTGACGCAATAAGAACTAAACATCGCAAAAACCGTTTTCAACTTCATAGGATCCCGTCAGATTTTATGGCAAGATTTTATGACCTTAAGAAGGTCCGCATTGATAGCAACAATAGATTTGATCGAAAACAGTCGGAAATCTCAGGAATGCATTGACGAGATTTATGAAAAAGAGTGCGACATAATCTCTAATGAAATGAGATTTCAAAAGTCGAATATTAAAACAAAAATAACCGTTTAAAAACAACAAACCCTACTGGCTTGACCTAATCACTGAATTATGGAAAACCACTAGGGAAACCGAAAATAAATTCTTGTGATATAACTGTGAATGGAAAGTCAAATCTGCTTTAAGAAGGGAATACATCAAAGCATGAGATACATTTGATAAATCTCTTAGAGGTATTGAACGCGCCTATAAAAGATCAGTTTGAAAACATGAGCTATAGAAATCCCAACGACTTTTGGAACAAAATACAAAACATAGGACCCAGGAATCATCACAGTATACCGATTGAGGTATATATTGGACAACGATGGTAATATTCTAACAAACGAAGAGGACATGTTGGAAAGATGGCGACTGGATTTTGAAAATTTGTATAATGGAGGCCCAAGCAACGAATTTGATAACGACCAATACAATATTGCAAAAGCTGATAAATATACTAAAGAAATCAACATAAAAGAAGAGTCTTATCAGGTTAATGAAGAAATAAATTACGAAATATCTTTTCAAAAAATATCTAATGGTGTGATGCACGCCAAATCTAAATCTTCATATGGATTTGACGAAATTCCTTACAATGTCCTGGAATTCCCCGTAGTCCTCGAGACATTACAGCATCTTTTTCAACATATTTTTGATTCAGGCACTATTCCGTCGGTGTGGCGGAAAGCGATAATTTGTCCGATTCTGAAGGATCCTACATCAGATAAACGTCTCCCTATGAATTACCGCGGAGTGAGCCTCTTGTATTGCATCAGTAAACTTTACAGTTCTTTTATAAACAAAAGAATCATGTGTTATTTAGAGTCGAACGGCTTATAAGCAGACGAAGCGAAATGTTTTAGAAAAGATAGGTCATGTGAGGATCACTTTTTTACTTTGAATAGCTTAATACACAACAACTCAAACCTTTATGTCGCATTTATTGATCTACAAAAATGTTTCTAATTTGACGATAGGGATATGATGTTATATAAATTATTAATCAACAACATAGATGGTAAAGTGTATAACTCGATTAAGAATATCTATCAGAGCCCAGAATCATGTGTACGAATTAATGGCTACCTCACAAATTGGTTTGATTGTAAAACTGCTGTAAGACAATGTGATAATTTATCTCCAAACTTATTTTCAATTTTCATTAATGACCTTGTTCATAAAATCAATAATCTAGATGTAGGAATAGATCTTTTAAATCGTAATCTATCCATGTTATTATACGCAGATGATATTACATTGATAGCGAAATCTACAGAAGATTTACAATGTGTGCTAAATAAGATGAGTGGTGCAAACGTTGGAGAGTACTTAAGTCTTATAAACACCATCAAGTCAAAATGTATACATTTTCGAAAAAGTAGGTCAAGAGCAACCAATTTTGAATTTACCATTGGGTCAAATAAACTAGAAACAGTTGATTATTATCAGTATTTTGGAATAACATTCACTTACTCAGGAAATTTTATGGAATATGGAAAAAGACTAGCTAAAGCAGGGGACGTGCTATTGGGAAAATTATTTCTCTACATAATAATGAAGACTAGGTTTAACTCATACAAGAAATTATTCTACTCTTGTGTCATTCCAGTTTTAGACTATGCATCCAGTGTCTGGGGGTTCAAAAAATTTCAATTGATAGAAAATGTTCAAAATAGAGCTATTCGTTATTTTCTTGGAGTTCATCGTTTTGCGCCAACTTTGTCAGTTTATTGAGGCAATGGATGGATACCTAGTCAATATAGACGTCGGATTAATGTAATTCGCTATTGGAATAGAGTTTTATCTTGTGACAATGAACGGATCACAAGAAAGGTATTTAAAACTGATTTCAACAGATGTAGGAATTGGTGCAGTGATTTAAAAGAAAGTTTTCGCTATTTAGATTTAGATTACTATTTTGACTCTAGAATGATCACAAATATAGTTCAATCAAAAATACACTTCTTCTATTCAAATGCCTGGAACAGTGAGGTCATCAATATTCCAAAACTACGTACTTACGCACTTTTTAAAACATTTTTGGTAGAGAAAATTATGTAGTTTTAGATATGCCCAAACATTTGCGATCAATTTTGGCTCAGTTTTGATGTGGGATTTTACCATTAAGAATTGAGACGGGTAGATACCACGGTGAACCCGTTGAGGAGCGAATTGTACTTTTTGTTGTAAAAAATAGTGTAGAAAATGAAATTCACTTTTTATTACATTGTCCTATATATAACGATTATAGAAGGTCCTTCGAAAATACTGGATTTAATCAATTACTAGAATTGTCAGATACAGATGCACTAATTGTACTTACTTTAAATTATCCTCGGCAGGTTGCCAAATACTTATATCATTCTTTTACACGTAGACAATCTTTACTGTTCAGAAAATAAACATATACTGTATTATATAAACTGTTAAATCAAAACAAGGGGTGAGGGCAAACTCAAGGGTTCTAACGGAAGCTGTGTACTTATACATGTATATTTTCAATCATATCTTTGTTTACCTCCTGATGCTGTGTTATTTTCTTTTCTTTGTTCATTTATAATGTGTTTAGTGGCCTTATACACTTACACTTGGTATGTATAAACATGTCACTATAAATAAATTACTTACTTGGTTGCGATGAAGTTATCAATTTTTACGCACTTTGTCCAAGCCAGAAAAAAATGCTAACATGAAATTTACCTATTAGTTCATTATTTACAAACAGGGAATGCACATAAAACAAAAAATAAATGCATGAATTTCAATCAAAAATTACGAAATGAACTTTCCATTGGTTTTCAGTTGAGCACAATGTATACATACAATCTATAAAATATGCCGAACTTTTAGTTGGGATACTTGTCGATATTAATGTTGATAAGAATAGATAATATTTAAAATACGTTCACCGTTTTAAGAAACAGGAAATAAAAGCACGAAATCAAAGATCACGAAATGAGTTTTCCACAAAATGATGTATCAACTGTTCAATCGGATGTAACGAAACCTAAGGGTTTATATACCTGTGTAACCATGCCTGTTTTTAAGTGGCGTTTCAAGCTCTAAGTACTATAATTTTCATACACTTACTAGGTCGAGGCACTTACATGATAAAATACTTTCTTCGGTGATTCATGAAGGAAGCGTTTATCGGTGGTATGAGACCCTAGGTAATATATTTAAAAGATAGACGCATTAGTAAAATTTAAAGCGTATTAAACAGTGGCGTCGGAAGCAAATTGGAAGGGGGGGCTAGACCCATCAGAAATTTTGACAAGGAAAAAAAGGATTATTTAATTATATAATAGTTTGGTTATACCGAACTATGCAAAAAGTGTGTGTGTGGGGGGGGGGGGGGCTTAGCCTCCTCTTGTCCCCCTCTCCCTGGTTCGTTCCGACGCCTATAACTATACTTATTAAACTGCATCACAACAAAGGTTTTTGTAATCATAACTTCCTGAAATGCACTTACCTAGTCCCACTCTTAGTGATGTACAAGTTTTACATGGTATACATTTTCTTCTTCTGTTTAAGTTTCGTATGGAGGTTTTCAGTATACGTCTATCGTGAACTACGGCCCGGTGACGAGTTGTTTTGTGTTTTGACGAACTCTAAAAATAGATTAAAGCGCGTAAACATGATACGCTGTATGCATGAAAAAAAAACCGACTGTCATCTGTGTTTTTAAATTCTTATACCAAAACTTAAACATATAGAAGGCAGTGCGTTCCTTTTACTTAAACATCTTTACATAACAGTCCTCTAACGTTTACGTTTTTTATTATTAAGGATATGTTAACCTGACAAAAACAAGTTCATTGCGCAACGCGAACTGTCGTCTGGCGTTGAATGTCGTATTTCCACAGCGACGGTTTATTTGCTTAATTTAAGGTTTAAAACAGTGATACAATGTGTGTAAGTATATGAACTTGCATAAAATATCATTTATATCAAATGGTTTTACTTTTTTTAATCATTTACAAACTTAAAGTTAACGACATACTTGCGCCGATTTCCGGTAATTTTCCAAATCTCGATGTAAACAACGAGTCGGAATGACAAAGACTGATGGATATCATTAGTGTATGAAGAATATTGCGAACAAAAACCAATGTCGGGTGTCATAAAAAGGGAGTGAAAAAAAGGACGAGACCATACACCTGTTCCCTGTGTTCTAAACCTGTCATCGACAAGCAGTAAGCATGGTAAGTGTGTTATCATGACATGTGCTATTGTATTATGTTAACGTTACAGAATATTATGCTCGTAATTATCCACGTGAAAACAATATCGCCTGGCCTATATGCAGAATAGCTAAACAATAATCCTAATTTGTTCAAACATAAAAATAATTCATTGTAAATTCAGTCAGTGTGTGTAATTAAAATAATCACAATTTTAGTTCGAATTTTCTCAAATAAAATTAACCATGATAAATGGTAAGGTTAACCAGGCGCATATATACCCAACTGTTAGCATAGAGAGCTCTGCGTTAACTTTTTAACAAGCAAATTAGTTTGTCTACATACAAAATAGTGTCGACATAGGAGAAACGAATCACCTTTTATATACATGTAATATACGTGTATTTTTTAATTTGAAATGTATAAATTTCTATCATTATTCATTATATACATGTACAGACAATTACTTCCACATCAATTTTTTTTTAGAATAATAGATTAAAGGGGTATGCAAAAAATATTAGGTAAGTTTCATGAATCTGAATAAACTTATAATCCAGGAATTCGTTGCTAGTAACACGCTGATTCCATTTAATGATCTGCTGTGTTACACTTAACTCTTTTTCTATTTTCATGTGAAATCTGATTTATGTTTATGTTCTCTTCAATTTCAATGTTAATTTAAAAGCTTTTTCATTTCTTTATTTTTGAATATATAACAGTTCTTTTCATCTTTGAAGTTAAATATGTTTTTCAGAAATTTGAGCTTTCGACTAAGTTAAAGTTTTGGTTGACTTCCTTAATTTTCTTAATCAAACTTTTTTTTTCGTTAAGGATGAAAATTTGTGGGGAAGGACTACCCACAAATACCACGAAAATTGAGCCACCACGAATTCTAATGATTCCACAGAAAATGTGTACTAGCTTTCGTGGCCATATATATATGAAACTATTTAACTGACTGTATTAAATCTGTGCTTTTAAACTGTTAAACAGCGGCTCTGTCAACATCCATCTTCTCAACCAAATATAAATACAACACACACATTTTTGCAAAACAAATTTTATGGCGGCCTCCAGATAACTATGTGGCGACCGCCATATATTATATGGCGGCCGCCAGATAATTATGTGGCGGCCGCCAGAAAACTATCTGGCGGCCGCAAGATAAAATATATTTTTCACCTGGCACCAATGGGCTACCGTAGAATATACATGTACTACTGAATAAAATAAATATAATATTTATCTTGACATCCCTGCTCCGATCCCAAAATTCAACAAATGTGAGTTTTGACATAACTTTATATTCTCGGTCTTTTGACGTCATGGTTTTTTTTTCATAACAGGAATCGACTGTCTTTGTTTAATATCGCAATTTGTTATCCAAATTATAACCCACTAGGATATTAAATAATGCGTCAGTAGCAACTTTAAGTGTCATTTGTCTATCGTCTGGTGGATTTCACGTATGAGGGAAACGATGGTTTCCTCTATTATCTGTCACCAAAAACAGTAATAAGTATCTTACACTGCGATGTATCTGTTGTTGTTCTCTATTATATAGTTTAGCAACAAAAACAGTTGCTTTTGTTGTCTGACGGTATAAAATGTTTCACTTGTCCTTTCTGGTTTTACCGCGTAACATTTCTTCCCATGAATATGAAAGATCTCTTAGTCTTTGTAGTAAATTGCACATTTCTAATGCGTCGATGATTACTGTTTCTGTATCTTCTATTTTCGGTAAAGATTCAAGGTATTCAAAAAATGGATCGTAAATATAGATTGAATTTATAGCTTGGCTATCAGGACTGTTATCTTTCTTTATGTCTGGAATTCGAGCTTCATTTATCAACTTCATTGTTTTTTCTGCTGATTGACTCCTCCAAAGAGATATATGTTGAGCTATATTTGGGCTATTCAGTATTTGATTGGTGTGAGTTTGCGTTATGAATAATAGAAATTTTATCGGTTTACACCTTGACTGTTCATAGATCTGTTTATAGCTCTGGATGTCAGCAATATGACATTTCTGCGTTTTTATTAACATGTTTATCAGCAAACAGTTGTATTTGTGACTGATATCACCTACCACAATGTCAAGGATATCTTTGAGTTTTTTTTGCTCTCTCTTCAATAATTGATTGGCGATTGGCTTTTTCGGAACCAAGGGTTGTTACGTTTGCTATGAGAGTTCGGAATATTAAGTCAGTCTCTTTTCTCATGATATGAACGCGTTTTTCTTTAATGTTTTTCCTGTTGCGTAATATATGCTGTTCCTAAAGTAACTATATCGTGGTTTCTATGATCAGCACAACGAATACAAGCAGGCAGTTCACAAGAGTAACAATACCAATCATAATTCATGTTTTCATGTCTAATACAAATTTCTTGTTTTGGAGCAGGTGCTTTCCTTTCACGGTAAAGAATAATATTATGGTATGCAGTATCTACATCGTATAAATGTTTCTCTTTAAATTGGAAACACATATCACGTGAACATGAGCAACATGAGAAGTTAATATCCTCTGTACAATAAAAACACTGTCGCACTCTGCATTGAGAAGTAGTTCTTTCCATGACGATGAAGTTTACATGTACTTCTTAGGGCTTTCCCTGTTTTAAAAAAAATATATTAATAAACTCTGTGAAACTTAACTATAACAAAATACCCACTCCAAACATTGGCTGTATTCCAAATATAAGTTATTTAACAAAATCATATTAAGAAAATAAGTCCTTTGATTAGTCTTTATAACACATCAAACTGTACCTTAAGACTTCAGTCTTGTTACTTGATAAGATAGGAACAGTAAATCAAATATCTATCTTAATATGCTTTTTTGTTTCTAATCTGAACATAAAGTAATCAAAAATTGTGATTTAACACAATGCAGAGAACAGCTATTTCAAAATAAGAAAAACAAAAAACAACACATTTTTGAATATTATTGAATTGTTCAAGGAAGTAATTTATTATTTAATGACTTAAATTTATTATTACATCTGGTCATATGATCATTCATAGATAGCATCATATATTTATATGCACCAAATATGCACCAGAAAAGCATTGGAACAAAATATATATAATTCTTTTGGATATTTTTTTTAAAATTAAGGAATAAAGAAGGCTTTAGGATAGATTTGATCACGCCCCGACCAAAATTATCACCTCATAATATTCAAAGAATGATTCCTTATTACTTATATTTATATAATGTTCAGAAATTGTACGATTAAAGTACTAGTATTTGAATATAAATAAGCAAAACCCACTTGCACCCTTATTATACGTCACTTAAATTTATTGAACTGTATAGTACAAAATCGATACGTAGTGTTATTACAGGCAAAGACACTGAAAATGTAAATATTGGTAATAATTACTCTTACTGACTCTTGAGAATTTTAAAACAGTTTAGAGTAAAAGAAGTAGAACTTACATATAGCACTATAAAGAATAGCCAGGGACGATCTCAACATTTTCTGGAAAATTGCCATTTTCCCAACACTTTCACGACTCCAGTATCGCGCTCAATTCCCGAACAACTGCCATAAACTACCATAGGTTTTGTAGGTTAATTTCTACCCAGGTTATTACCTCACAGGAAGATATTTTAGCAGAAATTGAGACGTTTTATAAAAATTTATATTCCTGCTTTGATAAAGAATTACAAGATGTTGATATTGAAACTACTGTGGATAGGAATTATATTAGAGTACTTGATGAAAACATGTCTAATAATTTAGAGGGTTACATAACTAATGAGGAAGCCTTATTGGCATTAAAAAACATGAAAAACAACAAAAGTCCAGGAAGTGATGGTTTTACTACAGAATTTTTAAAAAATTTTTGGAAGGATCTTGGATGCTTTTTATTAAGATCAGTAAACGTGGGATTTGAGTTTGGCGAACTTTCAGTCACTCAAAAACAAGGTATTGTATCTATATTGCCAAAAGGAGATAAACCAAGAGAACATTTAACTAATTGGCGTCCAATATCTCTCCTTAATGTCACATGCAAAATTGTTTCAGCATGTATCGCAAATAGAATTTAAAAAGTTCTTGATTTCTTAATACACGATAGTCAAAAGGGCTTCCTCAAAGGTAGATTCATAGGAGAAAATACACGAATGATTTATAATGTAATTGATGTAGCTCAGGACAAACATATTCCAGGTATGATTCTACTGATAGATTTTGAAAAAGCTTTTGATTCTATATCATGGAAATTTATGTATAATACATTACATTTTTTAAACTTTGGTCCTGATCTGATCACGTGGGTATCAGTACTATACAATGGGGCCAAATTATGTGTTATTCAAAATGGTATTTTTTCAAATTTTTTTGAAATAGGCAGGGGCTGTCGACAAGGTGACCCAGTATCTCCATATTTATTCAACTTATGTGTAGAGATATTAGGACTTTTGATAAGACAAAATAAAAACATTAGAGGTATTAGGATAGGAAAAGAAAAAGTATGCCTATTACAATATGCAGATGATACAGTTCTTTTTTTTTTGGATGGATCTGAAAAAAGTTTAAAAAGTGCACTTGATCTTCTTTTTCAGTTTTCAAAATTTTCTGGACTAAAACCCAACATTTCTAAAACAAAAGCAATCTGGATTGGCTCAAAAATTAATTCGAATACAATTTGCAGTGATACTGGTCTACAATAGACGACTGAACCTTTTACAATTCTTGGAGTAACATATACTTCTAACCTAAAAAACATGGAACAATTGAATTTTGATAATAAACTAAAACTAGTTCAGAAAGATATTAATCACTGGTCAAAAATAAAATATTTCAACATTGGGAAAAATTACAGTTGTTAAAAGTTTACTTTTATCAAAATTTGCTCATTTGTTCATTTCACTTCCAAAACCTAGTTCTCAATGGATACAGCAGTTTGAAAAAACGCTGTATAATTTTATTTGGGAAAATAAAATAGACAAAATATCTCGAAAAACATTGCAATTAAACTATGAAAAAGGGGGATGTAGAACGACAAATGTTGAAATATTAATTAAGTCTCTTAAACTAACATGGATTAGGAGACTTTTAACAACTAACTCAAGCTGGATAGGTATTTTTTCTGAAATTACTGAGTGTCATACCAATAAATGTTGTCATTTTGGACCTGCATATTGTAGACAAAGGGCAAAAGCCACTCGTAATAACTTTTGGAAAGAAACCTTATTTTATTTATGTGATTTTTTGGAAAATATAGAGACTGATAATATTAATATCATGCTTGAGCCACTATGGTACAATAACAAAGTAAAGATTCAAAATAAATATGTATTTTGTAAGGCTCTTTATGAGAAAGGATTTCATATTGTTCATGATTTATTTGATACTCAAGGTGAATTCATTAGTTATGAGAGAATCACTAATGATTATACAGTTAAGATTCCATTTACTACATATGAAGGTTTAAAACATGCAATTATTTGTGCTTGGCCTAATGTTAAGCAGTTTTTACATGAAGTAATAATCAAGCCATATCAGCCTGAGTCTATCAAAATACTTTGCTTGCGTAAAAAAGGAGCACGGAACATTTATGACCACTTAATGGCAAAATCAAAACGTAAACCTATTTGTGAAAACAAATGGGCCTTCAATTTAAGTCTACCTTCAGATTTTAATTGGAAACAGGTTTATTCAAACCCTAGATCTGCTACAAAAGATTCAGGATTGATATGGTTTAACTATAGAATTATCCACAGAAAATTGGGTACTAACAAAATACTACACATGTGTAAAATTAAAAACTCCCCGCTATGTTCAATATGTTTTTTAGAACCTGAAACAATTACACATATCTTCTTCTATTGTCCATCAATTTCTCATATATGGTTGTTAATGTCTGATTGGATTTACAGAAAGTCTGGTGAAAGAATTGTATTCGATGCCAAAACTATTATTTTTGGTTTTCCAGAAAAGAAATACATAGCTATAAATTTAATTATCATGTTAGTTAAGAGACATATTTTTAGTCAATCCAGAAAAACTGCTAATATTACATTTGAGAATATTGTGAAATATTTACAAAATTACTATTCTTTAGAGAAACTTATGTTTGAAAATAGATTTTACCAAAGAAAATGGTCAAAATGGGCATGCCTGTTTAATATCACATAATATGAAGTATGACCTTATCATGCACAATTTTTATATTATTTACTTTCCCAACTTGTGTGTGAGTGGTGTAGTGTGAGTGGATGGTATAGATGTATCTGTACTGAAAATAATAATTAAAAAAAATAATAATTTCTACCCAAAGGCATGCAAATAATTACCAATTAAGAGGGGGCATTCACCTTCTTTTAGAGTGGCATTTCGTGTTCTGAACCCACCCTCTTTTTTAATCACAAAACAGTGAAAAATTTGGCCACAGTTTCCCATTTTCATTCCATATCTAATACAAAGTGCTACCAGTTCTAAAATGTCATATATCAATGAAATGTACATGAGCTCCTCTTTCCACAAAACGAATGCAATAAATATTCTAGCAATTTATACCCCTCAAATAACCAGTCAAACCTCAGGTTCTCCCTTTATTTCAAAATTTTGACCTGGTCTTTCGTTCGAAACTATCCCCTGCCACCTTTAATGGTCGCACGCATCGGCCAAGAAAATAAATTCAAACAATTGATACTAGTTTTATTCCGGCCGAAGGCTCTGGCCACTTTGAATTTTGAAATTGTGTGTTATTGGTCGTCTGCTTACTTTGACGTTTGAAAAAAAAATAATAGCGAACAGAGTGCAGGCAAATTAACGTTGAAATAGAATATTCTAAAGACATGAAATCATGAACAGTCTATATGAATAAATAATGTACGTGTAAATGTTTGCATAAACGGTGAATTAAGTTCAATTGGGGAGATTGACCCCCTCTCCCCAGCTGTTTTTATTCAAAACGGCTTTTTTTTTTAAAATTTGAAATATTGTTTTAGAACAGTGGAAAAATAATAGTGAAATTTTACTTCAAGCAAACTTAAGAGATAGGACGCACGAAATACCCAGTCACGTGTTTGAAATAAAATTAAAAAGTTCATTTTTGTTTTACAGTAAACTGTGATACTCCTCTTAATATTCAGCCATGCAGTTGTGATTTTATTTCAATGCCAATAGGGTTAAAAAAAAGCCATTAATGAACAAAAAACAAACAGACAGGGTTCAGTGTTTTAAGCATTGTATCATTGTGTAAAGCGTTAATTCCCGCTCTTGTGCGAGATATCATCTAGTGTTTACTAAATTGGGATTTTTATTGTATTTTGCGATTAGCCGATAACTTTCCCTATACTCTCCCCATCATCGTTTTAGTACCACATTGTATTAAGACAATTGTTAAGACTTATCAACTATACTTCAATAAGAACGTATTCAGGAAAAGCTAACAATTTAAAAATTATTATAGCATACACAAACCTTTTATTAATAATTTAACTTTGTACTTACCTTTTTTCTAAAGACTTCTACCGCACAAGGTCACATTTGAAAATATATTAACGACCTGTTTATTTATCTCGTTTCCTAGCGAAATCCACATCGTTATCTACCTAAAACTTCACCTCTTCGCATTTCGTCCAGCTTGCTTCATTAGCGGTGCCTAAATTGCATTACAACACCAAATTTATAAAATGGTGGCAATGAATGCGTTGTATTAAAAAAACTATGTGTAACCCTCGGGCAGTTAACCAGTGTGAAGCTTTTAATCTAAATGATTCAGATTTTTTTAATTTGTAAAAATAAACAGCTAATAGGTTATATATATATATATACATTCAACACTGAATGTAAACTAAAAACTAGTGAAAATAACAAAAAAAATATGAAGTCATTCTGATAAAACAGAAAAACTTATTTCCAGATTATATACTATTGTATAAAAATATAAGACAGCACATTAATCAATAACATTGCAAATTTATATGGTTTTCTGTCACGTTTCATAGTTCATATAAAAGATTATAGACAATTGAATAAACAAATCGAAGACAGCAAAATTAACAATAACAACGTGAAAATATATGCATTGATTCTGTGTCATATTTCGTACTTAATAAAAAACAAACCAAGCACTCATATGAAAATATCCATGGCACATGAAGAACCTGTCACAAACACATTAAACTTGTAATTACTATCTAAAAATTATCAACAACCTCAACAACCACCACTGCACCTCCTCCGCAACCTCCACCACCACCTCCACCACCAACAACAACGTTTCAAACCCCACAGAAAAAAAAATACCCTATCTGTGTGAAGCGTTCAATTAAAGACTATTGACATCCAAAACATTTATCTATCTTTAGACAAAATACAGCACCTATTTTGTGAAGTATGTAGCTTTTCCTATTTTAATAATATGTTCATTACGAAATCAGGTTAATAGATAATACCTTTAAATGCTCTTCTAAATTAAATATTTTATTACAGTTTTCATTATAAAATAATAGGCGCGTTAATTTAGATACAAAACGGCAATTTTTGGAGTGCAATTCACATGGTACAAATCAGAAGTAAACTACATTCTTTATAGCTCCTTATAGTTTAAACAGTCTTGTATTAGTCAAAAAGGGCTTGAAAATATTGCATGTATCTATTACAGAGGCTTAATTAGAGTTATTCACTATATAATGGTCAACCATAGCTGCAGTAAAAATACGGTGATATTATCATGATGTTGTCAATTTACTTGCCCGAGACTCGCCAACACAAGAAAGAGAGGCAACACAGAGGATCATTATAACAATTGCAATAATCAATAGAGTCAACGCGGTATAAGCAATGAACTGGTCCAATATTAAAATCAATTATTAATAATTGCTGGATTATACGCTTCTTCAATTGGGTAATAATGGAACTTACCTGATACTGGCATACCCCTCTAAATCTGGTCTATTGATCTGGATATGTAATGGATATATGCCGAAAACAGTTCCGTATGAAAAAATATCAGAGAGTTTCAGAGAGCCCTTTAGTTAGGGCCGATAACTGTCTGATATGTTTTTATACAGAAGTGTTTTAGACATATATCGTACTTTAAACTTCCGTTGGCTGAAGATGGATCGGTTCAAAACTTGCAACTTGTCGGTGAAAATTGACCCAATTTACCCAATAAATGTATTACATGGACATGTCATGCAGCTATTCAGTGAAGGGAATTATCGGGCAACGACATGAGATCACCGTTTTTACCAGTAGATGTAGTTTGATAGCACATTTCAACAAGTACCTCTCGGCTGGCAGACGAAGTTAGCAACCTTGTTGTATAATATATAGAGGGGATATGATTTTTTTCAAAATGTTTGTTTTAAGTAATTTTGTGCAATGAATGTATACATGAGATTCTAATTGTGTCATAAAAGGATAATTTACAGAAAAAAGTGAGTAAAGCCCCGGGGTCTAGATACTGGAGGGGGGATGAGTTTCAAGCAAAACTTCCAGCTGATGTGACAGTTTGAAATAAATCCAAGATGGCAGGGATGGGTAACTTGTGTATTATTAGATATAGGGTATTTATTTTTATTATGAGAAAAATTTATAACGTCAGGTGCCTGTGTGTGCATTCTATAAAATGTGACACATTTTATTTTGAAAGGAGGGCCTTTGATCAGCTAGCAATCTACGCAATATATTTATAACTAATTAAATAATACATTTGTTCATTAATTTAAAGTGTCAAAACGTTATTGCGTTTACTGCGTGGGAAACAAGACTTAAAGTATACTATATCTACTTATATGTTTATAAACAACTCGACCAAATCAAATAGAACATTGTGATAAATATAAAATAAGTCAGTGTTTTTTTTTCTTATATGGACCGAAATGTGTGTTTCCAATTTGGTAAAATATGTTTTTTATAAATCATAATAATTGATAGAATGTAACTTTTCAATAGGTTTAAAGATAGTTCGTATCTTATATAGAACACTGTGCCGGATAATTATGCCAGTGCCAAGGTGGCATTTGTGCACCCGCTTAAGATGCGGTTTCGTTAAAATCTATATATACCAAATGATAGACCATTGTCTAGAGAGTATATAACCACTTTTGTGTTTAGTGTGTTACACCTGACAGGTGAGATATTTACCTTTAAAAATTAATATCCCATAGGAAAATGATAATTCCCATAGGAGAAACGATTCTCCTACAGGAAATATTGACAATCCTATACGATTTTCAAAAAATCCTATAGGAATTATATTTCCTATAGGAGAAAGCTATTTCTTGTAGGAATTAGACTCTGACAGGTAGTTTTCCTATAGGAAATCAAACCTTCCTAAGTTCTTGTATTCCAATAGGAATTTTCAAATTTCCTATAGGAATTTTGATTTTCCTATGAGAAAAAATATTTTCTTGTAGGAATTTAGTTTTGAAAGGTAAATATCTCACCTGACAGATGAGATACAATGATAACAAAGGTGGTTGTAAACTCTTTAAGCAACGGTCTATCATATGGCATATTTTAATTTTTCGATATATGCAGCTTAGACGGGTGCAAAAATGCCACCTTGGCACTGGTATAATTATCCGGCAAAGGCGCATAAATTAATTTAAAGCATTGACTTGCAATAGGTTTTTAGAACGCATTTTGCATTTCGCAATTCAAACGTAAACTAACCTACAACGGAGTGAGTTTCATATGAATAAAACAGTCTTTGATCAGTCAACATCATAACCGGGAACACTGCAGTCACCCACCCTGGGAGCTGATATCTCATGGCCATCTACAAAGAGGAACTGTTGGTACTCAAACTTTTGGGCTCGAACATTTTTTAGACTTTCATTACTTTTGAGAAAATATTGCAATGGAACCATTCTTTTTTTTATATCGGCCATTAAGATTAGGTATAGAGCCTAACTAGGCAAGGTCTAATCATTCTTACCCTAGAAATTTTGATAAAATTTCTTATATCTAGTTTTACTTCTATACAATTATTTTCAAAAAATAATAACGGAGGAGGTAGAGGTCCTGTTTTGGAATAGAATAATACAGAAATGGCATTAGCAAACTTGTGGAATATACTGTGGGTCATTTTGTAGTTAATTATTCATTAATGCGTCTTGTAAAATTTGTATTAAATCGTACTATTTGTTTACAATTCAAAGAGACCGTATTTAGCTCGTTGAAATAAAATTTGCTATGAAATTTATCAAGTATGTAGGATATAGATGATGAAAGATACGTTTTTAAGCGTAGGTAAATTTCAATATTCCTTAAATTCATTTTTATTGAGTCATGTATTAGCAAATTTTGTTATATAACATTGTTATATATTATACACTATGCAGCGTTTTGAATTAGAAACACATTTTGATACAATGACAATGATTTTGTTCATGTATGTAGGATATAGATGATGAAGTATACGTTATTATGCGTTGGTTAATTTCAATGGTTTAAAAAAAAAGTCTGATGACAAACTTTAAATTCATTTTTATTGATTATTAGCAAATTTTAAAACATTGTTATATATCATACATGTACATTTTTTAGCATTTTGAAATTAGAAACACATTTAGATTTAATGACAAGTAACAAAAATATGAACTGTCAATTCCTTTAAAAGTTACTTAAAAGTTCGAGAACAATTAGTCTACTAGTTTATCATTGAAATCGTTTTAAAATTGGCTTGTCAACTTTAAGATTTTAAAAATTTTCTTTGGCAAAAGTTCAATGGATTATTATTGCTCACAACTAATGTTATTTAGTTTTATAATGTATCGTCTTTGGAAACCATCATAAAATTAAACGAGCTAACTTGGTGTTTGAAAAACACACCGTCTTATTAGGAAAAAGGGTATCAAAATGTTGGCCAAAACCCCACTCTTTGATTATCATTTTCGTAATTTTTAGCATTTACGCCGCCATTTTTATAGATTCAATACATGTATATCATAAATCGGATGTGACGAAATAAAGTCTGATAACAATTATATAAAGGTGTATATCATTATCAATTTTTAGTTAATTCCTAGACATATAATACGTTTTATTCTTTAAATCTGTTTTTTTTTAAGGTTCTCCGATCCTCAGCCTCAATGGGTTTTTTTTCATCATAAAAGTGTTTTTTTTTAACTCAATAAATAAAATGAAATAAAATGAATTCGAAATTTTTATATGATATCCATGCATTTTACAAAGTTATTGCAAACTTATCTACGATGGATAAAATGGATAAACAAGATTTGTAAAGAAATGCCGGTGCAACAATTTGATTGATAAGTAGTTCTTCGTGAATTCACTACGCCAAGCATGCAGTTGTGTAACAGATGGTAACACTAATATACTAATTAAAATTGTCTGTATAAAAGTTAGATTTATGGTGCGGATAAAAGAAATCTGGATAATATAGAGTTATCGAACATTGCCGAGGATCGGAGATCGTTAAGTAATATGATTATGACTACAGAAAAATACAAAAATATCCGTGCATAACATTAATATTTTGTTTTGTTTTGTTTTTTAATGTGCCTAGATGCCCTTATGCGAATTGCGTCGTCCGTCGTCCATCGTGCGTTGACATTTGAAAATTTTCAGTTTCATTTCTAAAACTACAAAGACTATATTGACCAAAATATGTGAAGTATTCATTAAATAAAGAAAACAATTATTATGAAAATCATGACCTCACTCTTCGGGGTCAGTAGCGATACAAATTGCACTTTAAAATTCTTCTTTCCAATTTTAACATGTAGATATTCAACAGACAAGCCCGTGGTTATGATACGTACGAGACGGTATTACGGCGTGACTTAACTGATCATGTACGAAAAACATTTGTAATGTAAAATTTGTGATAAATCTGTGACAATGAAATTAACTGAGTATTTAAAAGATATTAGCATGATGTTAGCGAACTCCTCACCTCAATTTTTTTGCCGACTTACAATGCCTTCAGTTGGAAAATGCTAATTAATAATGACATTTTTGTATGGCTTTATATTGAAAAAGATGCTGATCTCGTTTATGTGAAATATCGACTAAAGTGTTACATCTGAACATTTATCAATATTTCTTGAATGTTACCGTTTTTTTGATTCCCCGTCGATCATTCACATTTAATCAATAATCACAGTTAAGTTTGTTGATTTAAGAGTGGAAATATGCCAGTTATTTTCATGTTCCATGCAAAATATTAAGCATGTTCTATCTATTTAATTTTAATTGTTTCTACTTAAAATTATATTATAAAATTATATGAGACATTCAGAAGGAAATATACTTTAAGCAAGTGGTTCCCTTTGGAAATTTCTTTGTATTTCTTCCTTATGCACTCTGTGAATCATTATCTTGTTCATAACTAATATTAATAGGAATTCATTAACTGCAACTTGCCTGCTGTCGATGTCATCTTACTGACATTAATTCTAAATTTCCATACTATGGTCACTAAGGTGGTTGAACATCTATCGATATTAATGTGCATACAAGTACATAAAATCAAAAATACTTTCACCGGCTAAAAAAATTTCAAGTTTTCAATGTTTTACAAAAAACAAATATGAATTACAAAAGTTTAGAAAAGAAAAAAAATTATAAAAATCCCAGCGGGAGTTTAACTCATGACCAACTGATTCATATCTTTAGGTAACAATTTCGGGACAGAATATATTAATAGAATTTTATTATATTTTATTGTTTATTTTGATAGGAAGTACATGTCCACCACAACATGATTGTGTTATGACCAGTCTGAAGTTTTACATCAGGTAAAATTTTTTTATAAAAGTTTGTATACTTGTAAAGACTCTGAACACATTGATATTAACCTCACAGATGTATTAAATCCCCTACACTTTCAGAGGCTCGATAGAGAGACTTCAGATTCCCTCGAGAGTAATATCACAGAAAATGAAATTTCCCTAGTTTTAAAAAATATGAAAAATAACAAATCTCCGGGAAGCGACGGATTCACTGTTGAGTTCTTTAAATTTTTTTGGATTGATCTTAAGTTTTACATTGTTTCAGCTGTAAATTGTATATTTAGTAAAAAAGAGTTTCCCATTACTCAAAGACTTGGTGTTATATCCTGTTTACCCAAGGGCAATAAGCCAAGACAATTCCTGAAATATTGGCGTCCAATTACCTTGCTAAATGTCATGTATAAACTTATCTCAGGGTGCATTAGCTATAGAATAAGATCTACTCTTGATTACCTTATTTCAGAAACACAATCAGGTTTGATGAAAGGCAGATACATAGGTGAAAACACAAGGTTTATATATGACCTTATGGCATATACAGTCACTAAAAATTCCAGGATTACTTGTTCTTATTGATTTCGAAAAGGCATTTGATTCTATTTCATGGGAGTTTATTTACAAAGTTTTGAATTTTTGGGGGTTTGGAAAAAATATAATTAGCTGGGTTAAGATTTTAAATACAAACTCTAAAGCAGCTATTCTGCAATGTGGATATATGTCCGACCAATTTGACATACAGAGAGGTTGCAGACAAGGAGATCCAATTCCTCCACATTTATTTTTACTGTGTGCAGAGATTCTAGCCATACTTATCAAACAGAATACAAACATTAGGGGTATTGTAGTTAATGGTAAAGAACACAAGATAACACAATATGCAGATGATACAACACTGACACTTGATGGTTCACCAGAGTCTCTTTTTAATTCTCTAGATACACTCGATTTTTTTGCAAAATTATCTGGATTAAAAATAAATAGCTCAAAAACCAAAGTGGTTTGGATAGGCTCGAGAAAGTTTTCAGATCAGGTTTTTCATCATACTCGATGGAAGCTTGACTGGGGTAGTACAACTTTTAATCTGTTAGGAATAGAATTCTGTGTGGAATTAGATAAAATTACTGAACTAAATTACAACATGCAACTGCCAAAAATTCTTTCACTGATCCAACAATGGAACAGAAGGATTCTTACCCCTGTTGGTAGAGTAACCGTGGCCAAGACTTTAATTTTGCCAAAACTTAATCATCTATTTATTTCACTTCCAACACCCAATGAAGCATTTTTATCCTCATTGAATATATTGATAGCAATATTTAAATTTTTATGGTAATCTAAAGTTGATAAAGTAAAAATGCAGATACTTACTCAAGATTACACAAAAGGTGGTTTAAAAATCCTAGGTGTCTATAATTTTGTTTCTTCTCTCAAATGTTCATGGATAAAGAGGTTAACTCTCAAACCTAAACCATGGATGGATATTTTTTTGGAAATTAATGGCAAAGATGTTGCTAAGAAAATGTTAGAGTTTGGGGATGATTTTATTAGAAAGATGATAAAGCACAATAATGTTTTTTGGAAAGATGTTTTTCAATCATGGCTCCAGGTAGTGAACATGTTCAACAAACAGCCTGGTTATATTAAGAGAAATATTATCAATGTTCCAATATGGCACAACTCCTGTATTACAGTTGCCAATAAATCTGTCTTTATCAATGTATGGTACCAACGTGGCATAAAAGTAGTTGGAGATTTTTTATCTGAAAATGGAGTTTTTTTTGACATATGATAACTTTTTATATACGTTTAACTTGCCTGATGTATATGTCATGAAATATAACAGTATTATTAGTGCTATTTCAAAGTTTCTTAAATTAGTTTATGTGGAAAGAGTAAATATGGAAAGGAATTATACTCCTTTTTTACCAATGTATTTTGAAGTGATTTTATTGAATGAAAAATGTACCAAGGCAATTTATAAAACTTTGAATTATACTGATGTGGTCCCAACTGCAATATCAAGATGGAATAATTAATTACCACATGGACAAAATTTGTGCATACAAGACTGTTTTAAAATATGTTTTATGACAACTAATGATACATCTGTACAATGGCTACAGTACAGAATTCTACACAGAATTCTTCCTGTGAACTACTATTTGAAAAAAATTAAGATCATTGCAAATGATTGTTGTACTTTTTGTAAAGAAGAAATAGAAACAATACAACATGTATTTGTTAATTGTAGAAATGTTTTACCCTTGTGGAACAATCTTAGTATGTGTATATATAGAAAAACAAGGAAAAGGGTTGGTTTCAATGCTACCAATATACTGTTTGGAGAAAATACTCTAAATGTAGATAATAAACCTGTGAACTTCATAATTTTATATACAAAACAATTCATATTTATATGTCTGAAGCAAAATAAGATTCCAAACTATGTTGAGCTATTACATCATTTGAGTTTTAAATACAAGATAGAGAAATATGTGTCGGTTCAAAAATTTCAACTTAGAAAGTTTGAAAAATGCTGGTCACATTGGGAAGATTTTTTTTGTGTTTAATAGTATAACTAAACCATACAGAAGTGGAATTTAATATCAATACTATTACTGCATATTTTTTTTCTTTGATTTTTTTCTTTCTTTCTATCAATTTTAAATATACAACCTCAGGTCCTTTTACTTTTGTTTTTGAATGAGTGTGTGAATGAAAGTGGTATGAAAAGAAAGTGATTTAAAAATATTTAAGAAATTGACATTATGTTCATAAAATTTTTGTATGTTTGAATTTTGAAAAAATGCAAATAAAAAAAAAATATGATTGTGTTAATATGGGATTTCTTTTCATCCCTCTATAAAAATTGTTAGAAGCAATATATTTACCATTTTAGTTTATTTTTTTATAGTTAATCACGTAATTGTTGAGTTGCGAATTTCTATAAATTGTATAAAGAGGCACATGTACATTAAGCTCAGGAGACTAAAAAGGTCTTTTTGCCTTTTGTACCGATTAAAATTAATATTTGACCTAGATTTGCAAAATATTTAAGAGAATAAAAATAACATTATTTATCTTTTTTATATGCATTTTATTTCTATTCTAGTGTGTTAAGGACTCTAAAAATACATACATGTATTTTAACAAAAGACACTAGGAAAGAAAAATACTAGAAACTATTTAAAAAAATACATACCGGCAGGTATAAATACTGTAGATTCCTAATCAATCGCAAGGAATTAATTTCAGTTTAAAATCACGGATCAAGCAAACCTCGTGGATTTTAAAACCCTCTTATTTTTCAGACAGTTTTGAATTATAGGAAATTTTAACTAAGAACAGGTGTTCGCAGTTTTATATTCTCGCGATTTCCTACAATACAGCAGAATCGCGGTCCTACTCGCGTAAAAAAGGGAACTTACAGTAGAAGATGATAAAACTATAAAACACATCGTTAAGCGTTTCGGTTCAAATAAATATTCATGTAAGGGCTATCTATTTGAATGATAAACTTGTTAGAACATATAGTTAAATTTGTACAAAAAATAAATATAAAAAATATTTTTTAACCTTACTTATATCTTTATAGTTGTGTCCTCATGCCTGTCGTTTTATTAAAATATATTCGTCCAGAATTTTAAACGAAAACATATAAGAAATATATTAAGATCCTATAGCCCACGTGACCGATATTGCCATTTTGTTTTTGTCGTTCTTGGTCAAATGACGAAAAATTACGTCAGAAATGTTTGATTTTGAAAGATTTAAACCAAGTACGCCTGAACAATAATCGACAATGACATGTATATCTTCGTTTGAAGTTCGACAATGAGGCAAATGCACTTTAATAATACATTTAAAATTAACAGAAAATTTAAAAAAAAACCCGGTTAGTTAAGATATCATGTAAAATAATCATACCTTCTATTTTACCATTCCAAAAATAATTTGTTTAAATGCACGACTACTGGACACACAATGATACACTAATACATTGATTGGATTTTTAAAAATGAGACAACACTTGACAGATCAAGTCGTATAAACAAAACATATTGAATATACAAATTTACAGTTTATTGACAATCGCAGATGAAAAATTGGGAGGCACAAAAACTATGACAAAATTCAGATATGGGCAATGATTGCCTTCGGTCCTTTAACAAGTAATATATGCAAAGAAAAAAAACAAGAATAAGCAATTGCACAAAATTAAATTTGTTTGTATAAACAAGCACGAGCCTCTCTTGCGCACTTGCAATTACTACTTCCAAAATTATTCAGCATCTCATGCTCAATCACAACCACATCCACCACAACCTCCTCCTCCACCACCACAGCCTCCACCACCACAGCCTCCACCACAAGCTCCACCACCCCTGCAACCACCACCACCACATCCTCCCCCAAAACCACTTCTTCCGCCACAATAATAATCAACTTCGCCATTACGACCACCACGACAGCCATCTCGAAAACGATCATTACCACATACAACACCAACAACTCCATTTTTGCCACCAGCACTACCAACATTTTTACAATCACTACCTCCTTTATCATTACCATCACCATTGTGTTCGTGGCTTCCTTTATCACCTCCAAGTTCTCCATTGTTAGAATTGATGGCACTTCGACTTTGATCCAATTCAATACCACAAGCCTCGAGTGTCGAGTACAGCAATCCATCAGCTTTTAGGAGAGACACACTCTCGTGTGAAAATACGGTTGCCTCCGCTATATCTTTACTTTTCATACCATGTACATGTAAAAGGGTTTCTTTATCATTAACACCTTTGATATCTCCACCACAACAATCTCCAATATCTCCGTCAGAACTGATGATACATTGACGTTGATCGGATTCATTGCCACAAGAGTCGGGCAAAAGTCTGCAGAATAGTACACCAAAAGTGTGATACATGTAGTAGTTAGAGGGTGTATCAAATAGCAACAATCCGGCGGCCGTCATGAAGGACATGTTTGCACCCGGTATCTTTAGTACATCTTTGTGTCTCCGTGCAATTTTTTCTGGTGTCAATTTAGAGCGAGGTACACACAGATTATAGAGAAGCGAAACGGAAAATGAAAAGGCCACATATTCAACAATTTTATACTCTTTTGTTCTTGTGCATGTAATTGTACCATTTTTGAAATCTAAGGTTAACCCTTCATATACCAGAGGGTGATTTAGAGAGAGATGAATCTTTTCCTCAGTTGGAACACTTTTTGGATCAATTTGGTATAACTTCAGTTCCAAATGACCGGGGTTACCAGGAATTTCTTCTCTACCTTGTAGTAGAAAACATTCAATTCGTTGTAAAAATGATTTGATTTATGCAATTATACTAACACAAGGATATGCTTTTAAGTTACTTTACCCCAAACAAATTCTGTCCACTTTCCTACCAGTATCATAGAATCACCGTGTCCAGTTTTTATGAGGATCGCGCGTTCTCCTGCACTTGGATTTAGGGATATATTTCCAGATGTCTTGAAAAAAAACCCATCTAAATAAGTATACTGATATATTAACAGCAAAAAGAATGAGTAAAAATTCAGACGAAAAATATAAATAAATATATATATATCAAAGGGAAATTCACTAAATTGGAGCTCCATCTCCGACATATGAAACCAACTCTTTTTGCAATGAAAGGCCATCGCGCTATTCTAGGATTGAGCGGCCACCTCGCTAACCACTCGACCACCTAAGCAAGACAAAAATCTTTCTTTCGATGATGAACGAAAACAACAATGTAGCGCGCTGGCTGCGCACTACACGGTCGTTTGAGATACAGGTGGTATACAATAAAACGACAATTTGGGAGAATCGGGAAACATTGCAATAACTCACATTGACATATACCTGCATTGTTAAAGATATAAATATACCTACAGCACAGATAAATTACTATATTGGAGCTCCACCTCCGCTTCGGCGGGGCTTGAACTCACGACCTATGGAACCCAATTTTCTAGCAGTGAGCGGCCACCGTGCTTACCTCTCGACAATCAAGGCAAGACCGATGAAGAACGGAATCTAGAGCGCTGGCCGTGCACTGCACGGTCGTTTGAGATACAGGTGAAATACAGTTAAACGACAATTTGAGAGGATCAAAACTATATACATTCCATATACACGAGTATACATATACAACTTTTAAAATAATTGCTACATTAATATATGAGGGAGTATCAATTTGTTAGAGAGAGAGAGAGAGAGAGAGAGAGAGAGAGAGAGAGAGATAAATTATGAATATAGCATATAATAACTCTTATTCGCTGTTCTGTAAAATGGCGTAATTTAAAATAAAAGCTTCTATTGCATATTCGTACACGAACAAAAGCTGGCACTTTAGTTAAAGTTAACACATAAAAATTCTATATTTTAAGGTATAGGCAATTTTTTTTTTCAAATCACTTTGAATCCTATCGCGAGTAATTTCCATGAGTAAGTATGATACGTAGTGTAGAGATAGGTTATATGTCATTTCACATTTCTTGGTTAGAATTTATTTCTACGAATCATTAAAACTTAATGTAAAAAATCGTTTGTGTTATGTGTCAGATTTTGCCGCTGTCTCCTCTGAATGATGTCAAAGAAAAAGATCTTTTGGATAAATTATAAAATTCAGCTTCTGTCCCCAACAGTAAAGTTAATTCGCGTATATTTAACTCTTTGTCGGAATTATTAAGTTTTACTGATTCCAATAGTGATTAAAAATATCTTAATAATGATTTATTGAGGTTAACCTGTGATTCAATTGGTAGTTGGTCAGTTCCAATAACATGAGCAACCGCTGCCATATTGCCGTGGTAAAATACATGCACAACTGACGTCATCAGGCGAACGTTGTGTATGATCCGACAAGTGAAAACAACATTTCCATCCAGATTCCGTAATCTAAGAAAAATAATAATAAAAACATATCTGAGATCACGAAAACGGGATAGTAAATTCTGTTAAAAACATTTTTACAGTTTGCTTCTTTACACATTGTTCACAGAGTAATAAGAATATACCTATGAGTGGCAACTTGACCGACGTTTTTTGTATCTGATTTTACGACTGGAACAAAACCCCACACCTGATCATCATTGGTTGGCATGTTGACCTCTTTATAGATATCTCGTTCCAAAACTAGTACGATGCCAGCAAGAGATTGACGTCCAATACTTACACTTACGGTACATTTTACTGCTGGTTTTCTTCTTTCCATTTTCATGTTTTCTTCCAATTTGAAATCGCCGCCATTATGATGTTTGGGGTTCTTCAGATGATTCCCAAGCTTTACTTTTAAAGTACCAACTACATCCCACACTTTTCTAAGGTTTTTGTGCTTAGGCGAAAGTTAAGCCGGTCATTAGGAGGACCATATAAAAACTGAATATTAAGATTGTTCAGGGTCATGTTCTTTGGCAGCGGAAGCACCTGAATAGGCTCTTTAGTATGTATGTAAAGTTCTACATGTTTGTAGCTACATGTAATTGCGTTATGGGGGGATATCGAAATACTTTTAATAACAACGTCTGCTTCTCTGTCTGATGAACATTCGATGTCTAAATTTGTGAGAACGTAAAGTTCACCTTTTGGAGAATTTCCACGGTACATGGCACCTGATTTGGCAAATGATTCACCGTATTCATCTTGCCAAAGTTTTCTTGTTTGTTCATATGCATTACAAAGTTTGGACCCTGGGTTTCTATCGCTGTCTGTATCATCATGAATGAGCAGACGACCGAGTAACGACTCTGTGACCCGTTCGTAATTAACCAGATGAAGTTGATGAGTGTGCCAGATCAAATCAATGTCGTAACATGGAACTAAGAACTTCAAAAAAAGATACTTTTTGTACCTTGTCAATGCATCATCTAGGAACTTTGTATCTCTATAGTGTGGTAGATGAATGTTATAAACAAAATTTTGTTGTCGATGGATTGCTGCCAAGAGATCAAATGAGCTGATTTCGCCAGTATTACTTTTATTTTGATGTAATGGAATATCAGGAATGTTTCCGTCCATAATGTCCCTGCTTAGCCCAAACGGTTCCTTAGGATAATGACTTGACCAAATTATCCTTGTCAAATCGTGAGCAGCTCTCGATTTAGAAATGGAATGATTGAGCACATTCCCGAATCGCGACTTACAACACGCAGCGTAGGTATGCGGTGATAACATGTGGCAATGCCACACCCAAGCTATATCAATTGGTGGCTCAAAACGTTCGGGAAAACTATTTTTATCGTTTTCTAATGCGACAAGAGGAAGCCAAAGTTTCTCATAGCGGTGAATGGCATACTGAAGGACTGCATCGTTTCGAAGGTATTCCAAGCCATCAACCTTGAGCAGAAAGTCGTATTCATATTGGGCGGCTTTCACAAGGTCTACCCCGAAGTGAAGAATCTGGTCAGTCATGGCTGTACCTCAAATCTGTGTACACATATACATTTTATCATTTTATATTTTAAGTCTGTAAAATTCAACATTTAAGGTATATCTCTCCTCGCGCTTTGATTTCATTGCGCACATGATCATTAGGTTTAAAATGAATATGATTTTATTTTATACTGTGGAATCATTAAAATTCGAGGGGGCTAATTTTCGTGGATTCCTTAAAGGATGACTGCACTTAGCGCCGGGTTTTGGGCCCTTTTCGGTCCCTTCTGTTGCGTTTATTTCTTAACCTTATATTTATATTTAACTTTTGTTAAATATTTTAAAGAGTTTAGTCAATTTCCAACATGAATTAAGATTTTAGACTGTGATACAATAAGCTCATTCTATGTTTTTCTCTTTACAACTTTCGAAAAAAGGAGAATTTTCGCTTATCTGCCCTTGATCAAACATAAGATTGATATTAATATGCATGAGGGGTGGAGAATGGTACTAAAATTAGACTAGCATGAATAACAATGCCATGTATAAAAATTTATCTGATCACTCTTTCACCATAAACCTATCTATTCTATAAGGTACAAGTATACTATTTACTATGGTTTCAACAATTAGACCACGCCCATGTACATGAAAGTACAGAAGACTTTAAATAAATCAATGCTTGATAACCTTAACGTGTTCGAAAGCATTGTCCTAGCTAGCCACATAACATGCTACCTGTTATAGTCACGTGATAGAATTTTGTATTCACAAAGTTACCTGGGGTGAGAAATCACGTGGTGAATTATAATATTCAACATGCATCAACCCTTGGTTACAACGGGGAAAGCGAAAGTAAAGCAGTTTTTTCTCATTTTAACCATGAGCGCATGTTTGTCTATTAATCTCCCTTTGACATAACTTTGATAATGCAAATATACAACTACTGTTAAACAGAGAACAATAGACAAACATGCGCTGACTATGTATGAAGTCAGTATAAAAGTGGGCGTCCTCATTATCGTATGGAGATTCAAGAAATCGTGATGACCCCTGCCTATGAAAACAAGTTCGTATTTGGTAACAACATACTTTTATTAACGCAATTACGTAAAGTTGCAGTTTAGATGTTGACCATTTCTGCAACTGAAAGAAAAATTCTTCTTTTAAAAGTTTATTTTCTCGCAAATATCGCATGTCCATAAGTGCAGTCATCCTTTTACAGGTTCCTGAGGACGTAATTTCGTGCATTATTTAATACCTGCAAAAGTAAATATGACTTAATTAATAATCCTAATTTATTAATTCGTGGATGATGTTAATTCGTGGGTGAGAGGTATCCACGAATTCCACGAAAATTGAGCCAACACGTCATCACAGAAAGATTGTTATTTTATAATTTCACAACATTCATTAAAGAAAACCCATTTGAATTCAATAAGCAAACACGGGCACTGGAAGTTATTGTAAATATATTGTGTGTGCATGTATTAAAAAGAAAGGGTAGGACACTCTTTTTGAGGCTAAATCGGGTTTGGCGAATTCTGGGTGTTCCTCAAACGAAATTTCAGAACTTACCGTTTAATTCACTGCGATTAAACCGGATGTAAACCAGTCTAACGAAATTCTTAGGCACTTGGATGCATGTATAAAAACACTTTTTTCTTCGGTGAAACAGCATTGGAACGGAACGAATCTATACATATATTGTAAGTAAAGTATATTTGAACGATTCGTCGCGAAATTTCGTCTGAAGAAAGCCCAGAATTCGCTAAACCCGATTTTGCCTCAAAAAGAGTGTCCTACCCTTTATTTTTTATACATGCACACACAATATATTTACAATACCTTCCAGTGCCCGTGTAAACAAGCAAGTTTTAGGGGAACTTTATTTTCGAGCGGAAAGTTTTTTAGTCAAAAATTACAAAAACAAGCAATTTTTGGAATTTTCAATAAACTTTTCTTTTTATTATACTTATTACGCACATTTTTAACATTTGATAGGGTTGTAACATATTCTATAGGTTCTCTGTGACATGTACAAAATCAACTCTTGAGAGTGTGATAGAGGTTTAGCATATTAAAATCATGCAAATATTTTAAAAAATGTCTGAACTTTTTAAAGCTAAATTTTGTGAGAATTTTACGTTGAAACCCTTTATCTAAAATTTGACATCACAATTCCCCCCCCCCCCCCAGGATTTATTATTTAAAAATAATACTGAATACATACCTAGGCAAAATGGATAAATCTGATAAAATTCTTGTATTCAAAAAGTTTTCATTTCAAATCAAATTGTAACTACACTGTATTATAGAGATTGTATATTTTAAAATAAGTGCAAAAAGGTCACGAAAAAATTTCTACAGCTTTATACAACTTTTTTGGGTAATATCTCTATCAGTCTGACCATTGTGCATAATCAAAAACAATATGTGATGAAAAAAGTTTGCTTAATTAAAAACACTGACAACAAATCCTAATCAGGCTGAAGTTGCATTTTAGGTGCAAAAAGGTCAAATTTAATGGGTCATAACTCAGAGGGATGAAAACTGACCTCCATTTTTCTTTGTAGTTTTCAAGTATGTTTTTTCTACAGATTTCAATGATATACTTCTCAAGAAATTCTTGATAAAACAACATTGAGGAGTGTGATACTTTTTTATAAATAGCTGAATCATTCAATATTTCTTTTATTCGAAAAAATAGAAACACTTAATTGAATGTATAAATACATAAAATAATGCTTCCAATGAAGTGAAACAATTAAGATATATGAAAGCCAAATTTTACCAATGATTACTCCGCTTTAAATTTTGAATATACTGTACAAAATAAACAAAGTCGTCATTTAACAAGAAGTTGACGTCTTAGTAGTAAAATTAAATGCCACCATATGGCAAACCTAAACAAAGAGTGTGTTTCAAGAATCTTAATAGTTGCTGAGAAATCTTTGACGAAAATTCCTTTGACAATTTAGGCTAAAAATAAACAAAGTCGTCATTTAACGGGAAGTTGACGTCTGATTGGTACAAAAATGATTCCCACATATACATGTAGCATACTAAAACAACGAGTAAAATTTGAACATGTGCGATTACAATTGCTGAGAAAAATGCGACAGACATTTCTTACGGGCGAACACACAGACACACAAAGGTAATACGGTAAACACCCCTCTGCTTCCAAGCGGAGGTAAAAATATGTGACCTGGAGGTGTCAATAACGAAATTAACGGTATATTCTTTACTTGCCTAAGATTTAATCGCCAATTATTAATTATTAAAGTCGTCGATCTCAGTGGTTGATTATTTTTTGTGTGTGAATGGTTTTCTAGAAAAAAATGAAAAGAAAAATGCTTTAAATAAATAAATATATGCAAAACATGTTATAAAATTTTTGAATGCATGCAAACTTTCAACTGATTTCTTTCGTTAATGTCACCTCTTCTATCAGATATAAACTATTCTTATGTACCTAGATCACTATTAAAAAAAACTCGATGAATTTAAAGTGACAATTAATACTTACTACATATACATGTAAAGTTAGTTAACTTAATTTTTCTTCTTCATGTTAATTTTTAATTTTATTGGACATATTTCTAATTTATATGTGATTGTTTTGAAACATACATAATTTAAATCCTTTACATTTTAACCTTCTAAAGTATAATTATCTGAAGAAAAACGCTTAATCATACAAAGAGGCAAAAAGACATTAGAGGTAAATATGTTTTTTTCATATCAATTTATACAATTTACAAAAGCAAAAAATCTAGCAAAAATGTTTTAAAATTTATAAATAATTCGCGAATTTTTACAAATTAATTTAATCATTTTAAATTTGTGACCATATAAATTTTTAATACCGGGTGAAAATTATTACTTGAAATTATATCTTCCCAAAAAAGTACAAATAAGCCGTGAGGAAGGTGATACATTAAAATCAAAATTTTTATGGTTTTGTCACTCCACTATAAACACTACCTATCCATAGAAATGGGGTACTTTATGTGCAATATTTAATATAAAAAATCAAATTCCAAGTAATATGCACATCTCTGATATATGTACAATTGATCCGCAAAAAAAAACTTCCTATCTTGGAAACTGGAGGAGGAATTCAATAGGGATACCCTATATGTGACGTTTTGCCAAAAAAAAAGACTAAGTTCAACAGATAGTTCCTAACTTGAAAACTGTAGGAGGAGTAATTCATACAACAGGGGTACTCTTTTCATTCTCTCTCTCTCTCTCTCTCTCTCTCTCTCTCTCTCTCTCTCTCTCTCTCTCTCTCTCTCTCTCACTTTCTGATGCTTTTAATGTCGGCAAAGCATCAGCGACTTACTTTTGCAAGCGGCTATTAACAAAAACATGTACGTCCTGTAAAAAAAATATCAATAGTGCACTGAATTTTGAAACATGCTTTATAAAGGAATACCCCATTTCTTCGATGTGCAGTCGAATATCAATGCTTTATTAAGTAGTTCGTAGAAATTCATGCCCATTGTATGTGTCCAAAATTCATAGTCTTGTTTTTACAAAACGTAATTAATAAGAAAAACAAAAACAAAACAAAACAAACACTCCTCTACGGCGGCGTGGAAGGGCCAGGTGAAAAAAAAAAAATTATTTGTTCGGACGAATAAGTTATTTGTTCGGACGAATTAGCTATTTGTTCGGACGAATTAGGATTTGTTCGGACGAATTAGCTATTTGTTCGGACGAATTAGTTATTTGTTCGGACGAATTAGCTATTTGTTCGGACGAATTAGGATTTGTTCGGACAAATTAGTTATTTGTTCGGACGAATTAGGATTTGTTCGGACGAATTAGGATTTGTTCGGACGAATAAGTTATTTGTTCGGACGAATTAGGATTTGTTCGGACGAATTAGCTATTTGTTCGGACGAATAAGTTATATTTATATAAAACAGCATATTTGATCAGCAATTTATAAGACTATCTGATCTGGCAATGATATAGATGATGAAGGGGGAGAGGGTCTGTGATCAAGCCACCCCTTTCCTAGAATGTCGTTTTTCCTTCAAATGATAACACCTCAATGTTATATATGTATAGTCACTGATATTTCAAGGGTGTTGGGACAGGGGCGGTAGAGGCGGTCGCCGCCCCAATACTTTTGCCAAAAAATTAATTCTGAAAAGAATAAGACTGAATTGAAATTGAATAACGGTGATCTGTATTAATTGGAGCGGCGACGATAACGGCGATTTATGTTCAATGGAGCGTCGAATGGTAACTTCATTGTTTACATAGTCAAAAGTTGGGTATATTTACATGTTTCTGACGTGATTTGACAATCAACAGTGAATTAATTAGATAGGTTTGCCACTAAAAAAATATCGTTCTTCAGCTTTGATGATCAATTACAAGTTGTAAGTTAGAAACAACTGATATTATATTATGAGCTATAAAAATATATAATATGTCACCACATGATTCACGGAAATCCATTTAAGGATTTTTAAACGTCTTTGAAGTGTAACAGAGACTGATAAGTTATATCAAATTTACGCGGACATAATTGGTGCTGATATATGTGCGGATCCAGAAAATGTTGTGGGCGGGAGGGGGGTTACCAAGGGATATCTATGTTTGTCGAGGGGGTGGGGGGGCTAAGCCTTTTTTTGGGTAACTTTACTATGTAAAGTTAAGAAATTTGAATTTTCCAAGCTCTAGATCCGCGCATGATGCACATAAACTTCTTTAATATAGATGTGAGTTGCATTATCTTGATACACATTCTATGTCGTCAAAGGTAAGAAAAAAAGATTAAGTGTAACTTTGTTTGGTTTCTTTTATAGTGCCATCAAAAAAGCGACAATATAATTTATCAAATTCAAGAATAATTTGACACACTGTAGAATAACAACTTACATGTAAATCTGGTTCACCCCCCCCCCCCCCCCCCCTCCAACTTATTAAATATCTTTCGACGCCTGTGTATACAATATCTGTATTTGTTATGTCATAGCGCGAAATTATTTTTAGTTACTAAAGAAAACCTGCGTTGCCTAAAATGGAAATCTAGACCGGGGGCGGGGGCGGCAAACAAAATTATCTTTCAGACTCTTCACCCCCTTCCCTAACCGGGAAAATTCCGTGAATCTGCGCATGAGCTTGTAAACTGAATTATGAAATATATATATATATATATATATATATATATATATATATATATATATATATATATATATATATATATATATATATATCTGTTCTAATAATTAACTTATGCAGACCAAATATCTTATTCGTCCGAACAAATAGCTAATTCGTCCGAACAAATCCTTATTCGTCCGAACAAATCCTAATTCGTCCGAACAATTACTTATTCGTCCGAACAAATCCTAATTCGTCCGAACAAATAACTTATTCCCCCGAACAAATAAGTTATTCGTCCGAACAAATAGTTAATTCGTCCGAACAAATCTTAATTCGTCCGAACAAATCCTAATTCGTCCGAACAAATAACTTATTTGTCCGAACAAATAACTAATTCGTCCGAACAAATAGCTAATTCGTCCGAACAAATAACTTATTCGTCCGAACAAATCCTAATTCGTCCGAACAAATCGTAATTCCTCCTAACAAATCCTAATTCGTCCGAACAAATAACTTATTTGTCCGAACAAATCCTAATTCGTCCGAACAAATAACTAATTCGTCCGAACAAATAGCTAACTCGTCCGAACAAATCCTAATTCGTCCGAACAAATAGCTAATTCGTCCGAACAAATAACTTATTCGTCCGAACAAATCCTAATTCGTCCGAACAAATCGTAATTTCTCCTAACAAATCCTAATTCGTCCGAACAAATAACTTATTTGTCCGAACAAATCCTAATTCGTCCGAACAAATAACTAATTCGTCCGAACAAATAGCTAACTCGTCCGAACAAATCCTAATTCGTCCGAACAAATAACTTATTCGTCCGAACAAATCCTAATTCGTCCGAACAAATCGTAATTCCTCCTAACAAATCCTAATTCGTCCGAACAAATAACTTATTTGTCCGAACAAATCCTAATTCGTCCGAACAAATAACTAATTCGTCCGAACAAATAGCTAACTCGTCCGAACAAATCCTAATTCGTCCGAACAAATAGCTAATTCGTCCGAACAAATAACTTATTCGTCCGAACAAATCCTAATTCGTCCGAACAAATCGTAATTTCTCCTAACAAATCCTAATTCGTCCGAACAAATAACTTATTTGTCCGAACAAATCCTAATTCGTCCGAACAAATAACTAATTCGTCCGAACAAATAGCTAACTCGTCCGAACAAATCCTAATTCGTCCGAACAAATAGCTAATTCGTCCGAACAGATAACTTATTCGTCCGAACAAATAAGAATTCTTTATTTTTTCATCTGGCCCTTCCACGCCGCCGTTCTCCTCGCTATATAAAAAAAATCAAATTTTACAAAACATGGCTCGCTGTTTAACTATTTGGTATAGCAGAAGCTTCAACTTTCAAAATTGACGCTTTGTTTACTTTTGAAGTTGTGTTATTTAAAGTAACATTGGCGATTTTCCTGACTACAGCAGAGCCCGGATAAGAAGTTGTGCTATTTACAGTAACATTGGCGATTTGCCTGACTACAGCCAGGACTCTGCTTTCAGCAGAGCCCAGCTAAAAATTTTTTATTTATGAACACATTGAATCAGTTTATCTTGTTTGTTACGAGTCAATTTGTCAACAAAAATGGTAAGTCTTTACTTTACATTATTTGTAAACAATTATATGTAAGACTCGAACAATTAATTCTTACCTCTGTATCTCTCTTATTACATGACATCTAACATTCAAATTTTGGTCAATCATTCAAATGCACAAGTAATCCACTTTATGCATAAAACATAACAAAATTAATTTTATATCGTGTCTAAGTCCCATAAACCAAAGACGCATATCAAAATATGTACATTTGTATCAAATGGACAACAATAGCACAATAAAATTATTTCTTATTCATATTCTGGAAATGCATCTACATCTATACTACTATATTAAAATAATAGACTCGAATTTTTGGGCTTTAATACCGAGAAATCGGAGAAGTACTGTCTTTTGTTTTATATATTTTAAACATCATTGGTACTTGAAGATTACCAATTTGTTTTTATTTTTCCTCAATCAAGCTTCGCTAATTAATAATTAACAAAAATTCCTTTAAAAAATCCGGATATCACCTGGATTTTTTGGATTTTACAATCTTGCGCATGCGCATTACATTCACGCTTAATCACGGGAGGCTCTTTAGTTCATGTTTTCACAATATCACATTTGCATAGATTAACTCAGAAACGACAATACAAATACGTGTAAATTTTCATTGGAAATTTGCTATATATTCTGTTCATCAAAGAAAATACGGGAGATAATTCAAACTTAGTGCATTTAATATGAAAAATCCCGAGAGTTCCGAATGTCAACATAGTGTGAAAAAAAAGTTGGTGAAAAAGTGGTGAATTCTTCATTAATATGAATTAAATTTTCAGATGAAGGGCATTTACAGCCTCAAAATGGTTTGTTATGAATAATTTGACTGTTATTTTTAATGCAGCTTCATCAATTTTCTTCAAAATCGTTTCGGAGCAATTCTGCAATTTTTTGCTACATTACGGGTATATGGGAGGCATTTTAACTGTGGTGAAGGCCTGTCCCGAGACACAGTTAGAATATTCTAATCAAGCAGAGTGTAGTGAAATTATCAATAGCATTATTGTAGGCCTAAAGCTTGGTTATGTAAATGCCAACAATACGGGGTATGTCGATGTATCTATTTCGTAAATTTCCGATATCATATGCAATTTCAACCCGTGCACGCACAGGTCAAAGTCTAGTATATTTAAATGAACATATGCCATTTAAAGCGCAATCATACAATTGACATTTAGTATGAATGCCATTTCTTGCTTCGTCTTTGATAACAGAATAATAGATGAACCTCAATTATTTGAGCTATTAGATATGACATTTCAAATAAATAGAAAATAATCAAAGTTGTTATAAACCTAACATGTATAGTCCGAATTTTGGCCGATTATTTCAGTCGCCATTTGTTAACTTATAGGGTGAGTATAGAATGTTTCTACTAAGAGTGGTTAGGGAAGAGGAGAGCGATGTGACAATATTTCGATTTTATTTCCTTTTGAGCATTATATTTTTTTTTTAAACATATGCGATTTCGAAGAGCATGTCGCTAACATATAATTAATGTGTTCGTTATATCATCAACTTACAAAACTTTTATATTTGGATATTAGTATTTGTAATAAAATCAGTTCGAGCAATATTATTTATGCAAAATATTACTAAAACGTGAAGAATAAAGGACATCTTATTTTTTTATTTCAAGATATATGTAATATAGAAATTTATTTTCCTTCCTCATTCAGGAGAGCAATGCAAAGGGTTTTCCTTCTAATTGCTACTGCAATTTTAGCCTTTGATACACACCACAGAAATGCAGCTTTCAGTTTGCCGCACGCTGCGTATAGACCAAGTGACGTTCAAATGTCCCGAAGAGAAAAAGAACAAAAACCGAAAACGTTTGAAGATCCAGAGTGCTTAACTCAACTAATGAAGGATGGAATCTCGCTCGTCAATTACGGAATAACCCGGATCAACTCTTCCATTGATTTGAACGGAAGATTCTATGAAGCTTTGGAAGATCTTTACAATTCGAACGAAAGTGTCATCAAAAACATTGTCTTGGAAAATTTAAAAAAGTATGATCGTCTTGATTCGAAGTTTTTCGAACTCGGTTTAAAAACGAATTTAGAAAAAGCGGCAGTTTACCCATACACTGGATTCCTATACCAACCTGTTAATAGCTGTCTGCGAAGCCATATCTGCGGCAAAAAGGAACTTACCGAGATAGAGAAGTACTTAGGTCCATACGCAGCTTATCTTATGGCAGTTCTAATGTATTCCAAAAACTTGACCGTAGAGACAAATCAAACCTACAGATTCGTTAGGTTCACTTCAGCCACAAGAAACCAGTATGAAGTTGGAACAAAGTTTATTTGGACATCATTTACATCCTCGTCCTCTTCTGATGAAATATTTAAGGGAAATACCAAATTCATTTTCAACAACTCTCGAACGTTCATTACAAGCCCAAGACGTGTTGCTCAGTATTCTAAATACCCTGACGAGAAGGAGGCATTGTATCCACCTACTGCAATGTTTAAAGTCACGGCAAAAGAGCTCGGAAATGAATATACTTCTGTCTATGTAGATTTTGTTAAAGAATAAAGTACGTAATAAAGACAAAACTTTCACTGATGCTTCAGAATTCTGATTTTAAATTTCTGATTGCATTGCAACGAGTTACGAGCATTATCATTTAAACATTTATTTAAATTATAATTGAAATGACATATGATAAAGAAATTAAAGTATAAGTATCTGCAATATCCTTGGTAAAATAATTATTAACCAAAACAATTTAGACATAGGTACAACAACATAGATTTATTAATAATTTATACACTATTTTCAACAAAGGGACTACACACATACTACAGAATCAGTTTATCCGGCCTTTGCTTTAGGTTTTCCAATCCCGTGACCTGAACCAAGACCCCCTAGGCCTCCTAACCCACCTGGTCCACCACTCAAACCCCCGGGTCCACCAGGGAAACCTCCAGGTCTACCGGCAAAACTTCCGGGACCCCCGGGGAAACCTCTGTGTCCACCGACAAAACCTCCTGGTCCACCGGGGAAACCTCCAGGTCCACCGGGGAAACCTCCGGGTCCACCGGTAAAGCCTCCAGGTCCACCGGGGAAACCTCCTGGTCCACCGGCAAAGCCCCCAGGTCCACCGGGGAAACCTCCTGGTCCACCGGCGAAACCTTGTATTAATTAAACATTTAGTGATGTCCTACCTGTTATAGTTTCCTCTTCTCTTAAAAATATCCGTGGTTAGATGAAAACAATAAAATCAAAGTAATCAATATGTTGTTTGTCATTCGTAATATATGTCAAACTGTACACAGGCAAAAGTGGCTCGCATGAATCTCATATGAAATTTGCATGAAGTTCATGCGAATTCTTCGCATGAGAAAGAGACGAAAAGTAACACGCATGAATTTCATGCGAAAACTTCATGCGATTTTAACATAATTTTCTTGCGAATATCATACGATTAAAATTTCGCACGATATTCATGCGAAAATGTATATCTTATGTTTCATTGTCGTTTCATGCGAATGTCATGCGAATATCATGCAAATATCATGCTATTTTCATATAAAATACTATGCAGCTTCATTTAATAATCTTGAAATCTTCTATGATTTTTTTTATCTAAATTTGAGAATATAATCTGTTATTGAAAAGAAAACTGAAGTCCTAATCGATTTGCTTCATACAGAGATAACAGAAAACAATGACAATAATCTTCTTAGGATAATCCTCTTTATTCAGATGAGAACAAATTTCAAGTTTCTTCTTCTTCTCAAAAAGGATTGTTGCTTCATCAATCTACAAGGAAATTTACATAATGCAGTGTACATAAAATTTTTCTATTCCTGAATGGCATATCTATTTTGAATGTGCATTATTAATATTGGAAGATATGAACAAAATTCATTGATATATGATGTGCAGTTGGTAACATGATCAATGCTCGTTAAAGCAGATTTGATCATGTTGATCAGATACAGTAAATTTCTCTATGTCATATCCGAATACTACCATTCTCACTTTATCACTCTGATACATGTCCTTATTGTTATTTTATGCTTTCAATTTGTGAAATTATTACATATAAGCCAAATCGCTCACCTGAGCATCAATAGCCATAACTTATCAAATCTACTTTATGCTGCCAAATAAAAACATTTCGACAACTTTGAAGAGAACTGTACATCTTGTTTAAAAGGATTTTCAAATTTTTCCTCACATAAACATCAATTAAGCCCCTTTTGTTGTTTCAATTTTTTTAGAAAAACATTTGTAAATGTCAAATACAACTTCTATTGTGGCCCAACCCCAATCCTAGGGACCATTATATGAACAAATTTGAACCTACACTACCTCAAAATGCTTCCATACAAGTTTCAGCTTTTCTGACCAATTAAGGGTTTTTACGATTTTTTAAAAATGACAACAAATTTTCTACAATTTGAAACTCTCTAAAAGAAGGTGTGGCTTTTCATTCTTAAATTAACAAACTGGAATTCCCTTTCACCCAATAATGTTTTGTGCCAAGTTTGGTTAAAATTGGCTCAGTTGTTCTGGAGAAGGAGAAAATGTCAAAAGTTTACAGAGAGACAGAGACTGTCCAGGGACAGAATCAAGACAGACAATAGTGATCAACACTTGAGCTTTTAGCTCAAGCCGGTTGTCTGAATCACTTCAATAAATGAACTTCAATGTTAAACATTTATCCAAATTATCATACAACTCTTAAATCATAGAAGTATTACTTACCACTGTATCCATGAATTTTTTAGGTTTCCTGAATGTTGTTGGTTGTCACACTGTTAAAATCTTTTCCAAAGAGTCTCTGCAAATCTGCATGTGCATACTTAAGGTTATCTGCAAATATTATTGATGTATTACTAAATGACTTCATTCTTGAATATCTGAATATAAGTTATATAAGTAATACAGCTATTGTAATCTTTATATTCATTAATGGTTTTCTTATTTAATAATTTACAACTCCTACTCAAATTCTTGACAAAACTGAATTTTTGCGCTTACTTAACCCTCTGGCTGCGACGTTATTGAACAAAAAACTTTACGTCACTGCGACATTAAAAACGACGTCATAATTTTTTGACGTTTTTACGCGGGATTTTTTCAAAGTTCAAGGAATTTAGCAAGTGCGCGTTCTACTTCAGCGTGCGGATTACAATGCCGTAATTCTTTACTTGTCTTTTCCACTACATTTTACCAAGATTTCATGACTGTATCCTTGGATTCATTGCTGTTGCCGAGAAGCAGAAGCAACGTTTGTTTGATACATAATTATAAGAAAATATAAATGTATATATGGCTTAATAATGATATCAACAATACTCCCATATTCAATAAAAGTAGTATAATAGTACAATCAAAATAAGATCAGCAAATTTATTTTTTTTAAAGAGCGTTTTCATAACCTAGTTTTTATGGATGGTCATTCAAACGAATTTATTATCCATCATTAGAAATAATAACATATAAAGCGGACTATATTTATATTGATTAAAAGTAATACTTTGTTTCTGCTAAGATGTTTGGTTATAGTAAAAAAAATCAATTTAAAAAAGAATCTTGTAGTAAAATTCAAAATGAAATTATTCTTACCTTGAAAGTAGCAGAATCGGTTAAAATTACCAAATCCTATTTAAAGTGTTTTGTGGTTTTATTTAAAATAAATCTTAGAAATTACAAGAAACGATTGATAAGAAAAATGCAACATTATGTTTAAACATTTTAGGATATGCATGTATTACGCTCAATCCTCATAGATGATGCAGATTTCAATACATTGTAGCAACTTATCCAAACGGTAGTTTAAAATCAAGAAATTTGACACTTTAAACAAATTTGCGACACTAAAAACGAATTTTCGTTGAGAGAGAGAGAGAGGAAGAGGAGGAGAGAAAGAGAGAGATAAACGAAACAATTAAACATCGCTGAGAACTATTCACTTTAGGAAAGAAACGATTTTAGATATAACCATATACTATATATCACTCATAGAATACTCCATCGAACAAAAAGCTTAAAAGAATTCCAATGCCTCCCCGTTGCACATACGTGTAAAATACATTACTCATGAATGGCACTTGGAGACATCTGCGAAAAGAAGGTACGATGGAAGTTTATTTCCTCCTTCGCATTTACATTTTGCATGGCTGCACCCCATATCAGAGACAGATTCAGAAAAGAGGAACACACAAACACAAAGAGTGTCACAACTACATGTACGATTTTCTATTCAGAGAAAAAAACTGAGAGAGAGAGAGAGAGAGAGAGAGAGAGAGAGAGAGAGAGAGAGAGAGAGAGAGGAGAGAGAGAATTCGCAGCCTCTTAATTCATTTGAATACACCGATTGTTTTCCGTTTGTATCATTTATTACTTTTTTTGGCATCATTGCAGATATGTGCATAACATTGTGCATACTTTATTCTTTTATTTTAATTACATTTATGCAACTGTTACACAGTACAAATGTAGTCTTCTCCATGTATAAATCTTCATAATTGATAATTTCTTAATTTTACTGGACTTATGCATATAGAAATATACTGTAAAAAGTACTGGCGCTATCTTATTAATAATGAATCTTGTTTAAGGATGTAATGTCTGATATCTGGAAAAAAAACATTTTGAAACATTTTAACATCTTATTTTGCCGCGTCCCCGTTTTATTTCCACCCCTTTCGCCCTCGTTGTCAGCGGGCGAATTTAAGACTGGCCGAATTCTTATGTCTCAAGTCTATTTATCTTTAAACACTACTGTGTCTGGGCGAATTCAAGACGGGGCTAAACCGTTTGCAAGCGCAGAAGGACGAAAATAACACGATGTGAAAATAACCCTGTATCCAGTACTGTAGATTCCTTATTTTACGCGAGAACTTAAGGTGGTATGGGAAATCTGTCGATATTCATGTGGATTAAAGTACATTATAATTAAAATACTTTCACCGGTTTAGAATTTAGAATTTTCAAATTTTACAATATTTAACCAAAAAATAGCTTTTAAAAATATTTGAAAAGGTAAAAATTGTAAAACCCCCAGCAGGATTCGAACTCATGACTAACAGATTCGTAGTAAACCCTCTAACCCACTGCGCTACACTGTTAGGTGACAATATTAGGAAAGAAAATACTTATATAAGTACCCTTTATTTTTTTGTTTATTTCGATAAACAATACGTCACAAGATGGAAGTGTCCCATACCACCTTAATTCCGCAAATCAACCGTTTTGCATCAAATTGCGAGAATATAAAATCGCGAACGCCGAATTGGATACCTGTATAGTGCGAAACGAAATAGAAACGAAACGAAATGATCCGAAACGATACATATAACCATTATGATTTAAAATATATTTTATAGTGTATATTTTAGAAGTAACAAGTCTCTTTTGAAACGCAGCGAAAGTAAAAAAAAAATTGCTCGTATGTAAACGTGCGCATTTGTAAATATAGATTACACTTTTTAATAGATCATTTTAGTGCAAAACAACACTTTAGAATGTGCCTATATATTTAACCCAAATAATCACTTTCGGGTTTTTGTTAATATAATCCATGTGTATGTGTACTTGTATTTGTATACACAAAATCGGATTTTACTGGTGATTCCTGGTCTGCGTTTGTCCGACACCAAACTATGTAGTAGATCATATTAATTAATTAAAATTTACGTAATTAAGAAGGGGCGGAGCGAGCACGTTCCCCCTTCTCAATCAGTTAATCGCATAATTTTTATTTAATATGATCTAACTTACTTAGAACATAAACCACTTTCATTGGCCGATCAAAAGTTCTGCACCAATCAAATATTTAGGGTTCTCTTAGCTGTCAATCGGGTACCGTCAAATGTGACGTCGCTGTGAACTTCGAGAAATTTTTAACGATTTAAAACATCACTTGAAGATAGAATATTAAGCGACTGCTGATTGGATGCAAAAGTGGGCTATGTTCTAAATCAGATTACTCACTTTTCAGGCAGGTATCATCGTTTTTGAAAGGGGGGGGGGGGCAGACTGATCCAAAAAATCTTGACAAGCAAAGAACAAAAAATGGAAAATGGCTCCATCTTTATTCACTTTCTAATATGTAAATTTAAGAAAAATGTTCGCTGCGAGAAAAGGGGGGGGAAGCCACCCCCCCCCCCCCCCTCGGTTCCTCTGATGCTACTTGCCTGCTTTCATAATCAGTAAATTAAAAGTGGAGGATAAGAAACTTTTGAAGAAATAATACGGTAAAATCGAAATTAAAATTCAATTTTAATCAGTTATAAGACTTTCAAATGAACGATCTATTGCATAATTTCACATCTCTTTCTCTCTCTCTCTCTCTCTCTCTCTCTCTCTCTCTCTCTCTCTCTCTCTCGCTCTCTGCTTTATTCTTGACTACTAATAATTTTAATTTCAATGTAAAGAAAAATAGCTATTGATCCTTTTTTCTTATTTTTGATTTTGTTTCGTTTCGGTAGGTTTCGTTTTGTTTCGGTAGATTTCGTTTCGTTTCGGTAGATTTCGTTTCGTATCATTTCGTTTCGTTTCGTTTGGTTTCTATTTCGTTTTGCACTTTACAGGTACCCGAATTTTTATCATAATTTTATTTATTTTACATCAGTCCAAAAAAAACCCCGAGATTTTAAAATCCGCGAAATGTGTTTCTCGCGATTTTACGCGGATATTAATTCCTTGTGTATAAATAGGAATCTACAGTATATAAAGTATCTACTAAATGCGATTTGTCAACTCGTCTTGGTTTTTTAGAAAAATCCAATTAACTCTCAGGTTTACTTAAAATTTTGACTTTTCTACATGAAATAGATCAAATGTCTAGGACATTGTCATGGTGTAAATTTACATCAAGACAGTACTTTCGTTCATGTGTGCTTGCTATGGCTGTTTCATGCACCGAAAGTTACGATGATCTGCAATTTCCCCGATCGTTTGATTTCATGATCAAATATTGCTCTTCTATTCGGTTCAAAAATTATTTTACACGTCAACAACGACAACTAAGTAATAAAATATATCGGAATACTTTAAATTTCCAACTACATATGTATGTCATTTAAATATTTGTAGATGTTTAGTATAGAATTTAAAAGTTGTATTTCTGTTAAACAATTACTAGTACCTCTAAATCTTAGGTTTAAGCACTGGACTAGTAAAATAGGTATAGCACTACCACATAATGGACATGATGGTTATGTATGATTGGAGATGTTGCTTGCAAAATTTTATCCACACTTCAAACATCAAAGTATGTAATACAGTTCTGGAAGTAAATCTTTGCAAGAAAGAAATCAAATACGTAGTAAATCAATACCTTGGTTTTGTTTTTACTTTGTTGACATTTGTTCCAAAAACAAACACCACTGCTACAAATTAAATAAGTACATTTCCAGTGAGATTTTATAAGCAATTATTGTGTAATTAGGGGATCTCCAAATCCTTTAAGCAACATTATGTACCTAGCGTGCTATATAAGGTCAAAATGATGATAGTCGTTTCATTTTTTACCAAAGTAATATCGGATTTAATGACACCCCCTTTTTTTAAACAAAATGTTTTCAAAAATATTTAAAATTAAATTCTGTAAATTGTGCTTTATATGTCAGGGTATGCGTACAGGCAGGAATAAGTTAAGTTCACAGAAACCATCATAAAATCATTGCGTTACGGCTAAGTTGACCCTCCACAATACATGTGTTTGTATATATGGTCGTTTGTTTGAAAATTTCTACAAAACATAATTTATGTAAGAAAGAATCGATGACGGATTTCTTCATTATTCCTTTAAAAACTCCAGGCCCTAATAAACTGCAAATTCATCGTGATAGTATGCTAGTTCATTCGTAGCTTACAATTGATTCTCGCAAAATTTATATCAGACTTCTACTACATGTATGACTTGTATACATGTTCATGTCCTTCTAGAAAATCTTAGATAGGGAAGCTTCGAGTACCTTACTAGAGAGTCCATATTTCGTAAAACGGTCTGATGACTTGCAAATACCGCTAGTCAACATGGAAAACCATACTCTGTCTGTATTCTGTGTCAGAAAAAATGCGAATCATGGTGTGGATTTCGATGTCGGTTAATTTGCGTAATAATAACAATATGATGTACATATACTCTTACCATTTACGAAAAACTTCAAGTATTAATTAACGTTTTTTATCCTGATAAAGAATCGGGGAGGGGGGGGTGAAGAGGCAATGATTACTGAATAATTCATTTTTTAATTTTTTTTCTTGGTTTGTGTGATGTTTTCATATTTATAACCTGGACAATTAGAAAGGAGGACGAAATGAATAGGTATGGTATATAATGTAACAAACTTTTTATTTTCGTGCGACTCAATTTCACGAAAATCGCAAGAAGCTCATAGTCGCACATTATATACAAATCACCCCAATTCAGTCTTTTATTTGTATTTCACATCTGTTTAATATTATCCACTGCATGAAGTTAACACTCATCGCTGACGACATGAAGTCGTCACGAGTTACTGTATCTTTTGCGTATTTTTAAAATTTTCGTAAATATAAATCAATAATTATGTATCTACTATAACAAAAGGTTGATGTTTCTAAAAAATAAAATCAATTTCTCCGGTAAAGATGTAATGAAATTCATTAAAAATGAAAGGGAGAAGTGACTTTACGCTTATGACGTCGTGAGGGACATATATGTCCCTCTCGCAGCCAGCGGTAAAAGGACATATATGTCCCTGCCGCAGTCAGAGGGTTAAGATGAACCTGCTCTTATTGGTGGAAAGACACTCAGACTCTGGAGAAATATGGAAGGATCTTTTCTTCTCTTCTTTGGATTTTTATCTAAAGAACTTGGAAGAAAACAAGCATATGTAATAAACAGTTTTCAAGCTTTGATATGGCTCGAAAAATCTCTATATTTAGTACTTTGATTTATCCTCACCTTTTATACAGACAACAAGCATGTCATTATGTTCACACCTCCATCCAAATAGTACCAACTCCATATCCGTGTAGGGATGTTTTTGTCATGCTTCAATGAAAAAGATATCAGATATTTTATTACAAAAGCCTATAACATTACGCTAAAATATTACGCTAAAATTACGCTAGGGCTACAACAGCTGTACAAGGTGTCTCTGATCATCATCACGCTACACTTCATCTTCATTATGCAGTTAATTGTAAGGAATACTTATTTATTCTGCGAAAATTTCGAATGATGGTTTTTTATCAAAACGGGAAGCAGTGATCTTCCGATAATAACATAAAAATTTCATGTTTCTTACCTCTGTCAATCACTTTGTACTCGAGTCTCGTTCCTGCTGACGTCACATATTGCGTATATTTCGGTACTGAGAACCGTTAGGATGGTGTTTGATTTTATATTAGTGCAATATACCACAAAGCAATAAATCAGATCAGATTTTATAATTTAGATATTATAAACATAATAATTATTAATTAATTTAAAGCGCTACAGGTTGATGTGCATCTTTTTTTAAGCGCTTGCAAACATTTTTACTCGTTTCCGAAATCCCGTTCGAGTTATCTCCCGCGATGTGCAGACAGACTGAATTTTCTCTATAGTATAGCTACAAACTTATGTACATATTTAACCGACGCTGGCTGATCAGTGATGCAAGCCAGCAGACATTTTACATCAACATCATCAAGATGTGTCTGATCTATCGTACGATTATATATTCAGCGATTGCAAAGTTCTTGATCCTGGATAGGGGAGGAGCGGATCCATCGTAAACATGCAGGTACCCTATGATGTTTCAGGTGTATGCATATTCTGTGTTTACATGTTATTTAGTTATTTATTAATTAACGTTGTCAGATACATGTTTAAACACTGAAAACATCTATTGTTATTATTAAACTTAGATGAAGGTATTTACATGTAACTTTACGGAGAAAATTCGGGTTGACAGACGGTTTCTCAATTTTCTCTTATAAGAGCTACGGATCATTTTCTATCTTTACCCCGCATTTTAACAAAAACAATTAACAACATCTTTGTTCGTGTATTTCTAATTCAAGAATGAATGAATACAGTATAAACGTAAAGATTAAATAATAAATATGCAGATATTTAAAACATGCGGTAGCAATCTGATTTCATGCGCGGATCTAGAAAAAAAAATCGGTGGAAGGGGGGGGTGTCCGACGGTTAATTGAGTAACAAGGTGGGTGGGTGGAGGGGGGGTTGAGCCATATTTTTAGAAATTAATATAATGTAAATTTAAAGAAATTTTAACTTTTTAGGGCCCCCTTGAACCCCCCCCCCCTTCTAGATCCGCACATGGATTTTATTTCTAATATCATGTTGGCCTACATGTATAATTTTTGTGCATATTATCAATGAATATATCACGGTGAATTCATTTATAGGAGTATACATATGCAGTTTGAAAATGTTCATAATATTTTGAGGTTTTTTCCTACAGGTTTTTTTTAAGATTTCAAACAATACTGCACAGACAGAAGAATTGATGAATGCTGCTCCAGTATATGTTGTATATATGATGGCTATAACAGTAACATATATCACTTGGGAAATCATGCACAACAAACTATCCATATGATAATACCATGTAAGTATTTATTTGGTGAATTATGTCTTGTGTTTTGACTTTTGAATATTTCTAAAGTTATTATATAAAATCAAACACGGATGAACATATATTTGATAAAAGATTTGCCTCTTGTTCTCATTTGCTTTTGATTGATAAAATATACTGCGCCAGTATTTATGTTATGTTTATAAGTCGGGCTCGACTTTCTATTATTCCCCTTTTGTGTATTGCTTATGTTCACCGCCATTTTCTGAATAAACGTGTTGTGCTAATACTCCGGAGTTCGGTGTGTACTGATTGGCGTGGTGGCAGCGGATTCGTCCTACGTCTCAGAGAGGAAAATAAAATCCTGCACCCGAGGAACTAAGAGGTGTTCTTATATAACTCTGTGAAGAATTCAACGCACAACGGTGAGGTAAATCATGACCACTGTTCGCGCGCCAAAACAATGGCCTCTCGGAAAAGACGAGACTATAAATACATTTCAAAACTGGAAGCAGAACATTTTATATACACTTTCCCTCGATCCAAACTTCGCCCCTTTCTTGGTAGGCAACTTCCAATGGCAAAAGAAATCAAAGAACGCTCCGTACCGCGGTTTTACCGACGATGGAGAAGATGTGGCCGAACGAAAGCGAAAAACAAAAGAACAAAAAGCAACTTTGTTAGAACTAATGTTAGGGCAGATAGCGAATTACTGCCCATTAATCTCTAGAAATTCCATAGTGGATAAATCGACCTCAATGGAAGAAGTCTGGCAAAAAATACGATTGCATTACGGTTTTCAGTCCACCGGTGCACATTTCATTGACTTCACCAACATCAAGTTAGATCCAGGAGAGAAGCCAGAAGACTTGTACCAAAGGTTAGTGTCATTCGTGGAAGACAGTCTACTGAAGCATGGAGGTGGTATCTCCCATAACGGTGACCCTATTGATGAAGATGAAGAACTTACACCTACACTTGAAAATTTCATCGTACTAACGTGGCTGAGGCTTCTCCACTCCGACCTGCCAAGACTCGTTAAACAACGATACGGCACAGAACTACGCTCTCGAACTCTCACTTCCATCAAGCCTGAAATTTCACAAGCCTTACATTCATTATTGGAAGAAATTCACACCATGAATGATGCAAAAGTGATGAGATCGCAACTCCAACCGTTCACCAATTCTCCCAGACACCGACAACCACGTCAGGTACAACTTACCTCTCGTCCTTCGCTACCTAAGAAGTGCCCTCTGTGTAAGGAAGCAGGAAGACCAGATAACCACTTCCTCAGTAAATGTAAATTCCTTCCAGAACGCGATAGAAACTACCTTGCTAAGGCCAGACAAATCATAGGCTCTGATTCAGATGATGAAGAGGACCCCTCGTATCAAGAAGATCTACAGTCGACGGTTTGCTGTTCTCAACAAAAACCGACTCAAGCCTTTCGGGTACAGATCAGACAGTCCCCCTACTTGGACACATTTCATAAACACCACCATGTACGCCTAACCATAGATTCAGGTGCTACGGGCAATATGATACGTTTGTCTACCGCCGTGTTACTCGATGCGAAAATCCAAAGCACATCTCAGTCAGCTCACCAGGCTGACGGTTCCTCTCCATTGAACGTTGTTGGTGAAACTAGACTGTTCTTCACTAGAGATGATCACTCATTGTACTTTGAAGGCTTGGTTGTTGACAATCTTGACGTTGACATACTAGCTGGAATTCCATTCATGGAGTACAACGACATATCAGTACGCCCAGCCAAGCGACAACTCGTAATTGGTGGACAACATACTTACCCATATGGTTCAAACTCCGCATCAGCTTCACAACACTCGATCCGCCGTGCTATAACAGTGCGTGCTGCGTCTACCACCACCATATGGCCAGGAGAGTACATCGAAATTAACGTTCCAAGCGATTTGGCTTTGCCTGACCAATGCTACGCCATCGAACCTCATCATCCTTCGCCAAATCTTAAAACTAGTGACAGTACTAAAATGTGGCCGTGTCCTGACATACTACACAGTGTTTCAAACAAAGTGAGGATTCCCAATCTCACTCCAGAACCACTTACAGTCAAGCGCCATGAACACCTTTGTCAGATCCGACCAGCCGTGATATCAGACAACATCACATCTGAAGTTGCCGAATCGTGCATTGGCTCCAAGAATAGTGAACAACAATTGCGCCCAAAGAACACCCTGACAGCGAAGAACAGTGTACCTTACTCTTCTACAGTACAGTTGGACCCGCATAATGTTCTTACCAAAAATGACAGACAGGCGTTCCTTGACACTCTATCAGAATTTGACAATGTTTTTAGCCCTTCATTACCCGGTTACAACGGTAAAGCTGGACCGTTCCAAGCAACAGTTAACATGGGACCTGTATTACCTCCACAGCGCAAAGGAAGGCTTCCCCAATACTCGCGCAACCAACTCTCCGAACTCCAAGAACAATTCAATCTACTAGAGGAACAGGGCGTCTTTATACGTCCAGAGGAGATTGGAGTAACTGTAGAATATCTGAACCCATCATTCCTAGTTAAGAAACCAAATGGTGGATTTCGCTTGGTAACGGCCTTCGCAGATGTGGGTAGATACACGAAGCCACAACCATCCTTGATGCCCAATGTAGACGGTATTTTGCGACACATAGCCCAGTGGAAATACATTGCGGTATCAGATCTAACAAAATCCTTCTACCAAATCCCATTGTCCAAATCATCTATGAAGTACTGTGGTGTTGTGACACCGTTTCGAGGAGTGCGCGTGTATACCAGATCGGCCATGGGCATGCCTGGATCAGAGACCGCGCTCGAAGAATTAATGTGCCGCGTACTCGGAGACTTACTAGAGGAAGGCGTTGTTGTGAAACTAGCTGACGACTTGTACTGCGGCGGCAACTCACCTGAGGACCTCCTAAATAATTGGACAAGAGTCCTTGCCGCCCTTCAAAAATGCAATCTGAAACTGTCACCAACCAAAACCATCATAGCTCCAAAAACAACCAACATTCTCGGATGGGTATGGGAAATGGGCAAACTCAAAGCAAGCCCTCACAGGATAGCAACATTATCTAGTTGCTGCCCTCCTGAGAAAGTCTCTGGACTGAAGTCATTCATAGGTGCTGTGAAGGTTCTTAGTCGAGTCGTTCCTGGCTGTGCTTCTCTCATTGCCCCATTAGATGATGCGATCGCTGGACAGGATTCAACAAATAATGTCAGATGGACCGACGAATTACTAGCAAACTTCAAAACCGTACAAGACGCTGTTTCCTCCCATGAAACAATTCACCTACCACGCCCAAACGACATACTGTGGATTGTTACTGATGGTGCAGTTAAAAACCATGGAGTAGGTGCTACATTATATGCTACTAGAGATAACAAGCTACTTCTCTGTGGATTCTTCAGTGCGAAGCTCAGAGGAAGACAAGCCTCATGGATCCCCTGTGAAATAGAGGCACTTTCCATAGCCATTGCCGTAAAACACTTCAGTCCTTACATCATACAGTCCAGCAACAGAGTGTGCATTCTAACAGACAGCAAACCATGTGTCATGGCATTTGAAAAACTGTGTCGAGGTGAATTCTCTGTCAGTCCTCGAGTTTCCACATTTCTCTCCGTGATCAGTCGGTATCAACTATCTATACGCCACGTGAAAGGTGCCGCAATCTTACCATCTGATTTTGCAAGTCGTAATGCTCCGGACTGTGTCGAAGCAAACTGCCAACTATGCGCATTCATTCGGGAATCCGAAGATAGTGTGGTGCGCCAAACTTCCATCGATGAAGTCCTTAATGGTACCTCTAAGCTCCCTTTTACTGGACGATCCACTTGGCTAGCTATTCAAACTGAATGCCCAGACTTGCGTCGTGTTTGTGCTCACTTAAAGCAGGGTACCAGACCATCGAAGAAATTAAACAACATTCGCGACGTCAAACGATACCTACAAGTAGCCACTATTGCACATGATGGCCTCCTTGTTGTAAAAAGAGACTCGCCATTTTCTCCTACACGTGACTGTATTATTGTCCCAAGAAACGTCCTACATGGCATACTAACTTCATTACACGTTCAGCTAAACCACCCATCGTGTCACCAGCTCCGCACAGTGGTAAACAGATATTTCTTTGCCTTAGACATGGATAAAGCTGTTGAAATAGTCTCCGAAAACTGCTTCCATTGTGCTGCTTTACGTAAAGCGACACACACAGCAACAGAACAGACAACATCAGAGCCCCAAGTCGCCATAGGCGTCTCATTCGCTGCAGATGTAATGCGACGAGAAAGGCAATTCATCTTAGTCCTGCGTGAATGCGTTACTTCATATACATCTGCCATCATTATCGACAACGAAAGAAAAGATTCTCTCCGAGATGGCCTCCTTCGTCTGTGCATTGAACTCCGCCCCCTAGATGGCCCAAATGCTGTCGTTCGTACAGACCCCGCACCAGGATTCCAGTCTCTTGTTGATGACCCTCTGCTCAGGAAGCATCGCATAATGATTGAAATTGGTCGCATCAAAAATAAAAACAAGAATCCTGTCGCAGAAAGATCCATCCAAGAACTACAAGAAGAAATCCTTCGCCAGGATCCTATGCCAGGCTTCATAACGCCATTGCTATTGACTCTTTCCGTTGCCACGCTCAACTCTCGCATACGAAACCGTGGTCTCTCTGCACGAGAAATGTTGACCCAGAGGGATCAGTTCAGCAATATGCAGATACCAATAAAGGACAGACAACTCATCGAACAACAGCATTCAAACCGCGTTGAAAACCACGCACACAGTGAAGCCAGTAAAGCTCCTTTATCTGGGTTCAGACCAGAACCAGAAATCCATGTCGGGGATCTGGTGTACTTATACAGTGATCGCAACAAAACACAAGGACGCGATAGATACCTCGTGGTTTCTTGTGACCAATCATGGTGTAACGTGCGCAAGTTTAAGGGTAATCAGCTGAGAAAAGCATCTTATCGTGTAAGAAAGAATGAATGTTACAAGGTTCCTTGTGCCATCTCTTCAAGCCTCTATTCCGAACATCTTGCTAACATTGCGTCATACTCCTCAGAGGAAGAGGATGAAAATCTTCCACGGACTCCTGAAGAGCCCCAACCTCCCAGCCTTCCAGATATACCTGATGAGATACGCTTACCCCCAGAGGAGGATATCTACCCAGAAGTAAGGGACGACGGAGTCACTCCTGATCTTCATTCTGACAACCACACTCCTGATGTACTTGATCAGCACACTCTCTCACAAACTCTCCCACATGTCGCTACCAAAGCAGTACCATCTCGTCCAGTCAGACAGAAAACCTTACCCTCATATTTACAGGACTATGAACTTTACTAGTTTTTTTGTATCAGTTTTTTTGTAGGGGGCAGAATAATCCCCTATGGTTTGAAGGTAGTCTACCTTATGATAACCATTTATCTCTATGTCAAAAAAAAAAAAAAAAAAAAAAAAGAGATCACGCCAGTATTTATGTTATGTTTATAAGTCGGGCTCGACTTTCTATTATTCCCCTTTTGTGTATTGCTTATGTTCACCGCCATTTTCTGAATAAACGTGTTGTGCTAATACTCCGGAGTTCGGTGTGTACTGATTGGCGCTGAAAGTTATTTTAATACAGAGATACAATAAAATAGTTATTTTTTGTCATCTGAGCAGATGTGTATAAATCTGTAATACATGTACTCGATACCTTTGTTTGTTTTATTTAAGTTGTATTATTAATTATATTTTGTCTTGCATATACACAAGGTTGACAAAGATATTTAAAAATGGAAAGGGATAAAAAGACATGCTACAGAAAAAGGAAGGATAAAGGCACATGATACAGACACCAGAGTGATTACACCAACATCAGTCCAATAACATTGGTACACACTGAAACTTGATACCACAAAGGCCTGAATCCTTCTGAAATATACTGGCATCTGTGCAATCTAACTTGGAATCATGGAAAACTTGTATCACTGTTATGAATTTTAAGTGAATTTTCATTGTCTAGCATTGAAATAAATTTATGTTTGAATATAGCTGGACATTTAACTATATATAATTCACTTATTGCGTTCGACAGGTTAAGTACATGCAAACTCTTTAATGTATCTTAAAAAACATAAGACTTAAAAAGTATGTACAGTGTATCTTAAATGATAACCAATGCAATCTGCATGTACATGTTTTATACATGTAATAAAATCTTAATGTTTACTGACCTTCTAAGAAGAGAGATATAACTCTCAGTGGGTGTGAATTTGTGGAAAAAGTATTGAATACATGTATATTTTGATAAAATGTAAACTTTATTCTAATTTTTTATTTATACATGTATTATATACAAGTCCAACACATGCAGAAATTGTTTTATTGCCTTAATGTCAAATTTTTAACAAAAAAGACAATAGTATGTCAACATATGAATGAAAGAATGTTTTAAAAGTGTTATGGATTGATTTGTCATAATTTAATTTTCATATGAAAAACGTTCAATTTTCATGTGAATTTCGCATAAATTTTATATGAATTTGACACAAATATCTAATCGCATGAAAAACATGCGAAAAAAATTTCGCATGAAAATTGTACAATTTTCATGCGAATATCATGTGAACACATTCGCATGATATTCGCACGAGAAACTTTTCGTCTGATTTTCGCATGATAATCGCATGATTTTCATGCGAAAAGAAAATCGCATGAAAATCATGCGAGCCACTTTTCCCTGTGTACAAGGATCCGGAGTCGACTGGTTGTTTCTATAAATAGCTTAAAAGCGTATAAACATGATGAGGTGAGACTGATATAAACAAGCGACATTTTTTTCTAAAGAAGGGTCATGGATGAATTAGCAACTACGCAATATTCCCAGGTAGAATGACAATTTTGTTTACTTAGTAATGCAATATGCTAGCAAGTTCAGTGTGCGAGTAACCAGGAGCTACCATGCTGTGCCAAACACAAGTTTTACCAAATCTGATAAAACTTGGATCAGATTAAATCAGGTTTCTAGCTGAATCGAAAGGTCTAATGATGCATACATAACTTGCTACGTATATGAATTTTTGAGTAAATAGACCAATACAACACACATGACGGTTCAAATTTTTATAAAGCATGATATATTGTTTTCTGAAACGGAAAAATGGTGGATAAAAATGAAAACAAAAATTATAATTAAAATTTGACATTCAAGGTTCTCTTAAAGCTGCTTCGTCCGATTTTATGTCAAATTTTGTGTACGCTTTTAAACGATGGTTCTGCTAAGTATGTGTATAATAATAGACATTGCAGTAGTTTTTCCGGTCATTTAAGCCAAATTTCAATGAAAAAAAAATATGTATAAAATTTGTTAACAAAACAAACGACATAAAAGGGTATCGCGTTATTTCACCTCGTGTTAAAATTTGCCCCTGACGTCGAGACCGGTATGGTTGTATTACGACTTTGACACCGCTATTAATAAAGGTCACAATGTTCAGGCAAATTAAAATTAACCTGTGTACATTTTGTTTGCTTATATGTCTGAAGTTTGCTTTGTTTACAATCGAATCTGGATCGATGCATAACATGCGGGTTGAATAAACCCAATCATTCGGGGGACAAAACCAAACGGTCCCCTTTTCTAAACATTCCCGTGATGCATTTTGTTTTGTTTTTTCGTTTGCCCAAAGAAAAATTATTTTATTTACTTTGAATATTTCTAACTTTGAAAGGAGGCCGTTTCTGCTGGTGTAAATAAGAAAAATGCCATAACTTTATAAGATAATTGTTTTATATGGAAAATTATTTGATACTGTAATAACCAAAAAATCGGACCAAACAGCTTTAAGAGAATATATTATTTACTTTATGTACTAGGCCACACAAAATGTTCATAAAGTATAATTAAGAACATTTACCGATGTCGAGTACAAGACAGAAAGATCCCGCCCTGTGTGAAGACACCATTACGGATTTCATAATGTGTAACAGTGACTGTCACCCAGAACACTCTTTGCTCTTTTTTGTCAAAATACTGGACTGTATAGTGCAGTCATAGTCACGTAATACGGTTAATATCGCATATCTCTTTTTTAAATTTCTTAAACAGTTTAATAATTTTTAGTGTAGAATGGGAAGAGTTTGTTTGGCTACATTATGCGTGCACTTTTATACATAGGAACTGTCAAGATCAAGTTTGGTTCACACCTGTGCGTATTACATTTTTGAAATTATGTGAATTTACAAGGAATAAATCTTGTACAATTTACTATGTACGTATGTTTGGCATTATGACTTGCAAATATCCAACGATAAATTAATTTAACATAAATTTTAAATGCGACTGTTCCGTTTTCCAAAACTGACCAATCAGGAGAAGGTTCATTAATTTAGTTGGTCGAATCCGATATTCAGGGTATTTACACTATAATGATTTTACCAAGTCATCACTTAGTCAAGTTGAATATTGTCAACGTCATTCTGAATCAGAAACTATGAAAAATGAATAAAGTTGTCACAAGACCTATATAATTTTTTTCATTTTGAAATCTCCTTACATATTATTACATGTAATGTACATGTCTTAATTAGTCAAGAAAATAATCTAGTTATGAATAATTAGATTATTAAATTTATTATAATTAATGAGTAGGCTTTCTAGCGCGCTTGCCTTTATGCAGACAACTTTGGCACCATAAGTATCACACCCTTTGGCAAGGTAAGGACAGGTCAACACGAAGAATTTGTTCCCTCGTATTCAATTTCTTTTAAGGAGGGTGGCACCTGAAATATTAGTAATGTCAATAATCCAAAAACCACTTGGATATAAAGATGGGGACCTAAAATGTTCATTTATTTTATTTGTGACCCATGTCACATGCCATTTTTTGGAAATATAGGGCCCCAAACAGAAATGATAATTTTCCTGAAATTTTTGCTAAAAGAATGACTGCACTTAAGGACATGCAATATTTGCGAGAAAATAAACTTTTAAAAGAAGAATTTTTCTTTCCATTGCAGAAATGGTCAACATCTAAACTGCAACTTTACGTAATTGCGTTAAATAAAAGTATGTTGTTACCAAGTACGAATTTGTTTTCATAGGCGGGGGTCATCACGATTTCTTGAATCTCCATACGATAATGAGGACGCCCACTTTTATACTGACTTCATACATAGTCAGCGCATGTTTGTCTATTGTTCTCCGTTTAACAGTAGTTGTATATTTGCATTATCAAAGTTATGTCAAAAGGAGATTAATAGACAAATATGCGCTCATGGTTTAAATGAGAAAAAACTGCTTCTTCTTACTTTCGCTTTCCCTGTTGTAACTGAGGGTTGATGCATGTTGAATATTATAATTCACCACGTGATTTCTCACCTCAGGTAACTTTGTAAATACTAAATTCTATCACGTGACGTGTAAGGTAGCATGTTATGTGCAACTAGGACAATGTTTTCGAACACGATAAGTTGTCAAGCATTGATTTAAAGTCTCCTGTACTTGTATGGGCGTGGTCTAATTGTTGAAACCATTGTAAATAGTATACTTGTACCATATAGAATAGATAGGATTATGGTAAAAGAGTGATCACATACTTTTTTATACATGGCATTGTTATTCATGCTAGTCTAATTTTAGTACCATTCTGATAATGTCAGCTCCACCTCTCATGCATATTAAAGCTGAACACCGCTCGTAAATAGGCACTGTCCGCCATATTTCTCTTTCATCACTGCTGTCCCTACAACCCCTATATAAGGCGAATACCTCTAAACAGTTCAAAGTACTTTGCTGTAGAGGTCTCACCTGTGTGGACGTACATCTTGCCTCGCCGTGTTACTCGGTCGCGATGAAATTATCAAATTTTTCGCACTTTTTTCAAACCAGGAGAATACTAACATCAAATAAATTGGTCAATGCATTATTTACAAACAGAATATGCACATAGAATAAGAAATAAACGCATAAAATCCAAAGACCACGAAGGAATACTACACGTCGGCCACGAGTTTCAGGTGTGCAATCGGGTGTAACGAAATCGAAGGGTTTATATACCAGGTACCTGTGTGACGGTGCCTATTTACGAGCGGTGTTCAGCTTTAATATCAATCTTATGTTTGATCAAGGGCAGATAAGCAAAAATTGTACTTTTTTAGAAAGTTGTAAGGAGAAAAACATGGAATGAGCTTACTGTATCACAGTCTAAAATCTTAATTCATGTTGGAAATTGACTAGACTCTTTAAAAAATTTAACAAAAGTGATATTAGGTTAAGAGATAAACGCAACAGAAGCGATTAAAAAGGGCCCAAAACCCGGCGCAAAGTGCAGTCATCCTTTGGTATGGAAAATGATTATTTGAAGAAATCAAAAAAATTCTTATAGTTTGAACGACTATTTAATTAGGATTTTGATAAAGTATGATGTTGAACACATGTAGTGACTATAAAAGTAATATCTAAGTCAAAGTTTAAAAAATATTGCTTTACTGGTGGCTTCAAATGCCAATACATAATGAACTCAACAGCAGATGTTAAGATTATTACACAATTTTGGAGTAATCAAATTATAACGCAAATTAAAAAAAATTAGTAATGTCAACTTTCCAAAAATTTGCATACAAATAGACATACATTTAATTTCTCATGTAAAAGTAAAAAAAGTAGGGGTCACATCTCAAAAATTTGAGATATAGCATGAAATAAGCTAATTTTAGGCCAAAGTTGAAGTTAATTTTTTCTTAACTTCTATGAAATATATGCTAAATATGACAAATTATATCGATAGAAATATCAAGTTATTATTCAGATATGTTTTTCAGAACATCATGAATATATCGTAATACACAAACTATCTAGAAGTTTGGTCTGTGCTAAATATAATGAAGCTAAAGTAACAGTACTCTAAACTATTAAGGACACATGAGACGTTCCTCAATTTTATATGATTTTCTTTGATTTATTATTCCTTATTTATTAACATTTAAACCTGTTCATTCCAAAAAATTCAGGGTACATTACCATGCTATTTTTTGGTGCTATAATATTTTGAATTTTCCTTAAAATAGCATGCAAAATGCATTTAATTGCTTATAAATAAAGTCGTAGTATATATTTTGAATTGAGCACTTCATATCTAAATAAAAAGTATCATATAACATGAAAATATAATTTTGAAATTACCTAGTGGAAATCTTCACATTGTGGAGATAGGAAAAAATGGAAGATAGGTCGCGTCTGACCTTAAGTTCTGAAAATTGTTCATATTCTTCTTGAAAACCTTCCGCCACAAAATATAGTCCCTTATTAAACCCTGCAAAAATGTAATTTTATTTAAACAATTATTAATCAATAAAGTTTATTTGGCATTTTAAAATATAAATATACTACTAGAATTAATATGGGATGCAGAATTTTCAGACTAGAGGTGATCCAAAATGGCAACCTAAAACCTGAGGAGCGAACCTCTTTAAGGTACAAATCGTCTCCAGTTGTACTCATTCAATGTTACGTTAAATTGATGATTGTTTATTTAATTAAGATTTGCAATGCGCTAACACGTTAACTGCGCGATAAAACAAGAGCTACAATACAATTCATGCATTGATATGTACGAAAATTAACACATTATTTGACTAAATCTAATAAATCTTGCATTAAATTAAAATGAAGTCAGGGGTTTTTCTTTTTACCTTGATCAAAATGTTTTATAGTGCAATTATTGACGATTTGGTAGCTTTGTATATATATGTAATCATGAACAGCAAAACCGATACAGCATCTACACTGTATGATAATTGTATATTGTTTTTTAGACAAAATAACAAATGATGGACATATATGAAGAAAACGAAGTCAACATAATTTTATACATACAATATAATAATTTCTTAAAACACTAACAGAAAATATAACTTACGTATGTAATACAAGTACTTAAAATAAATATTAAATATGATCTTCGTAATTTTTTTTTATAATTACTTACAAGCCGCGAATCTAACTTTCTGTGTGCAACCAGCATTGTAGATTTCAATATGTGTAACAATGACATCCACAACACTAATCTACATGTATCTTTATATTAAATGCCGCACCTTCATAGCAAAATTAAGGATTTTCCCTATTGAAGGAAAATTTGTGTTACGAAATAAGATTAAAATCTCATCATTTTTAAATTTCTTTTACAATTCGATAATTTTACAGGATGGGAAGGGTGTGGGGCTGCGTGTTCTATTTTATAGGTAATTTAAAATGAATTTTAAAATGGCCTTCGCAATTCGCAATTCAGATTGCAAATAAAATCAATTCTACAGGGATTTTGTTTTGTAAACAACATAAAAGTACACGGATGTTGAATAATTGAACGAGGTGTTTTAAGAGGCTTCCGAGTGGTAACTTTATTTATTTATTTATTTAATATCATTTATTTATTTATTAATTTATAAATTACAATCATTTTTTAATTTATGCTTGAATGAGGCATATGCGGAACCAAGAGATCGGTGAGAACAAAAAAAAAAAAAAGATGTTGCAATAGACAAACTAATTGAACACTATAGGAAGGAATATGAATGAAATGAGGTTTTTTCTACATAAATAGGTTAGACGCAGATATCAAATGAGTTTATTCGACCAGTCCGAAGTGATGTTATCTCATTAAACTTAAAGATACAATGTACAGTCATCTTTACAAAAAAGTGCCAGATTTTGTTTTATTTTATATAATGATTAGACTTAGAAAAAGAAAGGATGACAAAAGTGTATGCTGTGTATTCCATTGCTTATATTACTATCATCTGTCGGTATTTTACAGGTAGATAACTTTCTCAAGCTTAAGATCAACTGGAGCGTAAAAAAATCCTGTCAATTGTTAAAGGGACTAATAAACTGAACCTAAAAGGTTTTTCTATTTATTCTTTATCGCTTCACTTGTGTTGTATGTTTTATCTATCAATGGATAAAAGAAACCAAGTACATGTACCTACTTTTTAACTCAGAAAATATATGTGAAATGTTTAAGTAAATTAACAATCTTTGAAAAAATATATTATTGAAAATTACGAAATCTTTTGGTAACTTAACATAATATATTGTTTATTCTCCTGCATCATTTGTTTCTTGCGTGGATATTTTATATTTAAAATAACCCAAATGGTCTATAAAGTTTATGAAGAATGAATTGATATATAATAGTACATTATTCTGATTTCCTATTGCTATAAAACTACAATTTCATCACTAACTATTATCATAAGAACAATTCTTAGAAGGAATATAATTATTATTGAACATTTATATTCAAATATTGTTTGGATTGATTTTTTTTAATTTCCATGTAGAAAAATCCTTAAATGCGTGAAGTTTCATGTATTTTCTACTTTGAAAAATATTAGTTCACAGTCCATAGTTCTACTCTACGTCAGTGTGTGTCGAATTCGAGCGGAAAACTAATATCGCCAAATCTGAAGACACTTTCCTCACCAAAAGAGACAAAAGACAAAATCCCTTGGCAGTGAAAATTTAACATACCGAGGTTAAGAAGCGTTACTTAAAAAGTTAATGATCAGGTCATTCAATCTACAAGAAGGGGTGTTTATGGTTTTCAAGAGTTGGTTTTGGACTGCGACCTTGTTTTCAGAAAGAGTTAAAATTTTAAGAATATATCAAAACATTTTGGGGGGCACTTAAAGGTGAAACGCGAGACAAATCAAATTAAATATCTGTTACCTGTCTACCACATCGATTCTGAGTTTTTTTCTTTAACAGTGATGGCGATTAAAGTTCTCTATTGATACAGCACATCTTATGAACATTTAAATAAAAGTAATAGTGGCTCAAATATTTAATTATTCCTCCTTAAAAATCATCTATTTAACAGAGTTCTTCATTTCATTTTGATCTGAGCTTTACGAAACCTATGCGGGACCCCTTCTGTTTGTCCTCAGACATGTATTTCATAAACCGTGCAGAAAAAAGGAAGATTATTAGTCGTTGACCATGGTGGTGGAGTTAACATAAGTAATAAAAATGGCGCTGAGCCTGTGTGTGGTACTGTTGGTGGTTCTAGCACCACCGGCGTTAGCGGCCACTATTACGGATTCTTACGGTAATGTGGCCTATGATAATGGAACCATGTCCTGGGCTGAACTGCCCTCAGGAATCCCATATAAAACGAACAATGTCTACGACGAAGGATCTCTGAAAACCCTGTTTAGTTTAGTGCATGGATTCATTAATACTGTTCAACCAAATGCGTTTCCATTCTGTAGGTATTCTCTCTCTCTCTCTCTCTCTCTCTCTCTCTCTCTCTCTCTCTCTCTCTCTCAAAAGTAAATAAGTTACGTTATGCCATATAGATTCGTTTATCCATACTATTTTTACATTGTATACATTCTAAATATCTTGTTTTGAAATTTTCATCATATTTTTGATAAGACTCATATGACATTTCGGAAAATGTTTATACTACCTACCCCAGAAAATCCTAAATGCATACGTAGTATCAATTTTTATTCTAAGAAGGGATGGACAAGTTTGTCTCTTAACATTTTTAAGAGGTCAAGATAAATGATTTCGACGTTATTTATGTAGTCGAATATACACCATCATTGATGAAATAAAATATCACATTTTGATTAAATATAAATCACATTATTACGAGGGCAAGTAAGTCTATTAAAAAATGCTTTTCTTTTTTTAATTTTATAAGATATCGTATGCTTTATAAAAAGAATATATGAATATTGTCGGTACAAAACTGTCCTAAATTGTTTGGGAACAATCTATATGGCAATTTTTTTTATATCTTTGATGGATGATTGCAAATAAGTAGATCTTTTACCATGACAAGCTGGGGAAATTAAGCAGTTTTTATATGAAAAGTTCATCAAAATTATAAATTAAGAAACAATTAATAATTATATTGACAGACAGAGACAAAGTTGACTATGTCGATTGACTATGTCAATGCTGTAAATCGAACTCGTTTGTAATTTTTAAAAAGAGTCTTATAATCTACAAAACCCTGCATGTAATTTCAGCATTGATCAAGCAGGTGTTGAATGGAAGTTTTGACATTTCTGCACAGTATATGGAGGTAAGTTGCATATTGAACAGTTCTTCGTAAATTCGTCCAATACATTGGTTTTACACATTATTAAAAACGTTTATTCTTCGCACCAGTTAATACCAGTATCGTATATCCTTGCTCCTCTCCAAGCAAGAGGAGTGTCCTGTGCATCATTTTTACAAAAAGTGCTTATAACATACATGTAGGTATATACACGAGTCCGCGCACATACATCTATGCATAATTCAGTAGAAGCAGTCATAGACACGATATGCACAACAGAGCACAATATACGCGAGACAAAATAAACACACGATTTATTGCACGAATAAATAGGATTCGTAAACGGGATGAAATACTAGAACCGATAAGGTACATGTATTATTCATAAAAGAGACTTTATCATAAAGCGTGCAAAATCGCGCTACAGATAATTGTTGAAAGAATATGTCTAGTTTGGACCAAGTAAGTAAAACATAGTACACTGTATGAACCAGCGAAGGTTCTGTCAGTTTGTCACAATATAATTAATACTCATCTATTTTCGCATAGTTACAAAGGATTTGCCGAATTTGTGCACGGCGAGTGTAACGTTAGGAACCTCAGTAGGAGCCCTCGACTTGCACTATGTATCAAACCCTGATTACTATTTCTGAAAAGTACATGGACAACATAACTTTATAATATAAACATACTTGATTAACACGGATCAAAATACGTGTAATCATTATATATAGCACTCTTCGGTCACAAAATCGCACTACACATGTAACAACACGCAACATTTCGACCTTTTACTTATAGTATATACATTAAAAGGGCCCGGAACAATACAAGTAGGCCCCTATTTAAGTTTAAAGAAACGAAAAAAAAAAAAATATTTACATAAAATATAATCTTAGGGTTTTTAATAAAATTGGACTGAATATTTATATACTTGAACTTTCAAAAACAAATTAAGGTCCTTACAGCAGAATTTGGAAATTTTATTTCAATTTAAGTTTACCAGATATTTAGAATTTTTGTTGTCCTTTCCATATTCGTTTTGCTAATTACATTGTCTCTTCTGTATTATACAATTATATAACATATTTTTATTGTGTCAATAATATCTAAGTATGATTAGTTTTTTTAAGATATAAAACATACCAATTTTAATGAATGAAGCTGTAGATTAACATTTCAAATAATTAATCCCGACCCTGCTGTATGGTCGATCTATGCATTAACAGCTACACGTACATGCTTGCGATTGTACATATCACACTAGAGACAAATCTGATAAAAATTAAAAAAAATATAAAATTAGAGAGCTCCTCATATGATAAATCAAACAATAAGTCCTTTTAACAGTTTTTCAAAATTTTATTACTCAGCTGGTAAACTATGCCATGGGGTTTGGAATCTGCTTTGTGCTTGGTCTGTTGTTCATTGTGTTCCTGCCGCTGTGTGGCTGCTGCTTTTGTTGTTGTCGTTGCTGTGGCAACTGTGGAGGAAACGGCAAACAAGTAAAATTTATTAAATGAAAGTAAAAAATGGACAAACAAAAAGCCACTTATATTTAAAAACATTAAATAACCAAAACACGGTGGCTGCAATTTTATTTTGAGTTAAAAGCTGGACCTGTTTGATAGAGCGGTTATATTTTAATTTAGGTCTATGAGGAAAACGAAGGGTGCAAGAGAATGGGACTTGCGCAGGCATTGTTCTTAATGTCTGTAGTCATGGCGTAAGTTCACTTACACGATAATTTCTATTCTGGAAATACATGTAATACGAGCAGAAAATATTTGTAAACTTTATCAGAAATTACCAATTAAAAGAGCAACATAAATGTGTTAAGCTACTGACGATATCTTGTAGAGCCTCGGCGGGCTGTGTTTACATGACGAACGGCCGTTTTACTGTGGCCCTGGAATATGCAGACACCAGCATAGCTAACAACCTTGATGACATCATGTCGTATGTTAACAACACAGGGATGGTAGGCTTTTATTAATAGTTATATGTTTGATTACAAAATATAGTCAAAAATATACATTTAAAAAAAAATACAGTTACATTGTACATTTCTATGATTGGAATATCTTTATCCAATTGTTCTTTTTTTTTAAGCAATTTAAATATGTAGCTGTTGACATGTATGCCATTGTTGCCGACGCCCTCGTTCGGGATATCTCGGGTATGTTTGTTGTTTCTTAAAAAGTTGTACAAATATATCAAATCATAATCATGTTATAATCATAATAGTTTAGCTTAATCACAATGCAGTGATTTCACGCATAAATTCTCGATTTCAGAACAGTAATCATGATTTAAAAATATTTTTAATTATTTCAACCTGTTGTGTCATTATTCGAAATCTTTAATTTTAACCCGTACCTTTGAATTATTAACTTTTTTTACTGCAGGTATTGGAAGTGTACTAGCGACCGCCATCTTTAATGTATTGAATATTGACCCCGTGATCAATGCTGTGATTTCATTGGATCAGTGTAAGAAAAAATATCTTACGTCATCATTAATTTGTTAAAGCCACCCTTTTTGATTTTTCAATTTGTTTTGATGAAAGTGTGTTCCAAAATAAATTTAGGAAAATGTATTATACATATCGGTTCATATTTATTTACATGTACATTTAGTCATTGAAATGTTTTATGTTACAGCTTTGTCGGCGATTAAAACTGCCCTGGATCAGGTGGTGACTGACCAGACCGCTTTAACTTCCGCCGCCAATGCACTAGATTCCGCCCTTAAAACACTGAAGAGCGACATTGACTCTACCAAATCTGGCTGCAACGGGCAGTGTAGTCCGAACACTGTGTGTGACGCAATAGATACGTCAATTTTAGCCGTCTCAATAGACTTCTCGGCGGTACGTAGTGTCTGTTGATTCAGTCGGTACTAGAATCAATAGATACTCACTACATTACGAGAAAGCTTTTTAATAAACTAATATCATAATTATAAACATTTCTTTGAATTTAGAAAAAAAATGTACAATTTTTTTTTACGAACAGATGTTTGCAATAACCATGAAGTTGTTTATCTGTTAATCCACAGATTCCTGATCTCTCGTCAACACAGAGTACAATCAACAGCGTAATATCCAACAACCTAACAGGACTAGCTCTTACGGTTTATATACATCTATTTCTGCGTTTGCGTTGAGTTACCTTTTCAGAGCAAATTAATCAGTAAAGGCTTTCACTTTGTGGACACTTTTCAATTTTTTTTACTGGTTTTTATGCTAGTTTTTACCACGCAAAACTTGTAGAACTTTGCTATAATAACACTGTGCCGGATAATTATGCCAGTGCCAAGGTGGCATTTTTGCACCCGCTTAAGATGCAGTTTCGGAAAAATCTACATATACCAAATGATAGACCATTGTCTAGAGAGTATATAACCACTTTTGTTTTTGGTGTGTCCCACCTGACAGGTGAGATATTTACCTTTAAAAATTAATATCCCATAGGAAAATGATAATTCCCATAGGAGAAACGATTCCCCTACAGGAAATATTGACAATCCTATAGGATTTTCGAAAAATCCTATAGTAAGTATATTTCCTATTGGAGAAAGCTATTTCCTGTAGGATCTTGACTCAGACAGGTAGTTTTCCTATAGGAAATTAAAATTTCCTATCGGATTTTATCAAATCCTATCGGAATTGAAATTCCTATAGGAAGTTCCTGTATTCCGATAAGAAATTTCTATTTTCCTATAGGAATACTGTTTTTCCTATGGGAAACATTATTTTCCTGTAGGAATTTAGTTTTAAAAGGTAAATATCTCACCTGACAGGTGAGATACAATGATAACAAAGGTGGTTGTAAACTCCTTACGCAATGGTCTATCATATGGCATATTTGAATTTTTCGATTAATGCAGCTTAGACGGGTGCAAAAATGCCACCTTGGCAATGGCATAATTATCCGGCACAGTGTTTATTGGTTACGATTATAGTTCTACATATGTAACACAGTCGATTAGCTTGTGTTCCAGTTTCATGAAACTCACCGTGGGCGAACTTCCTTCGATCTCATTATATTCCTCTTGTTAACGTTAGACCATGCTTAGAATTGAGCTTATCTACTTTATTATCTCTGGGTCTGCACAAAAATGCGTTAATTTTTTCTGTAAAATGTCCGTATAGTCTTCACATAAGACTTTACGGACATTTTACAGAAAAAAATGAACCCATTTCGTGTATCATTCTTGGTTTCAGGCAAAAGCAAACTTAGACAACATGGAAAGTACGATTAACTCATCAACGTCGAGCATTCAGTCTTGTTAGTAACTTTTTGTTTATTGAATACAAAAACTATTTGAAATCAATTTGAATCCTTTTGCTGATATTCGTTCGCTATAAATGTAATGTTAATTAAGAAGGTTGAGTATAGATCACTTTACTTTCAGCTCTCCAGTCCACGTTGGATACATTCAAATCCACGCTTAACACTATGGTCGATAGTCTCCTTGCACAGCTCAGCGGGGTAAGGTTCTAAGTCATGTTATAAACGATAGCAACATGTATTTGTGTGTACATGTTCACGTATATTTTCTGACAATCTGGTTCGTTTGGAATTCCGATCACAATTTAAAAATCAAGGAACTGAAAACTTCTCAACTTCATATGAATGCAATTTTAATCTAACAGATTTTATATTTTCCTTATCATTGGTTTACTATGGTGGCATATCTCTGCCCCTTGTGTGCAAGTTATTTTTCTATCAAATATGTCGACATGCAAGATAAATATGTTGACATGCAAGATAAGTATGTCAACATGCAACATAACTATGTTGACATGCAAGAAAATTAAAATTAAATAAGAATTATAAAAAATCTCAAATTTCGCCCACATGTGACATCCAAGATGCTAAATGCTACCTATTTATGTGGACATGCAACTTATTTATGTTAACATGTAATATAAATATGCTGACATGCAACTTATTTATGTCAACATGCAACTTCTTTATGTCGACATGCAACTCATTAAGCTCGACATGCAACTTACTTATGTTGACATGCGAGATAAATATGTTGACATGCAACTTAGTTATGTTTACATGCGAGATAAATATGTTGACATGCAACTTATAAGTTGTATGTCAACATAACGAAGTTGCATGTAGACATATTTATCTTGCATGTTAACATAACTAAGTTGCATGGCGACATAAATAAGTTGCACGTCGACATAAAGAAGTTGCATGTTAACATAAATAAGTTGCATGTCGACAAAAATATGTTGCATGTCAACATATTTATTTTGCATGTTAACATAAATAAGTTGCATGTCGATATAAATAAGTAGCATCTTGGATGTCACTTGTTGGCGATATTTGAGATTTTATGAGATTTTTTATAATTCTTATTTGATTGCAGTTTTCTTGCATGTGAACATAGTTATGTTGCATGTTTACATAACTATCTTGCATGTGAACATATTTATCTTGCATGTCGACATATTTGATAGAAAAATAACTTGCACACAAGGGGCAGAGATATGTCACCATAGTTTACAAAAGAAGCAATCAAAGTAAAATGAATTTCTATTTCAGGTTTTCGATTCCGCTTCTCTTAAAGCAGATTCCAGAAGTTTTTTCGAGACTGCTCTTACCTATGATGTGTATAGGTACCTGGCTTATACCTATATTGTATATTATCATAGGCGTCGGGAACCGAGGGGGGGGGGCTTATCCTCTCACTTTTTTGCAAATTTATACATACCAAAGACTTTTCTTTGCTTGTCAAGACTTTTTATAAGTCTAGTCCTCCCCCCCCCCCACTTTCAATTTGCTTCCGATGCCACTGATTATAACATGAATTTATCAACATGCCAGTGAACGTATCTTATGAACATTTTCTATGAATTACATATATATGCTATTATGAAATTTGTTTACATTTTAAATTACACTTAATGGGGAAAAAGAAAATACAATAGGTGATTTTGATCACACTACCGAAATATTTCAGGCAGTATTTTGGATACGGATTAATGGGTCTGTTCACACTGATTCCTGTGCTTAACATCGTGGGGATATGTTGTGGATGTTTGTGTGGAGATGGTGACGCAATACCCACAAAACGAGGCTGCGGATCAAGCTGTGGAGGATGTCTCATGATGATGTCGGTAGCTTTGACCAAATGACTTTTTTCATCACTAGCACTAAATGATCGACTACAAATTGGTATATAGATGTTACATGCCCAGTATTTCAGTATTATCTCAAGGTTTTTTTCCCTCTGTACAGGTCTGTAGCCTTGATGTTTCTGATTGGATCAATGCTCATGTTTTTGACAACGCTTACTTTTATGATTGGGGGAAATTTCGAGAAGATTTGCCAGACATTTTTGGATTTGACCATTTTCAGAGACGTAAGGCAATCAAATAAATGAGATTTTTAATATTTTTTATGCTAATGAGTGTTGTAAAATTTTGTTTATCTCTCACAGTTCATAGATGCTGGGGCTATTTCTTCTATTTCCCTCGGTTCAATGTTGCTTGGAGATCCTAATGCTAACATAAGCATTTACAGTGCTTTGCTGTGAGTTATTAATAGTCATTCAATCGATACACGTGATATCAAGTTGTTCAACATCCAGTTTTGAAATATAATTCGAGCTTTAACTGCAAATTCTCGCAGTTTTTACTGATCATGAGTTCAGTAAATCGATACTATATGTTTTAGTATCGCCAAAAGATTGAAATAAAACTCAATCTTTGAAATTAGAATGCTGTTTGATTTAAAAAGAGAAAAAAAATAATTTCAGAAACGTCCATTGAATTTTTGTTATATTTCAGTGGATGCCGGCAAAACAAAGCCCCTTTTGAGCTGTTTTCTTTGGATACACTAGTGCCCATTGATAACTACTTAAACTACAGCCAGGTAATACAATGTAATGATTTCATTTAATTAAAAAAAAAGATATTCCAACACAGGTTATTTTAACGTCATTCAGGTAATACGATAAATGTAAACTGCCAGGTTGCATATTACACGTAATAAAAACAGACAGGCAGCATAATGCACGTAATCAAAACGGACATGCATCAAAACAGGTTACATACATGTAATACATGTACTCTAAACTACAGCCAGGTTACATAATACATGTACTCTAAACTACAGCCAGGTTACATAATACATGTAATCAAAACAGCTAGCTAGAATAATAAATGTATTCAAAACAGCCAGGTTGCATAATACATGTGCATGTTATAATCTGCAGACGAGTGATATAAGCACATGACATTCAAAATACATGCAGTAAATGCAATCCACATAATTATACCCCCGCAAACGAAGTTTAGGGGGGTATATTGGATTCACCCTGTCCATCAGTCCGTCCGTCCGTCTGTCTTTAGACGCAATTTTGTCCCCCTATAGAATGTTTTACTACTGCATGGAACAGTTTGAAAATTTGTACATATTTTGAACACCATCTGAAGATGTGTACCTGCAATTTTCATTAAGATCAAACAAGATTTAATGATTTTATGACAGTTTTCATTTTCCATATCCTATACATGAATATTGTACACTGATGTTGAAAAGTAAGGGAGGCAATCCTTACAGATTTTAGTAATTAATTAATAGTAAACACTCTTAAATATATTTATATAAATACATCTAGATGGAAGCTTTTTGTCTTTATTTCATAACTAAATTTATGTTTTATAAGTATTCTATCAACTGACAGTGCAAACTTTTTGTTTGTCAATGATAAATTCTTAGGTTCTAATAAGAACATCAAAGACATGAATTCATTTGTCCCAAGGGGGCCGTTATCTGAGCCATGGTTTAGATGGAGCATGTGTTTAGGGAAAATTGATAATATATAAAATGGGCGGTAGTTTTTGGGATATTTTAATACTGTTTCATATAAACCAAAGGTTTCTATCATTATAAGGAAATAAATTATATCATTATTAATAAAGAATTTAACTATTTTTAAAAGCTGTATAAATTTATTAGTCAAGGAAATTGATGAAGTGACCCTATAGGGCATTAATGTAAATGAAATTAAAAATTATTGATATGATTGTAGTGTTTTGGCAATTTTAAAATTGTTTGTATTGAGTTCTCCTTTTTATATATTTTGTATATATTATTTTTACATAGTATGCTAATTATGATAATGTTTTGGGAGTTTATCCAAGTTTAACAAGCTCGATCATCAAAGAAAATCATAGTCCTATGGGGTCAATTTTCTGATATGGAATTGCATGTAGCCATGTACCATAGGAGAAAGAAAATTTGACACAACTAATTGCATCTGTCAAGACTCCAATTTAAAAATATATTCAAGGTTTTATCCACAGAAGAGCATTGCTTGACTATTTTCATTTACTAAAAAGGGAGAGGCTATTGTCACTCATTTGTTTTTTCTTCAAAACATTTCAATAAAAAAATATCATCGGATACAGAAATTATTATTCAATTTAATTATTTGTTCCATTTGAAATTAGCCTTGCGGGGGTATTAGTCCCGTTAGGACAGTTCTAGTTAGAATTATAAACAGGTTACAATTATACGATTTCTAGATCAGACAGATTAAATATACATAAATGTTACATACAGTTAGACTACTCGTTGCATTTAAATTAAACTGTCTAAGCAATGTATCATTTTTAAAATAATTAGCCAAGATTTTTTCATGGGTGACTGTTTATAATCACACCCATTCCTATCTCTCCAGTACATGGGTGATATAGACACTCAGATCAACAGCATCTCCACCAGCATAGACCTGAGCAGTTTTCAGATTCTGTCTAAGGACTTGGAGAACACACTGAATGATTTCAAAAATTCCGGAATCGGAAATCTGAATTTTACAGTCATCAATGATACGGTGAGTACATTTACTATATATATATATATATATATATATATATATATATATATATATATATATATATGTATGTTTGAATCTTAACTGATGATTCTTTGTTGATGACTGATAATCTAACACCAATTATTACTTGCATTGTACCGTAATAGACAATATGTAACAACTTATTGCGATGACCCCCCCCCCCCCCCCTTTCCACCGTTCAAATATGGCTTATCTATTTTTTAAATCAGGATTACACGCGTCCATGGTGAACAGCCGTTTTACTCGAAAACTCTTGCTCATTGTTGTTTATTATATCCAATATGTAAGCCTTCCTCCTGAATAATGACCAAGTCCAATTGTTGGTTACCAAGTAGTTTATTAATCAGCGTGATCGTATAGTCAATTGAAAGCAGCCCAAATCAAAGAATCCAGAATATATTTAACATCATTTTACATGAGTATATATAACATTTTACTTATAATTGACAGTTCTGACCAGTCCAGCCCATCTATAATGATCATGAGTGAACATTTAGTGTCAAAATTCCAGACTTAAATTTTATTTCTAAATAAAGTAACAAAACTGTCAAAACTGTCAAAACTGTCAGAAAGAATATTGTGATGCGGGGTTTGAGTCCCCCACCTGGGTATGATGCATCGCTTACTCATAATACATCCATTCATACATGGCTTTAAGGTTACAAAGGTTAAATAGATGGAACAAGCATTACAAGACTAACTTGCAATAGTAGGGCCTTCATTACAGACACAGGATCGCCAAATATGACAATTTGTTGATAACTTGTTTATATATTTTCAGTTTGTATTTTACTGTGTCAGAATTAATTAACCTCATTTATGACAACGATTATTGGGATGCAGTATTTGGGTATCCCGCCTTAATATGACGCGTCACTTGCTTACAATATTAAAATATACGTAAGTATTAAAGTGACCAATATGTAATGATATTAACTCAAGGTCATAGCATGGCTATCTGTTTACATACGTCCCCCAAACAAAAGAAATATCCCGAAGGGAGATTTCTCGTGTCTGGCGCCCGGAATAGGAAAGCGTCCTTGATCTCTACTTGGTCAGATGAACTTCCTAGTGACATACCAGTCAGAACACCTATATTAAGAGGTAGTATCAAGTGACATGTTTCCACCTCCAGCTTGGAACATCATTCACATACAAAAGCAAATCTGTAACCAGGATGTATACATAAAATCATATACATGTAGTTTGATTATATCGCATTACAATCACGAAAACAATAATGAATAAAGTATGACAATAATGACCAGGATGAAATAATCATAATTGAAGATAATCGTAATTCACATCAAAGTAATAATAAGTATGGTTAAGTTTAATGTCACATATATATACAAAGTTAAGGCATTCTTGTAAGTTCACAAAATATCTATTTTTTCTAAGGGGTGGAGTTAATGTACTAGCTTCATAGGTTCGGAGTCCATCGGTTTCTTCCTGTAGTTCTCCCGAGTGAATCACAAAATACAAGATTTATATTAGCACAAGATAACACACATTGTTACTTTAACACCTTTTACACAATACACATTTTTTTTCACAAGGAAAACACAACTGCTTTGCGGCCCAATTATTCGTACATCATCGGCACTCGTGGATAGATGGTTGGCGCGGATGGCGAGGCGGCTTCTCGCGGAACATCTTCTGCGTTCCTCTGTGGCGTAGACATCGCGGCCTTCTCTTCCAGATATTTACGTGCCAGCTCTGGGTCCGGTCTATAATATTTGGCCCATGGATATTCTTCATTTTTCTTTTCTCCAAGTAATTGTTGTGCTAGTTTGGTCGAAATTGTCCCCGTACTATTTGTCATTTTGCGAGTTTAGAGACTTCCGCTCCGTCGGGGTTTCTCTTGGATCCTAACGTTTTTCGGGATTGTTTTAAGTTCAATAGTGTCACTAGAGGTTCAGTTCTCTGGATTCACAAAACAAAATAGTGTCTTTGGAAGAACCTTTCTTATCTCCGTCACTACCCCTTTTTCGACAACCTGACCAGCAACCACCACAGCATATACCTCCCCACTTTTTAATCGTTTTGCGTTTCTTAATACAAAGTCCTATCGTTATTGTTACTGCCAAAGTTAAACACACATAAAACCAGGGACTTTCCACCCAAGATGATGATTTCATGGGTTGCAGATTAGTGACTGGCAATTCCGCCATAAGTTTATTCATAGGAAAAACCTTAATAACTTTTAATTTGTCAGAAATCTTAATTTGTCTTGAATTTTGAAATTACTTTCTTGATTTTAATATTAAGTAATAATAATGAACCATGAAACCCGAGCAACCTTGTCCCATACTCAAGATGTTGATCGTAATATTTTATTATTTTTAAACCAGTAATCTTAGCTCACTTTCAAAAATCAGTCTTTTAGTTTCTTTACTTAGTCGCTGTCTCATGTATTTCGAGTATATGTTTAATCTCTTCAACTCCGCATACTAACATACAAATTACAGAGGTGCTATGTCTGCGTTTGCTAGTCGGCGTATCTCATTATTTGTTTTAATGTCGCAGGGGGTCATCCTGTCATCTGTCATACCTTTTTAAAAGCGTGCAATATATACAAAGCCAAGCTTATTCAAGATTATTTACATCTACATATACGATAATATAAATCAGATTCTGACATCTGAAAATAAAGGATACTTTATCTACCCTATTACTAACTGTTTTAGGACAGCTAAACAATCCTCTTTAAATTTCTGTTTATCAGGTTTACGGGGTTTAGGAATTGGTTTTCGTTGCTCTAATTCTTTCGTTTGATTTTTTAATTCTTTTTTATAAAACTCATCACCCGTCGCCATAATGGTTGCTTAGACAAAGTTGTTTACTTCGAGATAGTTACAAGAGACATATAGAAATGGTTCTTACCTTATTTTCTTTAACTTCGCTTAGTCCTGGTCACGGGCACCAAGAAAGTTTGTGTAAGCCTTCCTCCTGAATAATGACCAAGTCCAATTGTTGGTTACCAAGTAGTTTATTAATCAGCGTGATCGTATAGTCAATTGAAAGCAGCCCAAATCAAAGAATCCAGAATATATTTAACATCATTTTACATGAGTATATATAACATTTTACTTATAATTGACAGTTCTTACCAGTCCAGCCCATCTATAATGATCATGAGTGAACATTTAGTGTCAAAATTCCAGAGTTAAATTTTATTTCTAAATAAAGTAACAAAACTGTCAAAACTGTCAAAACTGTCAGAAAGAATATTGTGATGCGGGGTTTGAGTCCCCCACCTGGGTATGATGCATCGCTTACTCATAATACATCCATTCATACATGGCTTTAAGGTTACAAAGGTTAAATAGATGGAACAAGCATTACAAGACTAACTTGCAATATTAGGGCCTTCATTACAGACACAGGATCGCCAAATATGACAATTTGTTGATAACTTGTTTATATATTTTCAGTTTGTATTTTACTGTGTCAGAATTAATTAACCTCATTTATGACAACGATTATTGGGATGCAGTATTTGGGTATCCCGCCTTAATATGACGCGTCACTTGCTTACAATATTAAAATATACGTAAGTATTAAAGTGACCAATATGTAATGATATTAATTCAAGGTCATAGCATGGCTATCTGTTTACAAATATAACATATCTTGATATTGCTTGCTCCCTTTGTCTACGCTGCTTCGTATAAGGCAACGATATGCCTGACGTCAAGACGATAATTGGAACAGCAGTACAAGCAGAATTTAGTCAATTTACTTACTTAAGGCTAACATTATCATATACTGGTAGCTTTTTGAAATCCCAGCTACAACTGGCATCCCAAGGAAGAAAATGTATGTTTAAGCTTATGAAAACAATGAAAAATGTATACTTTAACCATGTTACTCGTTTATCATTATTTGATACATATGAAGGTAGTGTATTGAGCTATGCAAGTGAAGTATGGGGATTTCACAAGGGTGATGCTATTGAAAAAATACATTTAGAATATCTCAAAATTATGTTAAAAGTAAGAAAAAATACTTCATCACTGATGGTGTATAATGAATTAGGACGCTTACCACTGTGCATTCAAAGAAAAATTCGCATTGTTAAATTTTGGTTTAAACTATTGGAATCTGAGAATTGTATAATGAAAAGTATTTATCAAGATATGTTTGAAAGGGCTGAAAAATATCCATGTGTGAAATACAACTGGCTACTTAATGTAAAACATTTGTTATTTTCATTGGGATTTGGTGAAGTTTGGTATTCTCAAAATGTTACAAACAAAAGATTGTTCTTAGATATTTTTAAACAAAGACTACAAGACTGTTTTCAACAAGATTGTAATGCATTTTTTTCAACATAATCAAAATGCGTTTTGTATAGATATTTAACAAACAAGTTGTGTCTACAGTCATATTTATTAAAACCAATTGCAGTCAAGTATATTCAGTTAATTACAAGATACAGATTGAGTGCACATTCGTTAATGATAGAGAAGGGAAGATTTACTCAGTTACCTAAAGAGCAAAGGTTATGTATTTTTTGTCATCTGGATGTGGAAGATGAGTATCACTTTATTTTTAAATGTTCGATGTATCATGAATATAGAAAACTGTACATCAAAAAATACTATTGGTATAAACCAAGTACATATGTATGTATAAATTATTACAATTATTGTCACCTGAAAATACTACGGAATTAAGTAATTTAGGAAAATATCTTCAGAAAGCAGAAACACTCAGAAATTTGTCTGTAATAGATAAGTAGTTAATACTTTGATGCATTTAGTACGTGTATTGCTACATGTTATGTCTTACATTGTGTATATATTATGTATTCTTTGTATCTGATGAGCCATTTGGCTTAAGGAATAAATAAACTAAACTGCAGTAAAATTAATGTTAATCGTAAACGTAACGCAAAGAAATAGTTAATCTTCCAATGGTTGAGGATTTATATATAAAAATAGATTATTATCTATTTTAAAGGCATGGAGGAATATTACAAAGTAATTTTTTACGTTTCTTTTCGTATTCAGCTGAACCAGGATCTGGGCAACATTGACTTCAATGCTCTGATTGCCACGATGGAGACCATCAAGAGTTCCTGTACCGGTCCTACCCTGGTAAGTTAGCTACAATGTACATGTATCTCCTGGCTAGTGTGTTCATTTACCTAGTACCCTGGTAAGTTATCTAGAATGTACATGTATGATGTATCTCCTGGCCAGTGTGTTCATTTACCTACCCTGGTAAGTTAGCTACATGTACAATGTACATGCATCTCCTGGCCAGTGTGTACATTTACCTACCCCGGTAACTTAGCTACAATGTACATGCATTTCCTGGCCAGTGTGTACATTTCTTGCTAGTTCCATTTCATTGGTAAGATATTGTTTTCGAGCTTAAAACAATTATGACATCTTACTTTTAAATCAATTTTAAGTTATCAATCACTAGATTAACAGCAATGAGAGTTTCAGTACGTTACAGTAGACATAATATTATCTGCTCATTTGAATACTTATGATTGATTGTACTAAACATAGTGTTGAACTTTTTCTCATATTTCCATTATCTTTTCTACCCGTCACCCCACAGACAAAATGGAACCAGCATATTACAGACACGGAGACAATTCGGGACACAACCTATCCGGCGGTTACTACGGCCAAGGTAACATTGAATAACTTTAATGTGCAAGGCTCAACCTTTTTCAACAAATGTTTGTAGAGTGGACACCAATGACACCCTTTCATAACAGTGATTATAGATTCAGTTCTTTGTCGTTGAAATTGGTATTCAGCTTGACTTTTGAGATTATCTTACATGTATTTCCATTTGCAGTCTGTAAGTTAGGCTCGTATGATGTATTACATGTAACACGTTACCGATATGATAATCTTTGACATAGATGGACATAGTTTGGCATCATTAGACTATTAATTGTTAATGATCATTATTTTGTACCTCAAGACAAACCTTCAAACTTCCATGGGATCTCTCGAGTCTGCTGTGAGTGGAATTGTGGTAAGAGTCACTCTTGTCCATTCAAAATTGTGTTGATATTAAATTTTGTAATTTTGTTGTCGATACAATTGATATAAAATGTCTATTAATGTTTCAGCCAAAAATAGACGACGTATTAACGACGGCGAAGGCTGCAGATGACGTCATCCAAAATAACGTGTCGAGCTTGCTAACAACGGTACGTTCAGAGATCCTATTTTGTCATACAATGTAATTAAGAAAAATCTTTGATTATTAAAAATAATTCTTATGCATTTGATTAACTTGTATTACATATGTCAAATTAAAACTATTTTTTCGAAAGGCTGTTTATTTCTTTTCCAGGTAGCTTTGTCGTATAAAAATCAGATTTTGGGATACATTGATTCATACATCGCCAGGACCAGATACCTGGTAAATTATATCCTCAGCAAATCTTATAATAAACAATTTATGATAGGTCAGACACAATGTAAGATGAAGATGGTCAATTTTATATAGAATTATAACTCAAGGAAATGTTTTTATAGTATTGAAACAATGATAAGTTGGATGAATTTATTGATATGCAGCTAACATTTGATACAATTTCAACTAGTTGTTTTGGATTACATGTAAATCCCTCCGTATAAACATCTTATATTAAAGTGTTTCTGATTGTGAATTTGATAGAAATGTTGTATTTACTAACAACTTGTTTACCTATTCCTTTCGTCAGATTTACTTTGAATTGGCTGCCTGTTTACCCCTTTGGAACCTCTACGATTCCTTCACGACTATGTTCTGTAAATACACAATGGACGCACTGGTATGTTGATTATCAGTATTCAATTTTGATATATATTTTTAATGTAAATGATTAGCTCTCCATATCAAATCAAGTGAACAAACTTAAGGCATAATGCATAAAGCATCCTAACATATAGACATTTGAATTTGGTTTACCAAACTTTAGTTGAGTGTGGGAAATAATTTTACTGACCTAAACCTATTACACGTGTCGTAAATTCAGAAAAATCTGTCAATATAATCTTGCAGTCTAGCCATGTACATGTAAGTTACATAATGTGACACAACTTCATCTCTTTTTATGAGTTCTTTAAGATGCAACGGTAATTAACGAGTTGATCCGATTCTCGATACAGATAAGACAACTCGAACAAATTGTTGTTTTATTTTTTTCTGATTCCATACAGTCTACATTATAATTTTATTCAGAATGCGTTTTGGTTCAGTATCGGTTGGGGACTGTTATTCTTTATCCCCGTGATTGTGATCGCTGTGAAGCTATCCAAGTACTACCGGAAGATGGACAAGTGTGAGGGGTACGGCGAGGACGATGACGACGACACCGAGTCCTCGGGATCGCCGCACGATTACGATAATTATGGACGGTAAGTCATGTGATTAGAGAAACGCGGGAAGGTGGAGGGCGGGAAAATGAAAAAGACAGTATTCATCAGAAGAGTCTTGCGCGGATATATATAAGGGGAGAGGGTGGTCCAGAACCCTCAGTTAAATTCAAACACGTCTTATTTTCTTTTTTTTTTAAAGAAGTATGAATTAATTACAATAGGATACATTTAATTTTGTGTATTTTTTTCAGCATTTTCAAACCAAATCCGGAACCTCCACGTTATCATTACCGCAAAACGACAGATTTTTAAGTCTTGAATGGATGGGGTCGGTAATCTTAATACATGTACATGTTTGTTCTGAAAATGTACAGCTGGACTGTACAGAACTCAGACTTGACGAGATTTTGACACACTTGAATATTTCAAATAAAAACTGCAGTGAAATGATACATGTATTTATTTTGTTGAGTATTTTCTAGAATATCATTTTAACAGCAATTTTTGTTTTATCTAAATGGCGAATACATTATTTATTGTTATATATATATATTTTTACAACATTTCAAAATCAATACGCGTGAGTATTGCATGACAAGATGATGGGAAATGATATTCACCTAGTCGTAATTGTTTATTTGTTGTTGTATAATAAGGTAGCAGTGTTTATTTGTTGTCAATGACTAATAAGGTAGCATTTTCCAATTTTGCTAACAAAGCTCACATTCATACGTTATAATTTATTCAAAAAGGTTTCATGAACATGTATCTTTTGTTGTATATTATTTTGTTCCTTTTTCTGTTTTTTTTTTTTTTCATTAAGTAGTTACTGAAATAAAAATACAGCTTAATTCGTCGTTTGTTTTCTTTATTTCTTGATTGAGTAAAAAGTGATAATAATTTAGACTTTACATTTGAACCTATTTTTTATTTCCACAAAAGCTCGATGCCACTGTATTTAGAACAGTTAAGAAACATGAGCAGGGTAAGGGTGGACAAATAAAGCAGCTGATCTACATGTGTCTTGAAGTAAATTGTCCCACATCTTGAATTTTCTGCGGATTATACATTTTATTAACGACCGTTGTTACTCTGTTTATGCTATAATTACAAATATTTGTAGCCCAAGTATTCTTCATCTTTAACCAATTTTTAATTGAAAGAAAATGTACTGAAATACATGCCATAATTACATGACTTGTTCTTTTACAAAAATATCAACTTCATTTCTGAAATGTGAATTTATCATACTAATATTTTGTAGCACACATCTGAACTGTTCGAAATTTACTGAATATACACAATATGTACATATAATACCGCATGTTTCAACCGGGGTCATGAAATACCCCGAGATTGGCGGAATTGTATACTTCCTAGGGTAAATTTTCCCATCATTTCAATTTTCTCTTATGAAACTAGCACGTTTTTATTTGTTTAATGCTCTCTTCGTAATAAATAGGTCAAATGATTTAAACATAATCATAATACCCCAGATTATAGATCTTAATTCCACAACCGTTTTTTAACCAGCGCGATGTTAAATGAAATAATCCGGTGAAGTAATTGGTGAAATGATTAAAGACCATGATCTACATTTAAAAGTTTCGGTTACAGTAGGACAAAATGGCTGCGTTATGTACAAGATGTAGGCATTATTTTCGGATATAAATGGAACAATTCCGTACATGACATTCCTAGTTTTCCAAATGGATATCAGGGTCCTTATCCTTGTCCTCGGTACATCAATGATGGTACTAATAGACCCCGTGGGATCCGCTACCATCACTGATTACTTTGGGAACAAGGTTTACGACAACGGTACGATAGAGTGGGGTCCTGTGCCCTCTGGGACCAAGTATAAGACCACCAATACTTACAGCGACGGAGGGCTGGGGACGTTGTTTGCGTTCGCTCGGAGTTTTGTCAACAGTATCCAGCCCAAACCTTTCCCGTTTAGTGAGTAAATCAGCGTATTTTATCATCTCAAGGCAGAGTTAATGAAAGCATTTGACGTATTCAAAATATCTGATTGATTTTGTTACAATTACGGAAATTTTGTTTTTTAAATATTATTATATATGTAATTTGAAGAAGGTTTATATGTGTGCAAATCAAATATCAAGTAAAACACAATATTCATGCAGTGTTGACATTTAAATATAATAACTTTAGAGTTTTCCCGTAATATATCTTATTATATACATGTAGATGAACCATAAGCGCATGATGTAATTATTATTGCTCTAAATAAAAATATAACAACGCATAATGATATATGTGCATTATTAGGTAGAGAGTTACTCTTTTATTACGAAAAAAGTAAAGGCAGGTGCCTATTAAAGTAACATCGAATGTACGTTATAGTAAATCATTCTGATCATGTTCAGGTCTGATAAAGAAGATCATGAATGGCGAATTTGACATCGGTGCACAATACATGGAGGTAATTATATTTTTTTCTATCCTTTTCGGTGCTAGAACCATCATTATGACATCATAACTGATTTGTTAAATCTTTTTCCATTACTTTAAAAAGGTATGTATAAAATGAAACAAAAGCATCATTAAAGGATTTAAATCCCAAATTTCATTAACCTGAAGCCATTTTTCATTTACTATAGATCTTGACCAAAAGCGTTTTATAAGTAAACATCTACCGCACATTTTTGCGCAGTTTCTAAAAATAACACACAAAAAAATGGATACGCAAATAAATAAATCAACCTTTCGTTGGCTTTCCAACTTTGTTCCTGGCTTTGTTTATTTTGGTTAATTGTGTTATGATTTCATCCAGGGAAAACCAAAGGCCAGTCACTCATACGCTTTTCAACAGTTGTCAAGTTGACAATTTAACTTTTCTGGTTATCATGTATACTTACTGGTTTGACTCACCAATGTGAAGGCTACAGTTAACAAATATAGAGACTTGCAAAGGTGTAAAGGTGCCAATAGGAAAACGGCAAGAGTTATTGATGAAGACGGGAAAGTCCTGCGGTCGATAATCGTATGCAAGTTCGTAGGTTACTGACGATGATGGGTATTTGAAAAAATGAAAGAGGCATGAAATTGTGTGATCTTTGTTCAGTGGGCATTCATTTTTACCAATTAACTTTGTAATGGGCATTTATTTAGTTGATCAAGTATTTCATGTACTATATGCAGGGGCGGATCCAGGATTTGAAGTTAGAGGGGGCGCCAGTTTTAGACAAGAGGTCTGGACAGCCCTGGTTGGGGCCCAGAGGACGATTTTTTATTTTTTAACATTTGTAAATATAAGACTTGCAAAATCCCAGTAAAACCCTCTGCCATGCAGAAATATAGGAAACTTGTATTGTATTGTATAATAAACATGGAAGAGTTGTTAAACACAGCTAGTATAACCAATTACTGTAAGGTAGGTGACTACTGGTCACATTTGAATCTAAAGACAATTAAAATAGGTTTTCTATGTACGTTACAAACGGTTTTTTTTTCATACCACACCGTTGAAATCAGTTTAATGTAGAGAAATCCCTAAAAGTTCATAATTATGACTCGTTGTACATTTTCTTTGCCCAAAGGAGTATGATTTAACTTTATTTTGACAATTTTAGATGGGGCGCCCCCTTTTGAATCTGCCACTGACATATATGTGTTTGCTACTAATAACTACTTTATGTCATTATCCTTGTTTCAGCTGATTAACTATGCCACTGTCCTTGTTTCAGCTGATTAACTATGCCATGGGGTTCGCGGTGTGTGTGGTAATAGGCCTGCTCTATGTAGTGTTCCTGCCTCTCTGTGGTTGCTGTTTCTGTTGCTGCCGTTGCTGTGGTAATTGCGGTGGCGACCTTAAAGCGGTAACTTTGAACCTTCCCAAGGAATTATTTATCAATGACCATATATTGTTTTGCGTTTAAAGTTGTTCAAAATACAATGAATTTTGCATATTTCACATAGGAAGTTTTTCTCCGGTTAAGCCAAATAATATTCAACATATATCTTGGCATTGCAGGAGTATGATGACAACGAGGACTGTAAGAGAATGGGGTTTGCTCAGGCGGTGTTCCTGTTGGCTGTTCTGATGACGTAAGACTACCGTATTCATTGAGATTAAAGTGTAGCATAAACATAAAGTATTCTGAAATTGGTGAATTTGTAATGAATTTTGCATAAGTTTATCAAGCGTTATTTCAAATAGCGTTTATTAGGTTTCTTAGAACCAGCTCAAGTAACGACATTATGATTAACTTCACCATTAATGCCGCTCTGGAATTACGTGTGATATTACGTGTAATATACTTTGTTAAACACAAAATGCCAAGCGGCGTCCAAGATATGAATTTACAATTTTACATACATGTACACACGTATGTAGATCCCAATCGAATGAGTAATTGTAAAATAAGTTACATGTAAATGTATATGTATATTGATAGATTTAATCAACTATATAATATGTGAATAATGTGAGAGAGAGAGAGAGAGAGAGAGAGAGAGAGAGAGAGAGAGAGAGAGAGATTAACTCTTTGTCTCTGTTTCAGGGCGTCCGCTGGCTGTATTTACGCCACTAACGGCCGTTTTACCGTGGCGCTGTCTTACGCCGACGTAAACATAGCCGACAACCTTGACGACGTTTATGCTTACTCGCTCAACACTCAATCGGTAAAGACGTGTGTTATTGTTCTCATACAATAATTGATAATTAATTATTTTGAAAGGGGTGCTCGATATTTTTCACTTGATATTTAACGATCGAATCATTTACTTTAAAATAACAAACAAGTTTTAACATGATGCTAATATCGCTATTAAACATGATATTGTCATGCATAAATAGGAGATTACTATATCAGTGTTTTGTTAATCAATTTTTTTTCCATTTCAGCAATTTCGTTACGTTGCTATTGACATGTACGCCATCATTTCTCAAGCAATTATCAGAGATATATCAGGTACAAATGGCATATTTCTTTAGTTGAAAATAACTACATATACGAGCGCTAAACAAAGAGCAATAACTGGCATTTGGCAAAAAAAGAACCAAAAAAAAAAAAAACCCACCAAACACACACAAATCTTATGCATAATAAAATACTCCCGATAAAACCCACTTATGTACTTGTGCATATAATAGTTTTCACAAAAAAAACGAATGATATATCTTTATTAACGCACAGAATTTTTATTGTAATATTACGTATGTTATTTTATTACTTACAGGCATTGGATCTGTTTTGACAACAAAGATTTTCGCCGTGCTAAGCATTGACCCGGTGATAAATGCTGTTTTGGCACTTGATACTAGTAAGTCTTACCTGTTGCAGATTGAACTTGTCCGATCATAAACTAAAGTTGATCCTCGATAGAAAAGATGCATTTTGTAAGTTTCGATGCACATGTCCGTATTCGAACGCATATTCATTGGTTAATCTCCAGCCAAAACAATAGGAAAGACGTCAATACATCGCATGTCCTCTTTTAAGATTTGAAAGCCTCTATACTTCCTTAAAGTAGAAAGTTACTGTAAACATGTCCATCTACTTACATGTACATGTTTATCCCATGGTGGTGTTAACTTCTTGCGACTTAGTTTCAGCAATCAAAATATGGATACAGAAATGTAGCAATTTGTTTTAAAGCTTTGAACGAAATCGACACCAATTTGGATGCAGTGATTGCAGACAAGAACACCCTGGTTACAGCAGCTAACACGCTCTCCAGTAGCCTGTCCACCCTCAAGTCAGCAATCGACTCGACCAAGACAGGATGTTCCAGTGACTGCACCCCTACAACTGTCTGCAACAGCTTTGATACGTCATCAATGACGATGAACGCAGATTTTTCCACGGTATAAAAGATGTTGTAAAATCCATTTTTGACTTCCAGGAAGCGGTCAGTTATATGTTGCTTGTGTGAATATAAAATGATTCTTATTAATTTAATGCTTGTATATAAGGAACAAAAAGACGTTATTACTGCACCTTATATTTGAATCTACAATGTAACTATTTATATATATTTACATTTTCAACTGTCTTTGTTAAGGAATAAGGAATCATTCTTTGAGTATTATGAGGTGATAATTTTGGTCGGGGCTTGATCAAATCCAATAAAGCCGGAAGGGCTTTATGATAGATTTGATCACGCCCCGACCGAAATTATCACCTCATATTATTCAAAGAATGATTCCTTATTACTTATATTTATATAATTTTAAGCCATCCTATGATTAAATATTTAAATATAATAAAATTATGCAAATCCCGCTGGCGCCTCAATTTGGCGTCATTTGAAGTTATGGGTTATATAGTACAAAATCGATGCGTAGTGTTATCACAGGCAAAGACACTGGAACATGTAAATATTCTGTAATAACATTACGAATCAATTTTGAAGCCTATGACCCAACAATTCCATAAAATGCTGAGCGACACAAAATGGGCGTGTCTTATAGCATAACCGAAACACGGTATTGGGTGCGCTGAGTAGTATACATAGCATGTGCTGCATGTAAAAAATAGTGATTTTAAAATGTTGTTTTAAACTGTATAAATTGGAAATGATGTTAGTAAATATAAATAATAAGAAATCATTCTTTGAATATTATGAGGTGATAATTTCGGTCGGAGCGTGATCAAATCTTAAATATTTGGCATTTAAAAAATCAGCTTACTATGATATTTTTAAAAATATAGAACTCAACGTCGTTGATTTGTTTCATATAGTACATGTATATAGTAGAGTTAAGTGTATATACTCATATAGTATAAAGTGATGCACACTTTTAATTCTGCATGTAAGTTTAATTTATGTTTATACTGATTGAACAAATTATCCAATGAAGCTTCCAGATTTGACGTCTACACAGACTGCAATTAAGGATGTCGTTGCCAAAAATCTTACCAAAGTAGCGCTGGAGGTGTGTACCATTCTATGATACATGGTTATACACGTAGTGTAGTATTGTTTTCGATCCATGCTTGTTTTGTCCATCCACTGGTGTAAATTACTTGCTTTTAAAAGTATCAGTTTGCTGTCTACAATAAGCCCTATTTCAATTCTTAAACCACCAATTAATCACAAATAAAAGTTGGAGCACAAAATTTCGTGTTAATTGCAATATTCAGTCAAGTAAAATTTAAAATTAAATGATGATAAGAAAGATGGTTATTTTTTTCTCTTTGAAGTTCTATTTTGACTTTGACTGAGAAGTATTCTTGTTTAATTATGATGTAGGCAAAAGCTGCTTTGGATAACATGCAGACGACAATAGGCAGTCAGACGGGGTCCATCCAATCTTGTAAGTTTTAGCTGGGGACACAGTAGTTCTGTATGATCTTTCTGCATTGCACGAATAAAGAGCTTTATGAAGGCTTAACAATTGTGGTCATTTTTACACAAATATATTGCAATTGCTTTAAAAAAGAATACTTTTTTATAAAGATATTGAAAAATATTCAATATTTGAAGCTAAACTAATAAGAAAAATTAATAAATAATAGTTTATAGCTAAATACAAGTAATAAATGTAGGAATTTAAGGTAGATCTGTTGGGTAATTTGTTGTACACCCAGCCTCCTGTAAAAGATCTATACATTTATTTCTGCATATTTCAGCACTAGAGACCACGCTGAACAGTTTCAAAGCCACGCTTAATACGATGGTGGATGGATTTCTGGCTCAAATCAACAACGTGTGTATATGTACATGTATAAAGCGGTGCTTTACAATGTATGTTTTGTGAGAAATTATATAATTATATAAAATTTATGCTAATTGTATCATAAACATTAAATTTTGGAGGGAAAAATATTAACATTTTACATAATATTTATAATAATGAAAAGAAAATTGATATTAGTGATATTGTATTATTTGTTTTGCAAGCTCTTGTCCATTATTTTTCAGGCCTTCAATACTCGAGAACTGAAGAACGAGATGCGGGGGTTCTTTGGTTCAGCTTTAGACTACGACGTCTACAGGTAGTAGAGACTTCCTACAATAAATTATCATGATTTAATTTAATAATATCTAATTAATTGTATTCGGTATATTCGTTATAAGTTATCAATGTATTTGTTAATTATTTAAAATGCATGCTATATTTCAAAATGCTCAAGATTTAGAAAATTAATTAACAATTTCTTTGATTGCTACAGTGAATGAAAGCATGTTAAATAGAGAAAATTTGGTTCTAAAACTAATACATGTATATACAACCAAAACCTGGTTTTGTCACAACTCGCCCCAAGACATCTCGCCCCCAAGACAACTCGCCACCAGCTCAAGACAACTCGCCCCCAAATTAGTACAACTCGCCCTCCGTCAAGACAACTCGCCCCCAATGAAAGAGATATATTTTATACATATTTAATTGACATATAGTGTTAACTTTTCAATGATTTTTCGAAAATATTAACAGGAAGTCAAATATTATACTAAATTTTAATGTTAAATACATCGCAAGATTCAGAGCTTGCATACATTAATAAGTCGTCACTTTGAAGAATCAAAATTATACGTGTGCATGTCACTCTAATTATTTACAGCTTCGGTTTCATCATAATTTTAACTAATTATCATTATCACATTAATAATACATGTATAACGCGATTGTTTGATCGCTGATTTCATGATTACGTTGGTCATAATTAAGTTATTTTAATTAAAACTTAAAACAATGTGCTCAATTTAAATTGCTCCGGTTTCTAAAATCATTTTTTTTAAGTACATTTACATGTATTTGCCTGAGTTTATATCGGGAAAGATAATTTATAAATAATGAAAAACATAATTTTAAATCAGAATACATACAACCTTCGCTGATTATAGATGCATTTGAATTAAACTGTGATTGAAAGTTTTGAAAGTCTGTTAAATTTCAAATAAAATCTATCAAAAATTGAAATAAAACCTGAAGAATATAAATTGCGTTGTGGTATATGAGGGAAAAAATTAAATTAAATTTTCGTTTTAGATTTTGTCGTAATACGAACAGAAATACTGGGAGCAAGTTGTCTTAATGTTGGGGCGAGCTGTCTTGAGTGGTGGCGAGTTGTCCTAAATTTGGGGCGAGTTGTCTTCGGTTTTACTGGGGGTGACTTGTCTTGGGGGCGAGCTGTCCTGATTCCCTCTCTACGTATGCCCCTTCAAAAACGATAGGATATTTTTACAGGCAGTACTTCGGCTATGGTTTGATGGGCGTTTTCTCTTTCATACCTTTGCTTTTGGTTGGCGGAATCCTTTGTGGATGCTGTTGTAAAAAGGATGTAAAACCAACCAAGCGTGGAGGGTGCGAGAGTTGTGGAGGATGCCTGCTTATTCTGTAGGTGAATCAAATCACTGACACAGACTAATTATATATATTTTGCACGTATTCCAGCGTAAATTAAATCATTGACACAGAAAACATGTAAACCATGCACATATGAACTCCATCATTTATCATAATTCAAAGTTAAAGTAAGAAGAAAACTTATATAGGAGGATTATGTGAATTCACAGAAATCGTTCACAATTTAAAGATATTTTCCATCTTCTTAAGGTAACTTTTTAAAAACAAATCTTTATATTTTATTTTTCTTTTAAAAGAAGGTCACATTATGCTTCATTTACTCTTTTGGTTGCATATAAAGTTTAATATTCAATCATTTTGCGATGAAATTATTTCATCGACGGTACATTGTCTCAATTTCACATTCACATGCATGCTAAATCTAACAAATAGACATCCATTTCGTTACAGAGCGGTCGCCATAATGTTCATGATTGGAGCCCTTTTGATGTTGCTCACAACCGTGGCCTTTATGATCGGAGGAAACTTTGAGAAAATCTGTCAAACTTTTCTCGACATGTCCATTTTACGTGATGTAATATTTTCAGTCATAGTATTACCAACATTTTACTTCCGTGTATTGCATTTTTAAAAGTGAAAATAGTAATATTGAGGTGGAAATAAGTTTTTACTTTTCTGAAAAACAAAATTCAAAAACTAAGTTTGTATTTGATGACAGTGTTTTGCAGGAAAAATCTGCTATTCTTAAAATTATTTATCTATTCATTATATATTTATTTTTTGCATATTGTCTTTCAAAGTGTTAAATACATTGAAATAATTACCCTCTGATTGCAGTTTGTGGATGACGGGGGCGTGCCCGGATTTAACTTGGGACAGATGATCCTGAACGATCCTGCTGCCAACATCAGTTTATACGGGACACTTCTGTCAGTCTATGCTTACATAGTCGTATTGTATATCATACGGATACATATATATAGTTCAGTCAAAAATGTATATATAACTACTTGCATGTAGCTCTAAAAATGTCATACATGACTGAAAGAAAATAGCATGGCAAAAATATAATACATACTTTAAAAAAAATAAAAAGCTAGCTCTAAAACAGTCAAAACCTGTCTACAACCAAACATGCAATGAAAAAATCTTAAATTCGTACAAAAGGGTTTAAGACAGGAATAATTAAACATGCATGTACATGTAATTACTGTATGAAAGAAGTTTAATGAAATATGTTCATTTACATATATTCCAGAGGTTGTAGAATGAATAAAGCCCCGTTTGAACTACTATCGTTAGAGAAAATAATTCCAATTGACAACTATTTAAACTACAGTCAGGTAAAATCAAACTATTCAAAATTTGTTTCTACATAAAAAGCTGTGTCCTTGAAATAATTGCAATGTATTTTTATTTAAAAGTCAAAGAAAGAGAAACTATCTGATAAAAAAAAATAGAAAAATCTTGTGTCAATTAATTCTACATGTACAGTACATGGGTGACATCGACACACAAATCAACTCCATCAGTACAGCGGTGGACCTCTCGTCCTTTAAGGTGCTGACCCCGGATATGAACACGGCACTGAACGACTTCAAGAACTCTGGCATCTCTAACATAGACTTTGCCGCCATCAATACCACGGTACAGGCCCTCTTCTGTTTACATTTGAAAATACATAATATATTTATAATTATATTTGGTATTACTTTTGCAAGGATTTTTGGTAACCTTTTTTGTATACCGTATCAGTATTTAGTAAAAATTACCCTAAAGTGACACATGTAAATACATATTTTTGTTAATGTTGTTAACAGAATTGGTCTGGCTTGACCCTGCGTGAGATATTGTGTCTAGGTTTTAAGCTGGTAGATATATCTGTTTTCTAGCTCGCGCAAAATACTGTGACGATTGACTTTAACTCGATGATCTCTGGAATGGAGTCTATACGAGACCAATGTACGGGAACCTCGAGGGTAAGAACTATTTTATGTGTAAGAAACGCAATGGACCTTATGATATACAACAGATGAATTCTTTGTTATCTTGTTTATCAAACAAAGTTTTCACTTACATAATTACTGTTTACGAAGGACTGCTACGTTACTTGACCCTATTTCAGAATAACTGGATCCAGCACATTACGGATACCAAAACAATTCGTGACACAACCCTTCCTGCTGTAGAAACAGCAAAAGTAGGTGGTGAAGTGATATATAATATACATGTACATAATCTGATATGAATGTAAATTAAAATAAAATACTCCGAACAAATATCAAATGTACATCTTCAAACATAATTACCTTCCGCATGTCTAAATCAAATTCTACTATTTTAGACGAACTTGCAAACCTCGGTTGGGAAATTAGAAGGATCCGTTGGAGGCGTAACGGTAATTTAATCAATGTTAACAGTAATTAAAACATATCTTCTTATAAAGAATATAAAATGTATATTTGATAGATTTCAATTTCTATTTTAAGTTAATATAATCACCAGAAAAAAATTTAAAGCCAATACTGTAAACCAAATTTTATTCGCGACGACTTTATTTCGCGACTAACCGGAGGTAAACTGGTTTGCGGTGATAAAATTTCCCGAGCAATGGAAAGTGAAATACATATATACCAGAAACAGTTGCAGACTGGTTCGCGGCGAAAAATATTCGCGACGACAAGTCATTCGCTCACCTCGTAAAAATTACTCGCATGCGAATAAAAGTTGGTTTACCGTAATTTCTTCTAAATTTTCAGGCTAAAATTGATGACGTATTGGCCACTGCTGCCACGGCCGATAGTCAAATCCAGAACAACGCCACAGCTGTCTTAAATGATGTAAAATATTATCTTAATACATTGCATAATTGTTAAAATATTGATAAAAGTTGCTTTTAGTTGCAAAATAAGCAGTCTCTTATGAGGGCTGGGTGGCTGTAGCCATTTTTAGACTTTATTTACTTCCCCGTGAAGAAGAGCTATGTTTAAAGATACAGGAAAAGGCTAAAATATTTGGACTTTTTAAAATAATTGACAGGTTATGGCTTAGAAGTATCATATCAAAAATTTTACGGAAGATCTAATGATTAATTTGTTGGCCACCCAGCCTCAATAAATGTTACATGTAGAAAAAAATTATACATTTCTTATTTTCTGTAAATACATTTTATCAATTATCAAAGATGTTTTATAACAAATATTAGCAAAAGGATTAGAAATATGATACAGGTCAAAGTTAAAATACAGTTTATATTGCTAATAAAACACTTTTCAGGTCGCCTTAACCTACAAAAACCTTATCCTCGGCTACATTGATTCTTATTTTGCTCGAACTCGCTCTTTGGTAAGCGGCTTATACTCACGTTTTAAAAAAAATATATATATATTTGTTCATACAACTCAAATAATATATTGAAATATATCTATTATAACAAAAAAAGAGCAAAAGCACTACTTCTTTATAAGTAAGTATTGATTACTTCTGTCTCTTTGCTCAGATATTCAATGATCTCGCGGCCTGTCTGCCCCTGTGGAATCTGTACGAGTCGTTCACGACCATGCTCTGCAGCTACACGGTCGATGCTCTCGTGAGTCTATTGTATTTATATATGTATCATTAAATGAACTAGTATTAACAAGGATCAGGATAGTAAGAATAAAACTAATATGATTCATTTCTTTTGCATCTAGGTGAAGTCTAATTTTGGGTACGATCGAATAATTTTTGACAAGGTTATCCGCCTTGGACTTAGAACATTTCCAATTATTTGCAGTTTCCGTTTATTTTCTTTGCAAAGGTTGTACCTACTGAAATGAAATTTGGTAAACAGATTCATAATAATATTATCAAGGTCAAATTTAATTGTGGGTACGATCGAATAATTTTTGACAAGGTTATGCGCCTTGGACTTAGAACAATTCCAATTATTTGCAGTTTCCGTTCATTTTCTTCGCAGATGTTTCAATTATTTACAGTTTCCATTCATTTTCTTCGGGAGGGGGGCATAATAGTTTTACAAACATCGCTTGTTTTAATTTCATTTAGTAAAACAATTTTAAAAATGTATGTGTTATATATGTGTGTTAATCTTGCAAACTCAGGAAATTATCTTCTTTAGAATGGATTTTGGTTTGGCACCGGCTGGGCTCTGATCCTATTTGTTCCTACAATAATCACCTCCGTAAAGTTATCCAAATACTACCGACGAATGAATGAGTGCGAGGGATACGGAAGGTACTGGCTTATAGACTTGTAATACACAAGTATTGCATGAGATTGCATCTTCGTCTATACATCTTAGACTAAGTGGTGTTCATAGTTTTATAAATGCAACTAAAACTCAAAATATTACTTTAATTAGGTTAATATCTGTAAATTTTGGTTTCTAAAATCATTATCACTGCCAGAATTGTGAGCAGAGGTGCCATATAAGTTGCTCCTTAATTCCATTTAATTACTAGTATTGAGTTCTTTTTAATTATTTATTTTCCAGTGACTCGGAAGATGACGATGATAGCAGGTATTGAACAATGATTATATAATATTAAAAAATATTTATTTTGAGAGAATTTCCTTTATACTATTAATAGTATATTAATCATGCTTAGAAAAATAACTGAGCTGAGTAAAAGAATACTATAATAAAAGAAATTTAGATTGAAAATATTCTTAATTTTGAATAATTGTATACAATCAATTTGCATAGAGTCTGTTTTTGAGTTCATTAACTACCCTTTACAAAAGTTTTGTAAAGACATTTATCAAAAATTCTGACAATAAGTTTCATCATTTCAGCGATTCTGACGACGATGATGTTTTCCAACCCAGGTAAAACTCTAACCAGTATTTATATCTATAAGAAGAATCAATTAGATCAAACGAGACCAAATAGCTAAAGGGATATTCTGAAATATCGCCATTTATGAAGCACGGAGTTTCCAAGAAGAAACATGTAGCAGTGACTTACTAGTATTTTCGAAGAAAAAAAAGTAGTTGAATACAGTCTACATTCCTGTGCAATAGGTTGACATTAAACTGAAAATATGTGTTTATTTCCAAAAACAACACAATTAAAACTGCATGCATCGATAAGAATATTAAAACCCTTGTAACTTTTATTTAGCAAAATAACTTAAGTAGTTTATTGTCAACACTACTTTCACTTTAGTTACTGTAAAGATGCGCCTTATGAAGTTTCCATCATCTATCTAACATCAAACAAGAAATAATCTGTTCATTATATGAGGAAGTCCTAGTTTAAAATACATTAATGTTTTGTTTTAAAAATCAACTACATTGTAATTCATTTGTTTTGTATTTCCCTTCTAGGTACAACCAAGTGACGCCAAAATAAATCCGAACAGAGGAATGGTGTATCAGCAATGTCTAAATTACATCATTATAAAACAGGGATTGGCAGCATTTATATCTTATATGCAACAGCCTCACGATTCTGCGAAAGGTTATTGACTGCCATCAGATATCAATGCTAGAGCGTTTTATTAATTTGTAAAACATTAATTAAATGTTTAACTCTTCTGTTGTGGTAATAAATTATTTATTTGAAACTCGACGAACACAACATTAATGTAAACGGACTTCTCAAAACGATTCTGCCACTTTCTACAAAGAAATAAATATCATCGATAATTAAGCATATTATACATCATTTATACAAATGCATTGGGGTTTTTTTTTTGTTTATTTGTATCGAATACTGATTAAATTAAATGGAGAGATATTCCTTAAAATCAAAAATCAGTTTATATACGCAACTTAGCAAAAAATTATAATTTTTCCTTTATGAAAATAATTCATAGATGATAAGTGTTTTTGGACATGAAAATTTTGCCGTATTTTTTCCTTTTTTAAAATGATATTTTATAAAAGATATCAATGGAAGCAGTTTCAGTAAACCTTTTGGGCAAAATTTCTTCATTCTAAATTTATTTTATCCCATGCCAATAAGATTTATCGCAATTTTGTTTTTGGAAGAAAATCAAAATCTCAGATGAATACCTCTGGTTTGTCCAGTCCAAGTCCTTGGCGACATTTGCGGTCGATTTCCCGATGATGGTTTTTGATCATTTCTTTTGGTTTCTGCTGTAGCGCTACATTCGCGTCCTCCGCGCACTCTTTCACCTCAAATATCCCTCCGCAGCCTTTGAACACCCACCACTCCTTACTATCAGGCCCCACCCCGTACTTCTCCTCCGCGGGGTCACAGCGATAGTAAGAGTAACGTTCGATGAGTTTGACGGAGTCGATGAAGGAGTTGTTGAATCGGGTCTCGACCACCGTGGGTTCATTGAACATGCTGTCGGCGCACAACGGATACCTGGCACATTCCACTGAAATAGTTAAAACATAAAAAAAAACAACCTTAAATAGAACCAATTTAACAAAACATTGGACTTTCGGTGGTAGAACATACATGTAGATATCTATTTCTTGCATCAAAACAAGTTAAGAATGGCGTTGGTTTAAAGGGAAATGTGCACATAATGTGCAGTCTTGGCTCAAATGCCAGACAAAGGTGAGTGGCCAGCATTGAAGAAGACAGGCTTACGTCACACTGCTGTTTGTCACAACTACCCAAAATATTAAAGTGGTTCTAATAAAGAATTACATGCATCCCTCAGGGAGAGGTTACCGTGTCGATGATGCTAAAATCGTGTTTCATCTTTATTATACATAATTATCTATTTATATCGTTTTACATTAATGAATATCGGAAAAATAATGCGTCGAGTATCATCTGATATAAGAACTTTCTAATTTAAGACATGAAAAACGTGATTTTAATTTGTAAACAAACTGTACTTCCATCGTGTTTTCAATGCTGGGTTTTCCTGCACTCATGCGCAGTTGCGTTTTAATTGGCGGATCACATTAATATTCATCAGACGTGTAGCAAAGTTTAGAGATAAATAACTAAAGACAGAACCTGTTTTATGGGCATAGAGTTTGTGAAACGTCTAATTATAAGAAGCAAGATGTATATTTTTACTCAAACTCATGTCAAAAATGTTACTCCAAATACGCCACATATACCTTTAACGAATATGGTTTGGACATAACGGCCATCTAGGGATCTAGAAATAACATGTACTAAGTAATTCTATATGTACATTGTCTGGTGAATAAAGATGAAACATTTTCGAACCATTCCGTAAGACATTTTGTAAAGGGCAATCCGGAAATATATTTATATATTAATATTATATTTAAAAGAGTATATTTCATACTCTTTTTAGGAATGTGTCGAGAACATACCATTTGATAATGATTCGCTGACAAACTGTAGGCAACCTGAATGCATTTTATTTGTCGCATACGAAAAAAATGCAAGATTTCAATTTTATAAATGATATATTTGAAAGTTATAAAAGTTGACCATCCGAAACTCTTTTTATTACGCGTAAACATTAACACAATGATCCGATTAACACCGACTGATCATGCTTTTGCTATATCTACCATTATAAATGGAAATCATATATCAATTTTGGACAATGCGCAGGAGTGAATCCTGAGCTAAGTGATGCAGAAATGATCCTCCGCCAAGCTTTTACATAAAGCAGAAATTTTCTTTCGGTTTATTTAATACACCTTGCACACTTCTTTTTCGACAAGAGTAAGAGAAGCGACACTCATAAAAACACAGATTAGCACTAGCAGTAACACTTTTTTAATTACATTACTTACATTGTGCATACGTCACACATATGACCGCCGCAAGACATAGGGTCACTACAGAGATCATAGCCAGGTTCATTCTGTAAATAAACAACCACACTGCTTCAACACAAGTCTACATTATCTCATAATATTTATTAAAAAAAAAAGTTCTGTATATATGCTTGTGGCTAACAGGCAAATTTTATGATATATAGTGTATAAAATTCAAAACATGTTGGATTATTATGAGACAGGTTTTCCCCATATCGTCATGTGGCTATTTCCACCATGTCATTGCGCTAGCTAGCTGTGCACGTGAGTTATATGACCGCAACAATGTTTGGTGATTTATTAATCATAAAAATGTCAATTTCTATTCAATGCAACAATTAATCGAAAATGGGACAAAATATTTATAGTTGTGTTAAACAAATCTCTTTTTCGACATTAAATATAAAAAAAAAAACGAACGAAAATTAAAGCACATATAAATCTATGAATTTCTCATGTTGTAACTGCGCGTTTGATGGAGTATTTTTTACTATCCCTTCCGGCATGACAATTACATTGTTCGTGAGACAACCTGTTATTATGATGAAACAAGGTAATCAATAGATTTGTGTGATCCATATTTCCTTATGTCTTTGTTAAAGAGAACAACGGTTGTTTTTCTGAGAGGCGGTTAGTCTCATTTTTGGGGTCTGTAAATATTTATACAATTTACAAAGTAGACTAATTCCTGTTGTTAAATTTGCCTCTGAAGAAAAACTATTACAATACAGGATCAAACTGCTCAAAATTAGAGACGATTATGCAAAGTATACAGTTAATAGAATATTAATTAAAATCATTAACCAAATGCAATACACCACATGAATCTTTACGGAATATTTTGCTCTTAATTATGATAAATATCCATGTTATTATAAACAGAAGACATAATTGTCCTAGCCATGATAAATTTTTTTCCATATCGAAAAGGTTCATAAAATTTAAATTTAAATTCATTTTTATAGTTTTCATTTGACTGTAAATGAAAATTCTATTTCTACTATCAAATGATCGTAGGTATTAAATTAACCGACAAAGCAAGGTTTGTTTACAAAGTATACTCTAAAGAAATATCACCTGTTGATAATGCCCGAATTAAACCGTCAAGATTGTAAAGAAATTTTGAATAATATAGAAATGTAAAGACAACTGTGTACAATTTATTTATGAAGAGGCACATGTTTTGATTGCGTACATTTTTACACATGTTTTGAGATGACATGTTAAACAAACCGGTATAGTGTACAAACGAGTGAACTTAATGTATATATTCAATTAGGAATTCCTTTACTTCATTTTATTCTTAAAGAAAACAAAGTGTACACATTGAGAAGTATGTAATATCTACAAAAGAAAAAGATGGACAATTATATCGTCATATATTTTGACTTACTTGAAGGCAGTGTGACTCCTCGCAGACGACAGGCCTATTTTGTCAATATGGCTGTGGGCAATGACAGTAAAAAACAAAAGGCATTATGGGAGAAACGTCAACCTGCCCTGTCAAGGAGTCGTTCACGTTTGTTTTACACATGTCCTGAAAATTCTAAGAAAATCTGAATTAAATGAATAATTTAAAGTAAGATGGTAGACGGTTTGTTATTGTCATTTTTTCATTTAATATATAACATATGTACATTGAGATTTTTATCATTTATGTCAGTTATAGTCAGAATAACCTTCATTGGCTTTTTATTAATTCTAACAGGTCTCGCCTCTAATGAGAAAAATGCATATTATATTTATAGCAGGGCGAATGTTGTAAGCAGGAGCGGATCATAGAATTTTCTCCAGGGGCACATTCCTCCCCTCTACCCACTTAAAAAAAAACAACAACAAAAAAACCAAGAGGTCCATGGGCCACATCGCTCACCTTAGCAACAAAAGACATAATAAAATCAGCTTTATGGAGTCATATTCAAAATATCTGAACAATATCGTATGATAGATCCTGTATAAAAAGAATTCCCCTGCATATTTTTATGTTTATCATAGAGTCCCTTTGTAACAGGGTGATTTTACAGTCATATCACCTTTTTAGCATTGCCGTTCTCGAGAAGATGATCAGACTTAAACAACTGTTTATATATGGATTATAAACCTACATTAAAATTTGAACCCTTTGTGAGGCCCAAGAATTGTCAAGGGTCCAGAGTCTCTATAATTTTAAAGAATCAACAATATGTCAAAATGCTTTCATATAGGTAAAACCATATATAATAACATTTGAGTTTTTGTGAATAATTTAAATGTTTTCCTTCGTAAAATTGGAATCCCCCCCCATGTGGCCCAACCGTACTTCTGAAGATTATGATTTTGACAAATTTTAATCCACACTATCTGAACTGAATTAAGTTAGCTCGAGCTTTTCTAGACAACTTGTGTTTTAGAAGATGATTTTTAAAGATTTTTCCCTATATATTCCTATGTAAAAATTTGACCCCCTCTAATTGTGGCACACCCTACCCCCGGGGATCGTGATTGAACAAACTTGAATCTTCCCTACCTGAGGATGCTTCCACACAAGTTGCTGCTTTTCTGCCCGATCGGTTTCTGAGAAGAAGATTTTTCTCAATATATTCCAAAGTGAAAATTCGAACCGCCCCCCATCTACCCTAACCGAGTATGCTTTTACACAAGTTATAGCTTTTCTGGCCGATCAGTTTCTGAGAAGAATATTTTTTAAGGTTTTTCCCTATATATGCCCTATCCTACCCCTGGGGATCAGGATTTGAACAAACTTGAATCTACCCTACCTGAGGATGTTTCCACAATAGCTTAATCTTTTCTGGCTGATCAGTTTCAGAGAAAAAGATTTTTAAAGATTTACTCTATATATTCCTTTGCAAAAATTTGACTGCCCATTGTGACCCCACCCTTCCCCTGGGAATCATGATTTGAACAAACTTGAATCTACACTACCTTAGGATGATTTGTGCCATGTTTGGTTGAAATCGGCCCAGTGGTTCTGGAGAAGAAGTCGAAAATGTAAAAAGTTTACGGACAGACAGACAGAGGGACATACAGACGGACGCCGGAAAAAAGTGATCAGAAAAGCTTACTTGAGCTTTCAGCTCAGGCGAGCTAAAAATTACGAAAAAAACCAAAAGACAGTTTTAAATTGTTTCGAAAGGTAAGCATATAAAACATGCAATAATTCTTCAAAAGCGCAAATCCTCAATAAGTAGTTGGAAAAGAAAAAAGGGTTTTAATAGACACTTATAATAACATGTACTTTACAATATAAATCAACTAATTGTGCATATCCGTGAGGGGTGGCTGGGGTCCCGAGTAATGTGCAAATAACTTGTTCATTCATTTGTCTAAAACGTCTTCAATGTTTTTGACAGACGTATCATCGGAAAGGAGGGAAGGGATTCGATGTGGACATTTATCTGAAATTTACATAGATATTTGAATTCTGAAGGACCCTCATCCCCCCACCCCCCCCCCCCCCCCACACACACACACAAACGTTTTGTAGAAAGATTAATGTTATAGGGAAAATTAAGAAGATTAACATCATAATAGAAGTTATATATGCCGCCCTCCTTACGAATTAGGATTTTGAAGATTGTCAAAGTGGCCCCCCCCCTTTTTTTTCTCATTGTCACATCGCACTACCCCCTACAACCTCTCTTACTGAGAAAGTATTAAAGGTTTAAAGATAAATATCTAATATACATAGAATAACAGGCACATAGCATCGTTTTGAAAGGGAGCAGACTCTTCTAAATATGAAATTTCAAAAAATCATTAAAAAAACCTATAATCCGTTTGGGGTGGGGTGGAGTATAGCATGTAATAATAAACACGATTATATTGTCTGTAATGTTCATTTAATATTCTATATTTACATCTTTGCTTGTGATAACACTACTTGTTGGTTTTGTACTATAAAGTCCAAAAAATTCAAATGACGTATAATTGGGGCGCAAGTGGGATTTGTATATTTACAATCAAATATTCGTACAATTGCTGAAATTTATATAAATATTGGTAATATGGAACCATTCTTTGAATATTGTGAGGAATAATTTCGGTCGGGGCGTGATCAAATCTATTTTAAAGCTCTTCGGGCTTTATTGGATCTGACCACGCCTCGACCAAAATTATCACCTATAATACTCAAAGAATAATTCCTTAAATATAAATAATCACAATAAAAACCGCAACTGTCAGCAAGCAAGGCTGACCACGAATCATTACGAAAAAGTCATTTAGCAGCAAAACGAAGACATTACACACAGCAGCTATAGAGAAAACGAAAGTGAAACAAGGCATTACGTAAAACAGTTGACAGGGGACCGATGTGATGAGCTAGGAACAGTCCTATAGAGTCGACTATGTCTTTCTCTCAGTTGACGAAAAAAGTATTTGAGCACATAGACATGCATATACAAAATAGTTGTATTCAGTGACTATTATTTTTTAAATATATTCGATCAGTCAGTGCTTACAATCTATTGAAGACATATTGCTAGTATGGTACTCTTTACACAACTGCGCTGAAAAATAGTTCCATTCATGATCAGCAGATACAATATTACAATAAATGTTTAGAATTTCGATGTATATTTTATATATACATGGAAAAAAGCAAAATTAACGTGAAATTATTTTAATAAATCACCTTTCCCCTCCCAAGAGATGTAAATGTTAATAAACATTCATATTCCTACATGTACACCAGCTGCCTCCTCGGTCGTTTCACGAGAAAATAGGTCATTTTTCGATTGACAATTTGTTCACTCATTATTACTGCTTATATTATTACAATAAATATATTAGTTTTACTATTGTTCGTGTCTGTTATCACACAATCTCTTTTTTTTTTTTATTGTGTATGTGCGTGTTTTTCTTTTATTCTTTAATGTGACGGAATGGTTATGCAACACCTGCACCGTATTTCTGATCGCACTCGTGTAGACTCTGTTTAAGGATGTGTGCACTGTTTGCTAGTGACGCAAGACTGGTGGCAGTATACATGTATGCTAATAATATAAGGACACGGAGAACTAAATGCGCCATTTCCTTAACAAGTTCTGTGATTTTAACATAAAAATCGGCTAATCACATTGGAATTTTAAATAATTTAAAAGTCAAATATCTTGGATATGCTATCGAAATAGTGTCATAATGCTTGTTTCTTGAAATTTCATCACAATGTGATTGATCTATAAACTCAACATTAACAGGATTGAATAGAATGCAACTTACATGTGTGATAAAATAATGTAGCGCTGCAGCACTTTTAAATTGCTTCAATGCAACTTCAGATAAACTTCAAAATGTAAGACATTCGATTCGTTTTTAATGCTCTTAAATCACCCGAACAAATATTGGCAAGGAAGAAAATACAGGCAACTAAGTGTTTTGTCGTTTCATTTATTTTCATGGAACCGCTGCTATGATGACGGTGAAGGCGATGACGTAAGAGGTAAATGATCAAAGTCTACAAGAGAAGAGAAAAGACAGCTGTACGTCCTAATAAATAAGTAATCATTGCTATACAAACAAATAATACAGCTAATCCTTGCTGTATGAACAAATAATACAGATAACCCACAGTTTATTCCCCCTTAGCCAAAATTCTAAATTTCTTATTCCCACCTAGCCAGAATTGTGAATTCACACCTGAAATGTCGTCTGTTATACACAAATTCTTACTTGGTATTACCTGTCATGTGCAATTTCATTATAACACATTTTATCAATGAATAAGTAAAAAAAAAATATTTTTATTCAAAGACATATTTGCATTTGCTGTACGTACAAATAATAAGGTAATCCTAGCTGTACATACAAATATAAAGGTAATCCTAGCTGTATGAACGAATAATATAGATAATCCTAGCTGTATGAACAAACAGTACAGCTGTATGAACAAACAGATAATCCTTGCTAAACCGTAACCTGTGTACCCCCCCCCCCCCCACACTGACTGTCTAAGCTGACGGTTTCTTCTAATTTTAAAATAAATTGACGCTACTGTTGATTCGTACAAGTTAACAGGAGTACTAAAACCTAGGATTCCGCGAGTCTTCCATATTGTATCAAATATCAAGAATACTAGTATTAAATTTCAATCGCCACAGGTACGGATCAGAAACCCTTGACTTGGGAAGATGGTAAATAGCATAAACAGCTATGTTTTGTTGTTTACCGAAATAACTTAACTTTACTTTTAGTAGAAGAGGCTAGTAGCTAATACATGTACATATATCCGGATAAAATTTTAGCCTTAAATGTGTAAAAAAAAATTTTTAATTGATTTAGATTTAAGGCATGTGACTGTATACATGATTGAATAATAATGTGACTGTATTGAAGTTTGAATCTCAAGAAAAATACATCAACATGTGAAATAAAAAATAATTACACGAAGCTATCACTGCATAATTAACAAAGAAGTGTAAGGCGTAATGTGTGCGAAAATAGTGGAATTCGCCGAATGTCTGATACGATACATGTAATCTTCACTAATATAATTCATAATTATGTTCGAGGCATGAAGCATATAAAATGTTTAAAAAGGGGTCATAGCTATAATACGTGATACAACTTACGAATTTAGAGATTAAAGGCAATATCCAAGCTTGCTTCTATTTTTTCATCATAACCCTTGATATTACAAGATTTATATGCAAAAAAATCGTTTAAAACATTTGACATTCATTGATGATATGTCATTGATAATATTAAAGCTGTAGGTTGGAGGCGGTGGAATTACAGATAACCTTAAAAGCTTAGGGTTTTCACCGTATTTTTAGAAACACATGCATATCGTTCACGTATTGTACTCCTGTGTTTAAATGACATCAGCTTGTCTATCAGAATGTGTCGTTTGTAATATCAATACCAAAAAAAAAAATCAAAATGCATTTGCAAATCTAGAGCAGGATGATGAAATACATGTTACATGCTAGTGCAAATAATAAGCAAAGCTTTCCCTAATACTTTTGAATGCGTCAGCAGCATTTGCAAATTTGCCAATAAAACTGTTATAATTGAAAGTCGATAATACTTACGGTATTATATTTACATCTACCGAGTATGATTCCCTCTCTTTCTTACGAAAACTTTTAGTTAATTCATAGCTCTATAGAAACAGCCAGACTGAAATCTACACGCCCAGTTTATCGATTGGTCGAAACCTACAGGCGACTAAGAAACATCACGGACTGCACGGAATAATCATGATGACGTCAGACTCGATCAAATTCCCATAGGAGACGATTTGGCTGTTTCTTTTAGCTAACGTACTGATGTACATTAACAGTAATTTAGTGAATTTTACTTACTTTTTACAATCAATTTATTCATTTGTTTAAATAAAGATGTAAATATAGACAATAAAATGCTTTATTTGATGATTCATGTAGGTTATGAAGGTAGCGATAATTGCAGATAAAATTTACATTACCTGCTAACGCGGGTAATGTAATTTTCCTGTAATGCCGCCACCTTCATATCCCGCATGAATCACCAAAGAAAGCATTATATTGTTTAAATATCAGATAACTGTAAGATGAGTACATGTTTTTTCATTTGATTCAAAGAGTAAGATAAAATTAAACATGTTATGACAATCGTTTTTTTTTCTGCGGCGAACCAATCATACTATTGGAGATTTACCCGTGTGGAATTGATGACTAGGTGATTTACCTGTGGTGACTGTGACTGCGGTGTCAACTATCACATGAACTGTCAGTCGTGACTCAACTTTCATAATTACCTGTGATGCAAGTTGCATGTACTACAACCTATGAACGACCAAACTGCATTTAACGGTTTTCAATATCGTACACAAACTATACTGGTACTGTACCAGTTATCGGCTAAGACCAGTTATCGGCTAAACTGAGGGTTCGGGTTTATAGCACGCGACTATCTGAGATTTTTTAATTCAGTCCTCTGTTTTGAATAAAGAAAAGTAAGTTTGCTTGAAAACTTTCTTGAATATGTTTTAAACATGAGTTTAAACGATCATTGTTTACTGCTGATTAACATCTTTGCACTTTCAGCAGTGGGGGAAGTGACGTAATATGTTAAAAATAGAATATACCCCCTTTGTGATACATTATCATTTCCCTTCTTTGATTTGACATATAAGATCACTACATATAACATGTAGAAACAAAAGGAATTCACTAAATTCTGAGTGATTCATAGCGCAGTTGAACGCCTGATTGCACAATATTATGCATTGAATAGTCTACGATTTTGTGTATTACCGTATGATAACAAACGAATAATTTTATGAGATTTGTTTATGCATTATAACCCCTACGAACTTTAGTCTGACCCCAAAAGGGGCATAATTCAAATTACATTTTGCAGAGTATCAAATCAACATGTAAAGGGATTTTACTATGTTATTATCGCGAAGCCGATAACTGGTACAGTAAATCGTAAAAACTCGGCAAATTCTGGGCGTGGTAAAAAAGTACACAATAAGATGTTTTGGGTTCTAAATAATGATTTAACCTAACAGGTGCATAAACAAGGAGTATACCATTTAAAGCATGTCAAGTTTTATTCAAAAATATCAAGAAATAAGGAAATATGTAAAGAAAACGTTAAATTTTAGCCGATAACTGGTACAGTGCCAGTAGTCTGTCCCAAGATATTTATGCTGCACATTTGGACGATTTTTAATAAAAATACACATACCTGTGAAAGAAGTGCAATTGAAATCGATGAAAGGGAAAATTTCCAAGATAACTTCATTCACACATTATCATTTTGCCCTCGTAAAAATTCACAGGAACGAAAACACATTTCCTACGGAGATTTATAATGGGGAATGTTGACATCTTTTCTCCATTCGGAAGTAATCGGGACACCTCGCGCAATTTTTCAACGTTATCATCCGGGCGTCTTCCTTAGCAATGGAAAAACCCCGTAGACTTTTTATTTTTAGCCGTGTATTGATACCCGACAAGGTAGAGGGGGCGTTTTAAAGGGGAAATCTTGGGATTTTTTCATACTATGGAATGAACATCGTCTGAACCAAGAGGTATTTATAAATATCGAATAATTTAAGAAAATATGCGGCAAAAATATCTTGGGACAGACTATAATATGTTAGAATTTATGTTAGAATTTAAACAACTCGTTTCTTAAATAAAGAATGCATATGCCTAATAAAAACAAAATGACATACCACTTCCAGATGCTGTGTTGCCGGGTCTCTGTGGGTACTTGGATTGATGTAACATTGCCAGAAACTGCGTCGATCACTGATCCGGAAACTGGTTTGTTTGGAAACTATTGTCCACTCAGCTGTGTTACTTTTGAAGGATTGGTGTTGCTTGCACCAGGACCGTAGCTTCTGTAGTTCTTGTTCCCGCGTCGGTTGTTTAAGTCCCTGTCGTTACTTGGATAGGGAAACATCAAATCAATGGAAAAAAAGCAAAAAGCGATCCCATTGTGATGTTTTAATCAAAGCTTAGTTTGCCAAATATTAGCATGAGAGCAATCCGTAAACCATTTATGCACAGCGTTACTAAGCTTTTGATAAAAAAAAAGGATGTTGTGCGCCTTTTGAATTATTATCTGAAGCACAGGCAGTGTCGTTACTTACCCGAGGTAGATCGAACGGTTGTAACTGAAATATGAAAGGTAGCATAATATTGGAAATATGCTCCTTGAAGCTTGGGTGCTTCAATAATATTTTGGCGCTTGATTGGCTGAGGATCTTGGTGCTCGAGTGGCTTGGGATCTTGATGCTTTAGTGGCTGAAGATCTTGCCGCCTTAGTGGCTGAGAATCTTGGCGCTTAAGTGGCTCGAGATCTTGGCGCTTGAGTGGCTTCGGATCTTCTCGCTTGAGTGACTCTGAGTGATTTTGACGCTTAAGTGACTCGTGGTCTTTGCGTTTGAGTGGCTCGGGATCTTGACGCTTAAGTGGCTGAGGATATCGATCTTGGTGCTTTAGTGGCAGAGGATCTTGCTCCACTAGTTGCCCGGGATTTTGGCGATTGAGTGCCCCGGGATCTTGACGCTTTAATTGCATAGAATCTTGTCGTTTGAGTGACTCAGTATTTTGGCGTTTGAGTGGCTCAGAATCTTGTCGCTTTTGTGACTGAGGATCTTGACGCTTGAGTAGCTTAGGATCTTGGCGCCTGAGTGACTTGGTATCCTGATGCTTAAGTGGCTCAGGATCTTGGCGTTTGAGTGGCATGGGATATTGACGCTTTAGTGGCTGAAGAATTTGCCGAATTAGTGGCTGAGAATCTTGGCGTTTAAGTGGTTCGGGATCTTGGCGATTGTGTGGCTCCGGATCTTGGCGTTTGAATAGCTCAGGATCTTGTCGCTTGAGTGGCTCAGGATATTGATGCTTCAGTGGCTGGGGATCTTGTCCTTTATGTGGCTTAGGATCTTGGCGCCGGAGTGACTTGGGATCTTGACTCTTACGTGACTCGGGATCTTGGCGTTTGAGTGACTCGGGATCTTGACGCTTGAGTATCTGAGGATCTTGTCGCCTGAGTGACTTTGGATTTTGATGCTTAAGTGGTTCGGGATCTTGGCGTTTAAATGGCTCGGGAACTTGGTGTTTAAGTGGCTCAGGATCTTGTCGCTTGAGTGGCTCAGGATCTTGACGTTTGAGTGGCTGGGGATCTTGCCGTTTATGTGGCTTATGATCTTGGCGCCGGAGTGACTTTGGATCTTGACGTTTGAGTGACTCGAGATCTTGACGTTTGAGTGGCTCAGAATCTTGTCGCTTTTGTGACTTGGGATCTTGACGCTTGAGTAGCTTAGGATCTTGGCACCTGAGTGACTTGGTATCCTGATGCTTAAGTGGCTCAGGATCTTGGCGTTTAAGAGGCATGGGATATTGACGCTTTAGTGGCTGAAGAATTTGCCGAATTAGTGGCTGAGAATCTTGGTGCTTAAATGGCTCGGGATCTTGGCGATTGTGTGGCTCCGGATCTTGGCGTTTGAATAGCTCAGGATCTTGTCGCTTGAGTGGCTCAGGATCTTGACGCTTCAGTGGCTGGGGATCTTGTCGTTTATGTGGCTTAGGATCTTGGCGCCGGAGTGACTTGGGATCTTGACTCTTACGTGACTTGGGATCTTGGCGTTTGAGTGACTCGGGATCTTGACGCTTGAGTGACTTGGGATCTTTACTCTTACGTGCCTCGGGATCTTGGCGTTTGAGTGACTCGGGATCTAGGCGTTTGAGTGGCTCAGTATCTTGTCGCTTGAGTGGCTCAGGAATTTGACGCTTCAGTAGCTGGGGATCTTGTCGTTTATGTGGCTTAGGATCTTGGCGCCGGAGTGACTTGGGATCTTGACTTTTACGTGACTCGGGATCTTGGCGTTTGAGTGACTCGGGATCTTGACGTTTGAGTGGCTCAGGATCTTGTCGCTTGAGTGGCTCAGGATCTTGACGCTTCAGTGGCTCAGGATCTTGTCGTGTATGTGGCTTAGGATCTTGGCGCCGGAGTGACTTGGGATCTTGACGATTGAGTGTCTGAGGATCTTGTTGCCTGTGTGACTTTGGATTTTGACGCTTAAGTGACTCGGGGTCTTGGCGTTTGAGTGGCTCGGGATCTCGACGCTTAAGTGGCTGAGGGTATTGATCTTGGCGCTTGAGTGGCTGAGGATCTTGGTGCATTAGTGGTCCCTGATTTTGGCGATTGAGTGCTTCGGGATTTTGACGCTTTAATGGCATAGGATCTCGTCGTTTGAGTGGCTCAGGATTTTGGCGCTTGAGTGTCTGAGGATCTTGTCGCCTTAGAGACTTTGGATTTTGATGCTTAAGTGGTTCGGTATCTTGGCGTTTGAGTGGCTCGGGATCTTGACGTTTTAGTTGCTGAAGAATTTGCCGCCTGAGTGGCGGAGAATCTTGGTGCTTAAATTGCTTGGTATCTTGGCGTTTGAGTGGCTCAGGATCTTGTCGCTTGAGTGGCTCAGGATATTGATGCTTTAGTGGCTCGGGATCATGTCGTTTATGTGGTTTAGGATCTTGGCGCCGGAGAGATTTGGGATCTTGACTCTTACGAGACTCGGGATCTTGGCGTTTAAGTGACTCCGGATCTTGACGCTTGAGTATCTGAGGATCTTGTCGCCTGAGTGACTTGGGATCTTTACTCTTACTTGACTCGGGATCTTGGCGTTTGAGTGACTCAGAATCTTGACGCTTGAGTATCTGAGGATCTTGTCGCCTGAGTGACTTTGGATTTTGATGTTTAAGTGGTTCGGGATCATGGCGTTTAAATGGCTCGGAATCTTGGCGTTTGAGTGGCTCAGGATCTTGTCGCTTGAGTGGTTCAGGATCTTGACGCTTCAGTGGCTGGGGATCTTGTCGTTTATTTGGCTAAGGATCTTGGCGCCGGAGTGACTTGAGATCTTGTCTCTTAAGTGACGCGGGGTCTTGGCGTTTGAGTGACTCGGGATCTTGACGCTTAAGTGGCTGAGGATATTGATCTTGGCGCTTGAGTGGCTGAGAATCTTGCTGCATTAGTGGTCCCTGATTTTGGCGATTGAGTGCCTCGGGATTTTGACGCTTTAACCAGGGATCTTGGCGGTTGTGTGGCTCGGGATCTTGGCGTTTGAGTGGCTCAGGATCTGGTAGCTTGAGTGGCTCAGGATCTTGACGCTTCAGTGTCTGGGGATCTTGTCGTTTATGTGACTTAGGATCTTGGCGCCGAATTGACTTGGGATCTTGACTTTTAAGTGACGCGGTATCTTGTCGCTTGAGTCGCTCGGGATCTTGACGCTTTATTGGCTGAAGAATTTGCCGCCTGAGTGGATGAGAATCTTGGCGCTTAAATGGTTCGGGATCTTGGCGTTTGAGCGGCATAGGATCTTGTTGCTTGAGTGGCTCAGGATCTTGACGCTTCAGTGGCTCGGGATCTTGTCGTTTATGTGGCTTAGGATCTTGGCGACGGAGTGACTTGGGATCTGGACTCTTAAGTGACTCGGGATCTTGACGCTTAAGTGGCTTAGGATCTTGCCGCATTAGTGATCCGGGATCTTGGCGATTGAGTGACAAGAGATCTTGGTGCTTCATTGCTAATGAAAATATTTCAAATTACTTATACGTTTAAGTTGCAAATTTCACAGGTAAAATTTAATCTATTATTTCGGTAACATATGTATTAGACATTTCCCCCATCCCCGTAGAACATCAAAGCTACCCTCCCTAATATTACATCAAATTTACACCGTTTATATCAACGAACAACTTCTCGTTTACTTGGAGCATTTAGGGTGCAAAACACAATTTTATAGACTAAAGGATGCCTCTAAATACAGTACACCCATGTATTTAAGGCTCCCCCTAACAGCAGAATGCAAATAAATCAGCCATTTTAACTTCTGTGCATTTTCAAGAGCAAGTCATTAGGCATCGTTTTATAGTATGTTCAGGGTACATTCGACCTATATTACCCGCTAATATATTCATGAAATTCTGCACGCGTAAAATCCGGATGATTTTGGAGTTACCCCCTTTATTTTAGACTCTCACAAAATAATTTTTAAATTTTTTCTACATACTTTTTTCATGTATTCGAAAGATAAACCTTTTTCCCCAGAAAAAAACTCTTGATTTTATGCGAAAGTATGTTTAGCTGCCTTGTCATCCCTGAAACCGTTTATTTATTTAATTTATCTTTCAACTACCCCTTGGATTGACAAAAAAAGTAACCCAATAAACTTTACTTCTTTTCTACAGTTAAATTGATGGTATGAAATAATATTTCTTACCAGAGTTTTGCGCTGGAGCTATGGCATTTTTTTCAAATTGTAAACTGAACTGTGCATTCAAACATCCTGTCAATATGACGCTAGTTAATATCACACAGAATTTCATAATGTTGTAAATGCCAGCTAAGCACTGCCAGTACGGTTTTTTTCGGTCCTACGGCAACTAATGAACGAAGAAGGAATGTCTTTAAGAACCAAGGGCGACGATAAGAACACGTGTTAAGTCTATTGCATTCTCAGACCCTCTATTTTTGGCTTTTTTGGGGCAGTTCTCTCCTGTTGTCCCCGCTTTTACACAAATCCACTAACGGATCAATGTCCTTGATGTTCCCACATTTGATCCCTGTGTCCTTTTTTTCTTGCTTAGTAAAGCAAGGGATGTACATGTACGTGTAGTTGACTCTGACATAGATACAGATTACCACAGCAGCCAGTTAATATCCATAATTAGTGCAATTGCATGTATAATGAAACGATAACCTATAACGCTTGTACATGTATATGTATCCTCAATTACAAATGACTATGATTATGTGTAGTCATTTTAAGGTATAGAGGGGAAGAGGAAACTCCCCATTCTTTTCTTCTGATCTCCTGAAACAAACACTTTTTAAGGACTGATCAGTGACCTTTTCATTGCCTCCCTTTCTTTTTTTTTTTTTACTTTTTACTTGTGTATACTTCAACACCCCACCTCCACCCAACCACATATTAACACACTGTGGGCACAATCCATCTCAGCCATAACGATGTTTTTTGTTTTTTTTTACTTTTTAAATAATGATTTTTTTTATTTTTACATTTTCAATTTGTTAATATCTGAGACGCCGATATTCATTAGTAGGTTGTTTTGTTATATGCCACCTTTTGTAACTTACACACACAGGCACCTGACGTTATATATTTTTCTCATAATAAAAATAAATACCCTCTATCTAATAATACACAAGGCACCGATCGCCGCCATCTTGGATTTATTTCAAACTGTCACATCAGCTAAAAGTTTTGCTTAAAACTCATCAGTAAAATTATGTTGCGATCCTCTCCGTCACCCGATCGGTCGTTCAACATCTAAGCTTACAATCGATTCAACCAAAACGGTGTATTACGCCTGTCATTAATAAAAATCACCCTCTCAATCTGCATCTACTGCCTTGGATATGCGATAAATGTCTAGTCATTTAAGGGTGGATTCAGCATACAGAGTCAATGTCAAAGGGAACATATGGTCAGACTGCCACACACACGTTAAATAAAATAATACAGGAGCACTTTTAACACAATGTATCTGCATTCTAAATGTATCTAAATGCAAAACATTCATTAAGAATGATTCTGCTTAATTTATACATAAAGAAAAATCCACGCAAATAAGTTTTGTCGTTTTTTTATTATCATGGGATGTAAGGTAATTTATTTAAATTTTGCCTTTGCAGCATACAGACAAGTTGATGGGGAACCGCTGCTATGATGATGGTGAAGGCGATGGCGTAAGAGGTAAATGATCAAAGTCTACAAGAGAAGAGAAAAGACAGTTGTACGTACTAATAAATAAGTAATCATAGCTATACAAACAAATAATACAGCTAATCCTTGCTGTATGAAATAAGAACGTTGTATGTCAAAAAATATTATTACGAAAAGCCTTCTGTCTTTAAACTTATTCAATTACTTTCAACAAAGAATATCAAAGAGTTGTGCAATTTGGGCAAATACCTATATAAATGCTCAAAATTACGATAAAAATATAATTATTCTTTTCGTTTTGAGAATATACTCTTCATTATCCTGTTTACTTTTATCATGTACATTTTTCAAAATTCTATGTACGCTGTTATGTGCTCACGCAGTCTAATTCAAGATTGTGATGTTTTTAAAAAAATGTCCACATGTTTGTTTACATTATATATGTTAAACCTATGAATCGTATGGTTCTTGGTAATAAACAATACAATACAATGAACAAATAATACAGGTAACCCACAGTTTATTCCCCCTTAGCCAAAATTCTAAATTTCTTATTCCCACCTAGCCAGCATTGTGATTTCACACCTGAAATGTCATCTGTTTTAGACAAATTCTTACTTGGTATTACCTGTCGTGTACAATTTCATTATAACACATTTTATCAATGAATAAGTAAAAAAAATATTTTTATTCAAAGACATATTTTCATTTGCATAAATTTCACCCTATTTCTGGCAATTTAGTTCTTCAGAAAAAATGTTGAAAATATAATGCTGGTAATAGAGATAAATTAGTGATTCCAGTTACTATATTAGAAGTATATCGTAGGTCGTAAAATACACCTACGTGTAATCGACTAATCCAGCTGTCTCTTTAAACTTTATATTATAAATCTGTGTCACTAGCGTCTACATGTATTACTTAATATGATCATATGAGTCTGCCGTTTTGCATTAAATATCAATAATATAAAAATGCAATTGCCAAACTTTGATGAAGATTTAACGAACTTCAAAAATTTCAGAAATTTTTTAAAATAAATCTTCAATATCACATCTTAAGTTCTTGTTAGCTAAATAAGTGTTAAAACTAAGTTTTACATATACTAAAATGCTAATAAGACATTTGAAATTATCACTCAAATATAAAACTACTGCTTAGTGATTTAGAAACTAGTGCGCATATAATTGTTTTCTTAAACTGTTCAACTGTGCTCGATCAAAGAAGCAGAGAGGTATAAACAGGACTCGCATATCTTTTTTATTAAATTAGTTAATTGACCAAAATTGAAATATGTTGATATCTTAAAGCTCGTATAATAATTTCATATCATTTGCATACCTCCTGTGCATATTTTGCAGAACTTTCTGCAGTTCTTTTGCCTGAACGGTCGGTACATGTTGTTGTCACATAAATCTCCCTGGTACTCGTCACAGTTTGGAAAGAGGTCCACACATGGAATAGTGGTCGTCATAACTTTAAAACAAAAATAAAATTTCACAAATTAAACACTTAACATTTGTGAAAAATGAACAATGATTACAAATATCGCATAGATTTCAATATTAAGACAACATAGATTTACAAGTGCTGTTAAAGGTTTTTTTTTAGTTTTTTTTGGGGGGGGGGGTGGTGTAAAAAAAATATACAGTTTTACTTTTGTTGTGGTACTTATACCTCAGCTACATGTAGTTCTGACTGTTTAGAAATTAAACTTTTCAAATGATTTTACCTGTGCAGTATCCGCAATACGCGCGGCAGTTTAGTTTGACCCATGTAGCATCAATACCATCTCTATCACATACCCGGGTGTAGTTATACAAGATGTTCTGGGTTGTCCTCACAGTCTGTTCATCGGAAAATCAAATGTAAACCTTCTTCCTTCCTATCGCTTAAATCTTTAACAGGTATGACATTAAACTATCTTATATTGGGTTTCCTTAGTTTTAAAAAACACTATGAAGGCATTATATAAGGTAACTTTCTACACGAAGACTTACTTTTTATAACACAACCTCATAAGTTTAAAAATAAATTCAATATAAAAATTGAAATTGTATATAGGAGTTCCGGTGTAACGACGAAAAGTGACCCCCGTAGAAAATTGATTGGGGGTCATTTTTCTACGTAGAAAAATGACCCACTCGGTTGTAGAATACTTGGATCACATCATAGAAATTATGATCTAAGGGTCATTTTTCTCCTTGGGGCTGTAGAAAAATGACCTTGTAGAATATCGACTATATAAATGTACATGTATTATTATTATTGTCTTAAAGGTGGATACAGGGGTGGTGGTGGTAATGCTGGTGGGGGGGGGGGTTACATTGCGTGCTTGATACTTGGATTGTTCGAATAACCAGCTTGAGTACGCTTTTCTGATCACCTGTTATTGCTTATCTTCATTATATTAATCTGTCATTTAATTTTCAAATTAAAAAATGAAAGATATAGTAATGTTTCGTTAATTAAAGTATGAATACAATGAATATAAAATTTTCCCTTCATATTAAATCTTAGCAACAGAAGAAAAAAACGTACCTTAGATAACAACTGAATTTTAGATAGATAGTTAAAATTGGTGCGAATCTAGAAAAAAGGGGAGTAGGCGGGGAGGGGGGAATGACGTATGTTTACATTGTCAAACCATGACTGAATAGGAATGATATCAATCTGAATGAATAAAAAACTCTCACTTATTGTGTGCAGAAATTGATAACAATTAATTTACAGGGGAATTAAGAGAAAATTATTCATCAGGTCTATTATCGTAAATTTGAAATTAAGTGAATTTAAAAAGTTTGAATTCCCCCACTCCTCAAACACGGGATTGCATGCATCATCCCATTTTGCTATTTCTAACAACAATTTTCTTGTTACAACAGGTTTAGGAAGAATATATATATCAAACAAATACAATGCTTGATTTAAAAACAATATAAACATCACAAATTCCAAAACTTCGAATTTAGAATTGAACAAAATTAAAGAAACAGAATACTTTATATATCATTCTGTGTGAGTTTGAAATCGATCTCTATTGTAATCAAAATTAAAATGTACTTGCAGAGATAACAAATCCCAAAGTAATACATGTAATGATACTAAATAGGGCTTTACGTGTAGCACTGACTTTGACTCCGATTGAATACAACAGAGGAACTTATAAAAGACATTTGAATCTAGCAATCAATGCAGGCATATTCTGACATAACTAAACTTTCCTTTGATATAACAATAACAATTTATATCATATAGATGTAAGTGTACCAGGCATTCAAACTCATTCAAACTCAATCAGTGTTAATAAAGTATACCATCTACTGAGATGTTTGTTGATACGTAAAAAATGAAGTCATCATCAACGTGTTGCATACTGCATACATAAAGTCGGGATGGGAAGTCATTTAAAGGGTTGCATTGTATTTGACGGTTCGTTACAGATCAGATTAATTCTAAAGTTAATTTGAGGCTAAATGCATCTGTCAGGTAAAAAGCATTCGGTCCAATATATGTATAATGTTTAATGGTTTAAAATAGATTTTATTATGTAAAATATTACGTGTACATAGTCTAATATAATGTCATTTGTGAATCACTGCAACTTTGCATGCTCCAATAACTTAATTTAGCGATGCCGTTAATCATTACCTTTTGATTAAAGTAGTTTCTTGCATGTGTTGTTTGTTTATTTACGAAACAATTTTTCTCCTATGAGGGAACTTTGATATCAGAATTTGAATTAAGTAAACCATTCTGCGACCTTTCGTGTTGTTTGGATAAACAAATTGGTCTCTGTAATATTTTTTTTTTCTCAAACAAGTATTTGATATAGGGATTGTCTGATCCTGAGAACAGTTTAAGTACTAGCTAGTGTTGTTAAAAAAACATGGTAATACAATGGCAGCATTACATTCTTAAATTAAGTTGTAATCTTAAAGCAGACTTGATCAAAATCTATTAGAATCAATCACTCATATCTGTAGCCATAACGTTCAATAAAACTATCACTATAAGACTCCTAAACCCATCTAGTGTGATGTTTCATGTGTATTGAACTTAAAATCAATAAAATCATCAAATATGTAACGAAATATGAAAATAAAATTGAGGCCAATATTTGTTGTAGAGACCAAGCCAAATTTAAGACCAAAAGTCCTTATTCACAAAAAGTGTATGTGTACCTGTAGCATAAGTCTTTCGGTGTAACGATGTTATTTTGGTTGTCAGACATTCACTAAAGCTAAATAGAACAGATATTAAGTTTAAAAATCTCTTTTATTCGTCAGATTAAATTTCACATCTTTTTTTCTGGGATTTTTCTTCTTAAAATATGCAATACATGTACATAAATAGATCATGTTTTAGGTTTGTTTATGAAATTATCTTCTATAATAGTGGGGCCTATTCAGCAGAACGAGCAGACGCGAGCTGTCGCATCATTAACGTCTTTAGTTGTGCAAAAAGGGAGCGCAAACGAGTGCATCATCATGCAAGTACCTTTAGGGGTAGACACAACCCTAAAATGGCTTAGCGAAGAGGCACCATAAGGCAAGCTGACGAGTAATTTAAGTTTAAGTTAATCATCGACATTGCTGTGTTCAAACTGATGCTATATATGTAACAGGGTAAAACGGGAGGTCATCCATATCTTATATTCTTTCGCTGACCCCCTTCACCCTCGCCAAACATGAATGCTACACATCTCACCTCTAATTTCTATAATTTCTATGTAGTTTATATGCGATGTCAAAATTCTGTCAGTTTTCAACGTGAGGGAATCATAGATTTACAGGTCTGGAATGGTTTTCTACTGTAGGAAAAAGACCCTACTTATCATAGATAGAATACTGACCCAGTTTTCTCCGTAGAAATTTGATCCCCGGGTCATTATTCTACAGGGGGCACTTTTCGTCGTTACACCGACACGCATAGTCAGCAATTTTCTTTTTATTATACCTAAATATGATTATTCTACATAACGTGACATCTGATTTGTTCTAGACAATCACGTGCCAGGGCAATAAAACTTCATATTTCCCTGTCATCGTCATAATTTTCATCATATCCCACCCCTTCGAATTTTCATTCCTTGCTTATGAAAAATCCCTAAGATGAACATACGATGTAATTAAATAATTAATTCTATTGAAAAATTGTTTTAAATCTTTTTTATTCAGAAAACTGACATAGAAAGAAACCGTTAAACATTAACTACGCTTTTGCCTTACTAGAATTGAAGAACTATTAGAACCCGATATATTCTATATAATCACAGGTCGTTCGGTATAATAAACAATTTATTGCATGAACGTTCGGGTATTATTAAGATTTATTTCCTCAGAAAAATCATTTTTCCCTCGGCCGTTGCCCTCGAGAAATATGATTTTCCATGGGGGAATAAATCTTCATATTTCCCTCACAATCAACCAGTAAATGTATAGTATTTGGAAATCAAGTTTTCCAACAATCTGTTGGAATTCCCATGGGTACCAATTGTGCCCTATTGTTATCAGACCTATTTTTGTATTCTTATGAAGCAGAATTTATTCATAAACTTGTACGTGAAAAAAATAAATCACTCACTGTGGCCTTCAACTCAACATTTAGGTATATCGACGACGTATTATCAATTAACAATTGTTATTTCCATACTTACGTCGATTCGATATATCCCAGTGAACTTGAAATAAAAGATACCACAGAGTCAGCGTCATCTGTTTCATATTTGGATATTTTACTGGAAATGGACATTGATGGTAACCTAACAATAAAACTTTATGATAAGCGCGATGACTTCAATTTTTCTATAGTAAACTTTCCTTACTTATGTAGCAATATACCTTCATCACCTGCATATGGTGTTTTTGTCTCTCGCAAGGGCATGCTCTTCGTATGAACAGTTTCTAAGACGAGGCAAGCTACTGACAAACAAGTTGATAAAACAGGACTATCAACAGTCTCGTTTAAAGTCATCTTTTCGTAAGTTCTATGGTCGATACAACGACCTTGTCAGCAAATACAATCTTCCACTGAGTCGCATGCTGACTGACGTTTTTCATACTAATTGGTAGACCATAATTAATTACCTAATTGTCTACGGACTTTTGCGGTTTTTATTTTCCCGATTACGACAAAGAGCACCCGGCGGGTGTGACCGGTCAGCAGAGGATGCTCTCTCCTCCATGGCACCTGATCCTGCCTCTGAGGTTTTCCAGAGGTCCGTGATTGCTGTTTTTGATTATTGATTGAATACCGAATTGTCGACGGATTTTTCTCCGTTTTTCCCGATCATGATATTTTCCCCAAATTACAACATTTACCCCGATAATGACATTTTTACCAATATGACATTGGGCGCACGGCGGGTGTGACCGGTCAGCAGAGGATGCTTACTCCTCCATGGCACCTGATCCTACCTCTATCTTGGAGGTCCGTGTTGCTCTGCTTTGAATTTGAATTTCGTTTTATGGATTTTTAAGATGGTAAGCGGTTTGTTATTGTCATTTTTTTCATTGCCTACAATGGTACATATTGATGTAATAAGTAGCAAGATACTAAACACTTGTTGCTAAGAGCTACCGTTGCCATGGTAACGGAGACCAAAGATCGAAAAATATCAAATCTAAGCGAAATTAAAGCAATATAAAAAGTATTTGCAGCTTATTTGAAATCAAAGTATTGAAAGTACTGAGAAGCACTTAGCTGTCCCTATATGAGCAAAAAATTAATTGCATTATTATTAATACATGAATCATGATGAATGAATTTAAAATTTTACATACGTCATATATATATAGCCATGATTTTGCATATTTGTATAAATTGAACTACAAACAATATCCAGGACTGCGTTCAATAACCGAGATGCGTGCATAGCTGCTAGGTTAAAGATATAAAGGTCTATTGAAAGATAAGCTAGCCTAAACTCTAGTTCATTGATTTGAAGTTTAAATTATCAACAGATGAATAACTACACCGACATGATTTGGTAATTTCATGCAAAAATATGTGTTAAAATTCATAATAACCTATCAAACGAACGAACTATCATTTAAATAATATAAATTTTGTGTTTGTTGCAACTTGGTAACTAAGGCAGCCATCTTGAATTTGATGCTTAGTCATAAAATTGTAGGTTAGGTATGTCTACATATACCTAGCGGCTAGCTAGCTAATCGTTAATTAACCTAGTTGCTACAAAGCCACTACAATCATGAACGCAGAATAAAGTGAGGTTCGAACTCTAGGATCTGTGTTTCACAATCTTATAGCCACTCGACTAAAGCGTTTATTGAAGAAGTTGGTTAAAAAGATGATTTTAACAGTTTTAAATGGCGTTTCGAACTGAGTTCTGAAATATTGTAGTCGGTATAGCTTTCTCCTATATAAAATTTTTGAATACATTAAAATTAGAAAAAAATTAATAATATTTGGGAACACATAAGCAATTTTGTGTCTTTATTTCAGGAGGAGAAACAAATAAAACTGTAAATCTGAACAAGTTTTAATGCAATACCTGTAGAAAAGTGCCAATAAAAATATGTACTCTGAATTATAGAAATGTACTTTATAATATGTAAGGATTTTTCTTTCAGTGAAATAAATGTTTGAATTTAAATAAACAGAATTTCCCTATAAAGGGGATAATGGGAACACCCTAATGAATTTTAAAAGAAGAAAATCGTGAAGTATTTAAGACTTATAACAACTTTGTATGATTTGAAAATGTACATTTCAAAATTTAAATGAGAAAAAAATGGTTAATTTTTAAACGTTATTACATATATGAAGCGTTGATTTTTCATCCTAATTGTAAGATCATAATGAATCACCTAATTGTCTACGGACTTTTCCGTTTTCCCCCGATTTCGACAAAGAGCACACGGCGGGTGTGACCGGTCAGCAGAGGATGCTCACTCCTCCATGGCACCTGATCCTACCTCTATCTTTTTGGAGGTCCGCGTTGCTCTGCTTTGAATTTGTATTTGGTTTTTTGGATTTTTGAGATGGTTGACGGTTTGTTATTGTCATTTTTTTTCATTACAACAGAACTTTGCAAAAAGAAACATTTACATGACTTAATTTAAAGTATGAAATTAATGCAAGCACCATCTGTAAGTACAGATTACACTCTCTAGTGCCAATTTTAGACTTCTTATTGTAATTTGAAAACATTCAAAATTTTCCACTGTTTTGAAAAAAATCTTGCAAAACACAATAACCATGTGTTGATATGCAATAACAGGACAGTGAATACATGAATTAAATAACAATAAAAGGATAAGCAAATTTAGTAAAACTACAACTGAAATATATAGTAAGTTCCCATTTATAACACGTCATTTGTATGGATCATTATGCCATTTTTCTAAAAGTGTCAAAATATAGATGATCATTAAAGTATTCATTTATCTTTAAATAGTCAATAGATGGGAAACTGTTGAATTCCTATCTACCGGTAATTTTAAAGTTTATTAGAGAGAAAACAAATTATGCCTTCCAAAATGAGATATAAATGACTATAAGGGGTTTGTTATGAGATAGAAGTACATTTACATGTACACATTGACCAGTGAAGGGAATGTGAAGAATACCTTTACAAGAAAGCATTACATGTAATAATACTACTACTGCAATAACATACAAAAATTTTAATGCTCACTAGTGTAAAATTGCATGCAACAGAATTTTTCATTATCATATGCAAGAATAGCTTACGAAGTTGCGTTAAATCATAACACTATAGTCTTTCCACATGTGCAATGTAAACAAATAACAGAAAAGATTTCATGCCTATGTAATGGTTAAAATTATACGTGTTATTTGCGCGAATCGGGTACCGTATTTTTTACCTGTGTTTATTCTATTTATAGAGTTTCTGTTCAGCGCAAATTCCTTTTATCAGAGATTATGTTTCTTAAAACTTATTAAAAATATCTTCTGAACATTTATCTAGTTGTTTTCTATTTTATTATGATAATCAGCAAAGTGAGACTAATTTGGGAAATTATTTATTTACTTGTTATAATGTTTGAGATTTAAACTAGTTTAACAAGTTTATACGGAGTCTCACTTCGCTGACGCCCTTGAGAGTGTTCAGGTGTAAAACTTGTGTGAGTGATACCTTGCATTATTTACGGTAAGAAAGTTATTTTCATGTTCTGGAATAACTATTCATTTGTATTTTATTCAATACATAGTAATACAAATATCCTTTATGTGAGAATAATAAAATTGTTTAATATACAGACTACTTTAGAGAAATGAATTAGCATTTTTAGATAACTTTGTCTGTAGTGTTTATATATTTAAACTTAAATATATATTGTGTTTTTATATACAGTCATACCTTATGCAAGTGCGTAGTCTACTACTTATTGACTTATTGGTGGTTCGTTAATATCTCATATTTTGAATTAAATGCAAATTGTGTATTATGAATTATTTGTGTTTCTTATGTGCCTATTTGTAATATGAGTTATTTTGTTTATACAGTAGCTCATTGCCAATAAATTTGATATTTAATTGAAATAAAGAACTTGAACAATAGAAAGCAATCTTATCTATTACACCTATACCATTCACTTGAAACAAATCTTTTTTTTTCCGACACTAAGTTGCAGTTTATTGTGATCGGCTTCGGCCGATCACAGTTGTGTCCATATGAGGCATCCGGCAAATTTTACTATTTGCGCACGCATTGCGCCTTGCACTACTTCATTTACTTTGCAATGACAACCTAAATCTTTAATAACACGCAGAATACTAAATAAAATAATGTTACTCTTATCCGTTTGCCTTGAAATTAAAACGTTTATACAGTTACATACAAACTGATTCTAATCACGTTTGTCTTCACATATGTGTAAGAATATTTATCGGAAGTATAATTCGCCTACTAAAAGTATAGCATATTCATGCCTTGCTATTTCGGAACGGAGTAAAGTCAAGTCGTACCCAAAATGAGTCGTACCCAAACAGAATCATAATCCATTTGTCCGGAGATAAACATGATATTTGGATTGTAAATAAAAAGATATGCTGTTAAGGTTAGGTTTTGAATTAATTACAATTTAGAAATTACAAGATAATTGAATGTAGAATTTTGATTATCTTCAAACAAAGTTTAATGTCATCTCCTTTAAGTTTGCCAAAGAGTTTCCTATATCGATCAATAGACAACTATTGCAGGCACGTAGCATCGTTTTTGAAAGTAGGGGGCTAGAGTCATCCAAAAATCTTGACAAGCAAAAAAAAAACAACAAGAAAATAAAAACCCTGCCCCCCCCCCCCCCTGCTACGTGCCTGTAAATTCGTTTACATGCAATCTTATCTTTGAAAACATGTTACTTATAACGGAAATTAAATCAAGAGGACGGTGCTATATACAGTTTATTGCATGTACATCAATGATATTAACCTACATGCCGATCATTCCTTTAAAAGGAATACTTGTTTCCTTATGAAATGCTTTACTGTTGATCAATTTATATTCTAAAAAATTCTGCCCTGTTTCCTAATAGTACTTGTACTACTTTTGAAATACATAAAAAATTATGCTATCAGTCTTGAATTGTCAGTTCTGTTATAGGAATTATTTTGCCTTTTCACTGACATCACAACCCGTGTACTTATGTATGAAACCCCATTGCAACATGCTGTATACAAAACTACGTATGCTCTTTGACCTTTTTATGCACTTAAATATTCTTTTGATGTTTAAGAAAAAAACCATTGTAATAATTTGTGTGCTGCTGCAAATAATTAGAGTTATTTTGCCTGAACAGCGATACCGCAGCCGATTACATCTCTGCATTCTATTATTAGACATCAAGTCATCAGATTATTTTAGATGATTATAGGTGCACTTATTCGGAATTGACATCCCCGAAAAGCAATGCCAATAAGCGCTTTGCGTACTGCGTACGCTTAGCGCTTAAAAAATATTAAATTGAATACATGGTCAAACAAATCATACATTCTGAATAACATTGGTCGGCAGATTAAATCTTACGAAAAATACAATTAAAACCAAAATTAATTTTTAGAATAGATTTGCTATTTTTGTTTAATTACCACTGAAGTAATTATTTGACCAAACTCATAGATTTATATCTGGAATTAAAATACATGTTTGATAAGAAAAATTGGCACTTGTCGCTATGGTAACAAGGTTCAAAATAACAAAACATGAAGAAAACCATAGTGATTCTGGTCAAGCGCTTGTTTTCAGCACAATTTAGAACAATTTTGTTGCTATTCGTGGGGAAAATGACAGGAAATGACGCTACCGCGCCCCTTTCCCACCTACGTTTTACAATCTAATATTTCGGAATTTCTGTGTTTTAGGAATTTGGTTTGTGACAGGTGCGGCGCAAGGTTTGTCTGTAGAACGTGCCCGGATCTGTGAAACGTACACCGAGAGTTTTTCCTGTTAAGAATACACCACCAAAGTTATTTTCGTAATTGAACCATTACCGTTGTTTTAACAACTTAAGCTTTCCCCGGATGTTGCTGTCTCATTTTAAGTAGTATTTTCATCTGCTGGTCGAGCATTGATCATGTTTGTGTCCACTCGTCCACTCTGTTATCAGGGACCCAGGTCCATATTCGTTTCGCTTGCGTGGTTTGAGATCGAGGCGTTTGAGTGACTAAGAATCAAGACGCTTGGGTGGCTTGGAATATTTGCACCTAAGTATCTTGGAATCGTAGTGTTTGATTGACTCCGGATCTTGGCGCTAAAATGATCCTGGATCTTTGCGCCAGAGTGTTGCAAGATCTTGGCGTTTGTTAGATTCGAGATTTTGGCATTTGAATTGCTCTAATGGAGCCTGAATAGCTCGGTTTCTTGGCGCTTATATGGCTTAAAATATTAGCGCCTGAGTTACTAGGGATCACAGTGCTTGAGTAGTTATGGGTTTTTTTTCATGAAGTTCATTGTGGTAAAGCCAATTGTGACAAGGAATGTCAGCTTTGTAGGGACATTGAGTTTTGTTGTAGTTGCTGGAAAATTTGTACGATAATATAACACGCTTGTGATGTTTGTTCACCGATAAAACATAAATCGTCAAGATAAAGAATAATGTTATCAGTGCCCGCTCTTCTAGGATCAGCCAATTGAGAAAAACAGAACATTTCTCAACAGTTGAGCAATCGATTGCGCAACCAAATGGCATACATTTTTCAAAATAGTATTTTCTATCAATAAACATGCCTAACAAACAGAAGTCTGGCGGATATATTTGTATAAGACGGAATGCACTAGAAAAGTCTATTTTGCAAAGTTCAGAGTCCTTAACCTGAGACAATTTTATTTTTATTTCTTCATCGAATGAAGAATAGGAAACGGAACCTATTTCAGGGTCAATACCATTGTTGACACTATTACTAACGTGTGCTGACAGATTTGTTGTAAACCTCCAACAACCGTCTTTCTTTGTAAACACACCTACTGGGTTATACCTTTATTTGGCCGTAGGCGGATTTAGAAATGAGCATGAAAATTGTCCAGTTCAACTTCTTTCTGAATAATATTAAAAAGTTGATGCTTGTGAGAAACTGCTAGTTTAAAGGTGGTTTTTTCTTTTTTGCATAATTAGAATTCTTTAACCAGTGAAATGTAGCTAAAGCTTTTTGAAACCCATTAAGCAAAGAGGTTGCAATGTTTTACAGGGATAATCCACCAAGGTTATTTTAAAAGTTGAGAATGTTAATTGGGGAATGGCCTTGGCCCCATATATCTCTGTCTAGGGAGTTGAGGTTGGAATCTAGGTCTGATGGGACTTTGAGAGAGATTATATGAATGTTGTTTGACTGAGGTGAATTGCAAGTTTGGCTGTGTAATACCGGTATCGGTCTGCGGAGGATTTTAAAGCTTGCAAAAAATATGCGGGTGAGTGTTTTGACAAAACATGCATTAATGATAAAACATTGTTACAAAAAACACGCTCATTTAAAATTAACGCTTTTGCCAATGCAATTCCCGTTCAATTTATTATATATCTGTTACATTTAATATTATTATACTTTCATGTTAAATACTGAAATCTGATTAGTTTAGACGCAGTTGACAATCCGTTCTCATGCCTTCAGCGTTAGCCACACACTTGGCAACGGGCCGATCAGCCATGTCTTAACTTAGATTTTTATTTGTTACATGCGCGTAAATTATGCGCGTACGGTTCGCCGTAGAACTCACGTCTTTTCCATATAAAAGCAGTAAAATTTGCCGTAAAATTAAGACATTCAGTATAATAAAATAAATAGTACCTGTTTGGGAGGGTACCAGTTGAAATTGACACCCCTCGAAAACCATTGTCAACCTCCGCTTCGCGTCGGTTGACAATGGTTTTCTCGGGGTGTCTGGTACCTTCCCAAGCAGGCACTATTTATATAATGTAATTTTCGTTTTTATTAAATTTATTTCAAATTTATGTATGATTGATATGAAACATACATATATAAAATTACATTTCAATCTTCAAATGATAATTATATGAAGAAAAACGCTTAATTATACAAATTAGTAGACGGGCAGGTAAATATATATTTTTTATATCAATATATACAACTTACAAAACAGAAATCTACCTTTAAAGAAATATTTAAAAATGAGAAATAATTCGCGAATTCTTACAAACTCATTTCAGTTTGTAATAGTTTGGTCATATTTCATTCATTAATCTTTGACCTTTAATTATTCTAAATTAACCGGGTTATTTTATTACTTGATGCTAAATCTTCCCCAAAAAGTAAAAATAACCATGGGGTATGGTGATACATTAAAATCACATTTTTGATGGTATAATCACTCTACTAATAACCTTTGCAATTGTTCAGTTTATCAACACAATCTTCCTATTTAGGGTCTTCCGTCTCAGCGGAAGACCCTTCTATTATTCTATTGTTTCTTTTTCAGGTTTATTATTTTTTTTCTTTTTTTTTTCTTTACAATTTTTGTGCAGAAGATTTCTCGTAGATGGGTCGTCCGATTTTCGTCAAATTTTCAGCATCGATCTAGTATCATTTGAAGTTTATACCCCATTTTCGATTCCGCAAAAATCACTTCCGGTTCGGACTTATCCGCCATTTTGTCTTTTTTTCTTGACTTCTTGTCCACGCAACTCCTCAGAAACGAGTGAAGATAGAAAGCTAAAATTTTCAGGAATGATAGAGGACACGCTAGTTTAGTCGCTCCTGGAAAAATTATTTTCCGGAAATTCCGAGTACGGAAGCTAGCTTGGATCAAAATATAGGTCAAAAATTTGCAACGAATTTTCTTTTCTCAACGCATCTCCTTAAAAACGATAAAAGATATGATACTGAATATTTGAAGAATGATAAATTCTGCGTATATTGACATCTTTCTCGAATTGATTGGATGAAATTTTAATTTTTAAATTTTTTTAAACTCATTTAAATCGTGTTAAAATGACCTCAAACTAATTTTAAAACATGATATATGAGTTGCGCTTGCAATTCTGCGTCTGATGACATCTTTCTCGAATTGATTGGATAAAATTTTATTTTTTCAAAATTTTTAAACTTATTTAAATCGTTGTAAAATGACCCCATACTAATTTAAAAACATGATATCTAAGTTGCGTTTGCAATTCTGCGTCTGATGACATCTTTTTCGAATTGATTGGATGAAATTTAAATTTTTTAATTTTTAAACTCATTTAAATCGTGATAATATGACCTCAGACTAATTTTAAAACCTGATATCTAAGTTGCGCTTGCAATTCTGCGTCTAATTACATCTTTTTCGAATCGATTGGAAGAAATTTAAATTTTTCAAAAATTTTAAACTCATTGAAATCGTGTTTATATGACCTCATACTTATTTTAAAACCTAATATCTAAGTTGCGCTTGCAATTCTGCGTCTAATGACATCTTTTTCGAATTGATTAGATTAAATTTAAATTTTTCAAAAAGTTTAAACTCATTTAAATCGCGTTTAAATGATCTCATACTTATTTTAAAACCTGATATCTAAGTTGCGCTTGCAATTCTGCGTCTGATGACATCTTTTTCGAATTGATTGGATGAAATTCAAATTCATCAAAAATTTTAAACTCATTTAAATCGTGGTAAAATGATCTAATACTAATTTTGAAACATAATATATAAGTTGCGCTTGCAATTCTGCGTCTGATGACATCTTTCTTAAATTGATTGAATGAAATTTAAATTCTTTAAAAATTTTAAACTCATTTAAATCGTGTAAAAACTATCTCAGACTTATTTTAAAATATGATATCTAAGTTGCGTTTGCAATTCTAAGTCTAATGACATCTTTCTCGAATTGATTGCATGAAATTTAAATTTTTCAAAAATTTTAAACTCATTTAAATCGTGTTAAAATGACCTCAGACTTATTTTAAATATGATATCTAAGTTGCGCTTGCAATTCTACGTCTGATGACATCTTTCTCGAATTGATTGGATGAAATTTAAATTTTTCAAAAATTTTAAACTCATTTAAATCGTGTTTAAATGACCTCAGACTAATTTTAAAACATGATATATAAGTTGCGCTTGCAATTCTGCGTCTGATGACATTCATCCTGAATTGATTGGATGAAATTTAATTATTTCAAAAATTTTAAACTCATTGAAATCGTGTTTAAATGACCTCAGAATAATTTTAAAACATGATATCTTAGTTGCGCTTGCAATTTTGCGTCTGATGACATTCATCTTGAATTGATTGGATGAAATTTAAATTTTTCAATAATTTTAAACTCATTTAAATCGTGTTAAAATGACCTCAGACTAATTTTTAAACATGATATCTAAGTTGCTCTTGCAATTCTGCGTCTGATGACATTCATCCTGAATTGATTGGATGAAATTTAATTATTTCAAAAATTTTAAACTCATTTAAATCGTGTTGAAATGACCTCAGACTAATTTTAAAACATGATATCTAAGTTGCGCTTGTAATTCTGCGTCTAATGACATTCATCCAAAATTGATTGGATGAAATTTAAATTTTTCAAAAATTTTAAACTCATTTAAATCGTGTTTAAATGACCTCAGACTAATTTTTAAACATAATACCTAAGTTGCGCTTGCAATTCTGCGTCTGATGATATCATTTTCGAATTGATTGGATGAAATTTAATTATTTCAAAAGTTTTAAATTTATTTAAATCGTGTTAAAATGACCTCAGACTAATTTTTAAACATGATATCTAAGTTGCGCTTTTAATTCTGCATCTGATGATATCATTTTTGAACTATTTGGATGAAATTTAAATTTTCAAAAATTTTAAACACATTTTAATCGTGTTTAAATGATCTCAGACTAATTTTTAAAAATGATATCTAAGTTGCGCTTGCAATTCTGCGTCTGAGAACATCTTTCTCGAATTGATGGGATGAAATTTAAATTTTTCAAAATTTTTAAATTTATGTAAATCGTGTTAAAATGACCTCAAACTAATTCCAATTTCTGATAACTAAGTTGCGTTTGCAATTCTGCGTCTGATGACATTTTTCCCGAATTGATTGGATGAAATTTAAATTTTCAAAAATTTTACACTCATTTAAATTGTGTAAAAATGACCTCAGACTAATTTTAAAAAAATGATATATAAGTTGCGCTTGCAATTCTGCGCCTGGTGACATCTTTCTCGAATTAATTGGATGAAATTTAAAATTTTTCAAAAATTTTAAACTCATTTAAATCGTGTTAAAATGACCTCTGACTACTTTTAAAACATGATATATTAGTTGCGCTTGCAATTCTGCGTCTGGTGACATTTTTCTCGAATTGATTGGATGAAATTTATTTTTTTCAAAATTTTAAATTTATTTTAATCGTGTTAAAATGACCTCAAACTAATTTTAAAACATGATTTTTGTAATGTTCCTGCATTTTTGCGTCTGATGAAATTATTGGATGAATTATAGGATTTTAGGTTTTCAAAATTTTCAAACTCATTTAAATCGAGTTAACATGACACCAGACAGATTTAAATCTCGGTCAAAATCGCATCGCATCTTATGAGAAATCGGACGGAAGACCCACTCGTTGCTCGCAACGAGATCGCATCTAGTTGTATTCTATATTTATACAATAAAAATAAAAAAAATTATAGAATACAAATGGAAAATTATAGAATACAAATGGAAAAGTATATAATATAAATAAAAAATTATACAATACAAATGAAATTTATACAGTACAAATTGGAAATTTAAGAATAAAAATAAAGAATTATAGAAAACAAATGAAAAATTATAGAATACAAATGGAAAATTATAGAATACAAATAGAAAATTATACAATACAAATGAAAATTTTATACAATACAAATGGAAAAGATCGAATATTGCAACGTTTGACATGCCATATGAATCTATCAAAATACTTTGCTTGTGTGAAAAAGGAGCACGGAACATTTATGATAACTTAATGGCAAAATCAAGTCAAACCTATTTGTGAAAACAAATGGGGCTTCAATTTAAATTGATCTCTAGATTTAACTGGAAACAGGTTTATTCAAACCCTTGATCTGCTACAAAAGATTCAGGATTGATATAGTTTAACTATAGAATTATCCACAGAATATTAGTTACTAACAAAATACTAATCTTGTGTAAAATTAAAAATTTCCCATTATGTTTATTATGTTTTTTAGAACCAGAATCAATACACATGTCTTCTTTTATTGTCCATGAAAAAATGAAAATAACAAACCGTCAACCATCTCAAAAATCCATAAAACGAAATACAAATTCGGAGCAGAGCAACACGGACCTCCAAGATAGAGGTAGGATCAGGTGCCTAGGAGGAGTGAGCATCCTCTGCTGACCGGACACACCCGCCGTGTGCTCCTTGTCACAATTTGGCATGTCATAATCGAGGTAAATGTCAAAGTCGGGAAAATGTCATTATAGGGAAAAAATGAAACGTTGATGATTTGGTTTGTTTGTGATGGTCAAAATACAAACCTTGAGCAAACACGGACCTCCATTACATTGGAGGTAGGATCAGGTGCCTAGGAGGAGTGACCATCCTCTGCTAACCGGTCACACCCGCCGTGTGCTCTTTGTCGTAATCGGGAAAATAAAAACCGCAAAAGTCCGTAGACAATTAGGTAATTAATTATGGTCTAACAATTAGTATGAAAAACGTCAGTCAGCATGCGACTCAGTGGAAGATTGTATTTGCTGACAAGGTCGTCGTATCGACCATAGAACTTACGAAAAGATGACTTTAAACGAGACTGTTGATAGTCCTGTTTTATCAACTTGTTTGTCAGTAGCTTGCCTCGTCTTAGAAACTGTTCATACGAAGAGCATGCCCTTGCGTATCGAATTAACTGAGAGACAAAAACACCATATACAGGTGATGAAGGTATATTGCTACATAAGTAAGGAAAGTTGACTATAGAAAAATTGGAAGTCATCGCGTTTATCATAAAGTTTTGTTGTTAGGTTACCATCAATGTCCATTTCCAGTAAAATATCCAAATATGAAACAGATGACGCTGACTCTGTGGTATCTTTCATTTCAAGTTCACTGGGATATATCGAGTCGACGTAAGTATGGAAATAACAATTGTTAATTGATAATATACGTCGTCGATATACCTAAATGTTGAGTTGAAGGCCACAGCGAGTGATTTATTTTTTTCACGTACAAGTTTATGAATAAATTCTGCTTCATAAGAATACAAAAACAATGGGGCACAATTGGTACCCATGGGAATTCCAACAGATTGTTGGAAGACTTGATTTCCCAAAACTACAGAAATGTTGTCTATCAGAAATTCAAGCATCTTTTTAATGTCAACTTCAGAGTACTTGTGTGTGCAATCAGAATTCTTTTTAACAAAATAGTTTTTTAGATTTCCAATGACAAGGTAAGCATTTTTACGACTTCCATTTTTATTGAAGAAACAACTGTCGATGATATAAAAAAGTCTGGATTTTAATTTGTCGTGGGAAATGATTGTATTATAAAGCGTTGAAAAATCGTACGTTTTGATGCTATTGATTTTGGTAAGATTTTGTGACCTCAAAGCTTCTAATAGTTCTTTAGAGTTTTTTAGTATCCACATCTGATTCACACCACTTCTGGAGTAGATTGTTGTACAGTACTCTTGAAGCTTCTCCTTAACTTCTGTAAGAATTTTAGTAAGGAGTAAAGAGAGAGGTTTGGTAGAACATTTACTGGAACCTGCTATATATCTCTGTTTGTAAGGACTTTAATTTGTGAAGCTTTGGAATCCAGTACAAATAAGGTAAATCAAATTCATTTTGTTTATTGGAGATATTAAAGGTATCTATTTCTCAGATATGGTTGTTTATGTCTGATTGGATTTATAGAAAGTCTGGTGAAAGAATTGTAATCGATGCCATAACTGTTATTTTTGGTTTTCCAGAAAAGAAATACATAGCTATAGATTTGATTATCATGTTAGTTAATGTGGGCAGATTTAAAATTAATCAATTATTATACAACAAAATGTGTTACTTTCAAATGCATATAGTTTCAAATTTACAATATCTACTTATGAATTAAGTTACGCTAGTTCTTGTGCGCAGGTGGATTGAGTTGGTGAACACTTTCTTTACTCTCCCATTGGCTTTTGTTCCCATTGGCTAGTATTATAGAATCTGATCATTTCTATTATTATAAAACCCCGTAACTTTTGATTTTGTTTCGTGTGGGTCCTGCGATTTTGTACATCAACACCTCGCAGAAGGTATCTATTGTATTAATTTATATAACTTTTCTTAGTGCCTACATAAAGTAAACTTAGATTATGATAAAGTTTAAAGGTTTATTTAAACCGTAATTAATTACTGTGTATAAATTGTATATATATTTACATGTGTTTATATTTATTTACAGAATCACCTTTTTGTACATATTAAACATCCTGAACAAAGAACCTTGCCAATATTATTTACCCGGTCACATTAAGAGACATATTTTTTTAGAAAAACTAATGTTGGAAAATAGATTTTACCAAAGAAAATGGTCAAAATGGGCATGCCTCTTTGATGTGGTATAATACGTAGTAAGACCGTATCATGTATAATTTTTATATTTACATTCCCAACTTGTGTGTGAGTGGTGTGGTGTGAATGGATGGTATTGATGTGATTGTATTGAAAATGAATAAAAAAAAATTCACAGTCCATTAATATCGATTGCCTAGTATGAAAAAAATACTTTGAAAATGAGCCTCGTTTTCGATTTTCTAAACTTACTATTATCATATTGACAATCCAGTCTAATGAAAACAATCCCCTTCTGCTTACACTCGTCAGGGTCTGATAGGTATCGATAAGAGGTCATCTAGCTTCCCATGACCTCTACATTTGCACACAATCTAAATATAACCCCAACTTATCACAGACATGCCTTTATCTGTTTTATGAGAGGTGTAACTCTTCAAAATTCTGCAGTCTGGGTGTTACATTAATACATAGAAAAAAGGCATGAATTAATTTTTCTGTCTCCTTTTGAAATGTTCAAATTGATTTTCTAAAGCCCTGATTGGCCAGACGAAAAGGTCGTGTAAAAATGACCTCCTATCAATACCTGTCAGACCCTGACAAGTGTAAGGAGGGGGGTATTAAGACTGATTGACAATTCTTTCGAACTCTTGACTTGAACCTCCTCGTTGGTTTCAACGAACTCGGCTATAGTTATACATATTGTTGCATTGTAAAATCTGCGGTTGAATGCTCTTCTGCCGAGGAGTGCTTTACCAAAAAAATTAATAGAACCTACGTGAGAATGTATTTCTTTAAAGGTAACCTTTTTATGCATTTACAACGTAAATAATGGGTTTCTTTCATGAAGTTCATTGTGGTAAAGCCAATTGTGACAATGAATGTCAACTTTGTACAGGGACATTGAGTTTTGTTGTAGTTGCTGGAAAACTTGTACGATAATATAACACGCTTGTGATTTTTGTTCACCAATAAAACATAAATCGTCAAGATAAAGAATAATGTTATCATTGCCCGCTCTTCTAGGATCAGCTAATTGATAAAATCAGAATATTTTTCAACAGTTAAGCAATCGATTGCGCAACCAAATTGCATACATTTATCAAAATAGTATTTTTAGGTCACCTGAGTAAACTCAGGTGACCTATTGCTATCTGTTTTCGTCCGTCGTCGTGCGTCGTGCGTCGTGCGTTAACAATTTACAATTTTAACTTCTTCTTTAAAACTACAAGGCCAATTGTTCCCATTTTTGATGTGAAGCATCTTTATGGTAAGAGGAATGTAAATTGTGAAATTGGTGGCTCTACCACCACCAGGGTGCCACAGGTGGGGCCAAATATGCAAAAAACAGCCAAATTTTCAAAAATCTTCTTCTCTACTCCCACACATGTGAGGAAAAAACTGATTGCATGGTTATGATGTCCATGAAGCCCTCTACCAAAATTATGAAATTCATGGCCCCTGGGTCAGGGGTTCAGGCTCTAGGGTGGGGCCAATATGGCCATATAGTAAAAATGTATTAAATCTTAGAAAATCTTCTTCTCTACTCCCATAGATATTTGTTAAAAACTAAATACATAGTTATGATGTCCATGAAGCTCTCTACCAAAATTGTGAAATGCATGGCCCCTGGGTCAGGGGTTCAGGCTCTAGGGTGGGGCCAATATGGCCATATAGTAAAAATGTATTAAATCTTAGAAAATCTTCTTCTCTACTCCCATAGATATTTGTTAAAAACTAAATGCATGGATATGATGTCCATGAAGCCCTCTACCAAAAGTGTGAAATTCATGGCCCCTGGGTCAGGGGTTCAGGCTCTAGGGTGGGGCCAATATGGTCATATAGTAAAAATGTATTAAATCTAAGAAAATCTTCTTCTATACTCCCATATATATTTGTGAAAAACTAAAGGCCTGGATATGATGTACATGAAGTCTTCTACCTAAATTGTGAAATTTATGACCCCTGGGACAGGTGTTTAGGCACTAGGGTGGGGCCAATATGGCACAGGAAGGGCCCAAATATCTTGAAAACGGTTAAAATCCCCACCCCTAAACCATATATATTCTTGTTCCTTGTGTTAAGGGCCATCAAATGGTATGTAGGTCATGGGCCTCAGGGGTGGTTCCTGACCCCCCTCAAACAGGAAGAGCCCAAATAGCTTGAAAACGATTAAGAACCCCACCCCTAAACCATATATATTCTTGTTCCATGTGTCAAGGGGCATCATATGGTAAGTAGGTCACGGGCCCTGGGGATGGTCCTGACCCCCCTTAAACAGGAAGTGCACAAATATCTTGAAAACGGTTGAGATCCCCACCCTTAAACCATATATATTCTTGTTCCTTGTGTCAAGGGGCTTCATATGGTATGTAGGTCATGGGCCCCAGGGATGGTCCTGACCCCCCTCAAACAGGTAGTGCCCAAATATCTTGAAAACGGTTGATATCCCCACCCCTAAACCATATATATTCTTGTTCCTTGTGTCAAGGGGCTTCATATGGTATGTAGGTCAGGGGCCCCGGGGATGGTCCTGACCCCCCTCAAACAAGAAGTGCACAAATAACTTGAAAACGGTTGAGATCCCCACCCCTAAACTATATATATTCTTGTTCCTTGTGTCAAGGGGCATGATATGGTATGTAGGTCATGGGCCCTTGGGGTGGTCCTGACCCCTCTCAAACAGGTAGTGCCTGAATATCTTGAAAACGGTTAATATCCCCACCCCTAAACCATATATATTCTTGTTCCTTGTTTATGTTAATAGTAAAGTAATAATTGGCTAACTAAAATCACTGATATATAAAGGTAAAATGAGTTTGGTATATATGCCAGATGGTGATTCTCAACGAATGTTGAATATTCAAAAACTGGAACAGGAGAAGTGAGTAACTCATGATGGCTTTTATCGATAAAGCTGGGTTTTTTTTCATTTGTTTAAATGCCCATAGGGAGAGTTTCTGTCTGCCCCGGGGGGATGGGAGGTTGTTTTAGATAAAACATGAATAATAGCCACCTTGTTATTATTATTAAATTATTTTCTATCAGAGTCTTGCACCTTTTCAATATCAGGTCATGCACTCTTTAATGATCTTTTAAGTTTTTCGCTAAAATTATAGGTTTAATAGTCCTTTTTGAAAGATTTCAGGCAGGGAGGTGGTCGTCATTACAAATTAAAGTTTTTTTTATTCCAGAATAAAACTTAACTAAATATGCATATATGAGACTCCTTGACAAGTTTGTGTATGGGTTATGCTACTCAGGTGACCGTTAAGGCCATTTGGCCTCTTGTCTATCAATAAACATGCCTAACAAACAGAAGTCTGACGGATAGATTTGTATATGACGGAAGGCACTAGAAAAATCTTTTTTGCAAAGTTCGGAGTCCTAAACTTTGGACAATATTATTTTTATTGCTTCATCGAATGAAGAATAGAAAACGGAATATAATCCAGGGTCAATACTATTGTTGACACTATTACAACCGTGTGCCGATAGATTTGTTGTAAACCTCCAGCCACCGTCTTTATTTAATAAAACTTCACCTACACCTTTAACTGGCCGTAGGCGGATTTAGAAATGAACTTGACATTTGCCCCAGTTCAACTTCTTTCTGAATAATATTAAAAAGTTGAGGCTTGTGAGAAAATGCTAGTTTTAATTATGTTTTTTTTTTCTAATTAGAATTCTTAAACCCGTGAAATGTAGCTATTGCTTTTATGAAACCCATTAAGCAAATAGGTTGCAATGTTTTACAGGGATAATCCACCAAGGTTATTTTAAGGTTGTGAATGTTAATTGGGGAATGGCCTACGCCCCATATATATCTCTGCCTAGGGAGATGTGGTTGGAATCTAGATCTGATGGGACTTTGAGAGGGATTACGTTGTTAACGTAAGCTGAATTGCAAGTTTGGCTGTGTAATACTTGTATTGGTCTGATGAGGTTTTTCAAGTCTGCAATTAATATGCGGGTGAGTTTTTTGACAAAACATGCATAAATGTTGATATACACATGGGTTCTTTGCGCAAGAGCCCCTGGAGTTATAACCATAACATTTCAAAGTAGAAAGATGCTGAGTGGTCATTGGTGATTGTATGACCAAAATAACAGCCAGAGTTCAGCATCGAGCTGAACCCCGAAAGAGCCCCATTTGGTGGAATTATACTTGGACATGTTTAATCTGAATTGCCCGTCATACTTAATCAAATTCGACGAAGGACGGTAAGATACTTTGTAAGATAGACAGTTGCGAACATTAAGGATGCATCGATCCATGATTGATTTGAAATGATTCTGTTTTGACTGCACTTCGGTTGTGGAACCAACTGACCTTGATCTATTGAGATTATTTTGTTTGATCACCCGAATCAACCTCGGATCGTACAATTTCAATTAAGTCTCTGAACTCTTTGTCCCAGATTGTGTCCTTAATTCTTTGCAAAACATGAAGACCAAGGTTATCAGAGATACAATTACAAAGGGAGTCGAAATGCTAGTATTGAAACCTAAAGGAACCACTGGAACAGATGTGGAAATGCCTGAGGACAAGTTGGGATAAAAAGCATATAAATAATTTGGAAAGCTGTTGTCAAGCATTAGCATACATGATGTAGGTGGAGATGTAATGCTTTGATTTACTAATGGGTTGGTAGATGTAGTTTTAGATTGCTCTAAAGCGTCCCAAAGGCAGGAACATGCGCGAATTCCAGAGTAACGTCAAGAGAAGCGTTAGAGGCAACGCTAGAGGGCTACGATTGCGGTATTGTACCTGCATTGACTACGGGGTCAAAGGTTGGCGCGGATACAAAGGCAACAGCATTGCGAGATTCAGATACATTCCTGGTGTCGGGCACTTTGCGCCGCTGTCACTGAACTAGCTGCGGGAACACTGGGCATGGTTACATGTACCGTTGGATTGCTGGAAATGGGCCGGGGACCACGCGCTCCGGACTAGCAAACATATGGCGATGTGGACGTGCGTTTAGCTTTTATCATGATGTCTTCAGCGGAAAAAAACCCGGAAAATTTATAATTCAATGCGTACATTTAATTCAATTTATTAATATGATCAATTCTTTTCTAATATATAATAAATTATCAAAAACAACGCATCTCTCATAAAGTAGATTTAGCGAATATTCATTGACCACGTACACGGCGGAGATTACAAAAAATTAAAAATTAAATAAGCAGTATTAAATCAATGTTTGGGTAAAACTGACACTATAAGTAAGGAAAATAAGGGTTAGCCAATTGAATATATCATAAAAAGTAATATATATTTAACTCAGAAATTGAACTTAACTTTTGTTTCCGATGTTGATCCGAGCAGATTAGATTAGCGATTCGATTAAGCGTCTTATCCAGGCCAGTGTCAGCATCAACAAGGAGGTCGTAACGCGGAATATTTGCGCATGTTCTTATAGAAATTTCCTAATATAGACAATAGTTTATTACAGGGGATATAAAAAGGGCCCTAACACAAGAATTTATCTTTCCTGTGCATACTTTTTTCGTTTCCATAAAGGGACTTAACACATACTGAGTTTTCTTAATATCACGTGCCCACTCTTTATATTGTAAAACACAAAAAAGTCTTTCCAAACGGCGAACAATTGTCTCGATTGTGAAAAAATAGTAAAGTCAAGAAACCTTTCATTCCAAGACAAAAAAATATCAAAAAACATTTATCCATCACTTTAAAATGTTACAAAATTCAATTTATCAACTTTCTTAATTTGCAATTTACTAGTATCTGAAATAAAAAAAATATTAAATTATGGACATCTACGAAAAAAAAAGGAAAACTATTAAATATGAACCGTTCTTCTTTATTAGTGTCCTTTCTCTTTTTGAAAAAGTCGGAATCGTAGATTTGATCATCTTTTTGGTGTAGTCCGTCAAGTTATTAGCTTTTTGCGAATAATCCTTTGCAGCTTCTGATCAACAGAAATGTTTCCTATTTTTTACCCTCAAGTTATCTTCTTTGAAAAATAAATGGTATTAAAATGATATTACTTACCAGAGTTTTGCACTGGAACTATGACATTTGTTTCAAGTTGAAGACTAAACTGTGCATTCAAACATCCTGTCAATATGACGCTAGTTAACATCACATAAAAATGCATTATAAGTTCAAAATGTTCACTTAACACTGCCAGTGCGATTTATCTCGGTCCTACGGCAGCTAAATGAATAAAAAGGAAATATCTTTGAGTACCACAAGCGAAACGATAAGAACATCTGTTATGTGCCATTGCATTCTCAAACTTTCTATTACTGCTGGGTTTTTTTATGCAGTTCTCGCCTGTTGTCCCCGCTTTTATAAAAACCACTAAAGTGTCAATGTACTTGATATACCCAAATTTTCTTCCTGTGTCATTTTTTCCTCGCTTGATACGACAGGATGTACATGTCTTTGCCTATGACTTAGATTTGTCACAGCAACCAGATAATATTTAAGCATTGAATCATTATTTTCGGGAGTTGATTTTAGTCAACTCTCTTATGCAGTTACTCTTGAAAACCGGAAGTGAAACAGTGTTTGGACCTAAGCACAAATCAAAACCGCTGACAACACTTAGTTCTTTTAAAAAATCGATAAATTCAATGTAATGTATTCTGAAGGATTGTTTTTCAAGGAAACTTAGTTATAAATACATAGAAAATGGTCAGATTTTAAATGGTACCACTAATTTAGATATGTAGTCGTATGTATTCCTACGCTAGAGTTCATTATAGTCTCGTTCAACCAGACAACAATCGATAAATTTAATGTAATGTATTCTGAAGCATTGTTTTTCAAGGAAACTTAGTTATAATTATATAAATACATAGAAAATGGTCAGATTTTAAATGGTACCAATAATTTAGATATTTTTGTAGTCGTATGTATTCCTACGCTAGAGTTCATTATAGTCTTGTTCAACCAGACGCTCGGCTGTCTCCGTAAATCTCCGACAAGCAGAGGGTCTCACTTGTGTGTCGAAAATTAACGGAGACAGCCGAGCGTCTGGTTGAACGAGACTAGAGATCAATATTGCTTGGATCCATTCAATTTCTAAGAAATATTTCGCTTACTGATACGTAGTTTGATGGAATTAATTCTATCTTTAAATATTACAAAATATGATTCAGTTGGGGTTTTCTGGAAATTCTTGTCGGAAAAGTCAGAAAATTCATATCATAAAAAATGTGCGTAATTCAAATACATATACGAAACTACTTGCCATGCACAGTAACATATCGTTGATTTTTAAATAAATATAACAATCGATAAAATCAACTCCCGTCAGTACTTCAGTACTTTGATTTGAAAGATACAGTCTCATAGCTGCAGCGGTGCGTGCATACAAATTGAGTAACGCGCGTTAGCACACACCGCTGCAGTTATGAGACTATATCTTTCAAGAAATAATGATTTATTGCTTATATTTACATTTTTAAACTTCTTGCCTTCTCTGCAAATGTAGTCTATACCTTAAAAATCCTACTTTATCCTAAGGGTAAGTTCATATATCGCATAGCCCCTACCTCCGTCACTGTCAGGAAACTCTTCGCTGTTTGAAATCAAGTACGATTATGACGTCATTTGTTGCAAGTCAAAAATCTTCGATCAAATGTCAACAAATTACAACGTTTAAATTCAAGAATGTGTTAAAACATAACAAAAATACATCTTCTTCATTTTTTACACCATTAATTGCGTGAAATTAGCTAGCACTTTTTCCCGGGTGCAATAAAATATCGATATCTCTGACATGTTGGCCCTTCGATCACTTACGGTGGTCAATCAATTTTAGAGAGGTCAAGGTCAAACATTTCACATGCAATACATTTTTGATTAAGGTTATTAATACATTTTTTCAGTCTGCATTAGCGTTTATGCACTACACTGGATGATAACGTTAAATCGCTCATGCCGTAATATTTACATTCCACATATAAATGCATGGAAAGCTACTGCAGATATAGCACCATAACACAGACAGGGTACGAAAAGGTTAAATAACGAGTTTTAATTGTGACGTCATAAACGTTGAACGCTGATAAATACAACGTCACAAGCGAAAATCAAAGATCACGCTTGTGGCTGTTACTGTGGCTAACGCGCGTTATTCAATTTGTATGCACACACCGTTGCAGTTATAAGACTATATCTTTCAAAAAATAAGGATTCAATACTTAAATGTTTGCCTTACACAAGTTAAAGACATACGATATGTCTTTATTTAGAATATGCTACATTTATGAAAAAATGTAATAAACAATATATTTAAGTATTGAATCCTTATTTTTTGAAAGATATAGTCTCATAACTGCAACGGTGTGTGCATACAAATTGAATAACGCGCGTTAGCGCGTTATGAAAATTTGTTTGCACACACCGTTGCAGTTATGAGACTATATCTTTCAAAAAATAAGGATTTAATGCTTATATTTACATTTTTTTACCTTCTTGCCTTGTATGCAAATGTGAATTATACCTCAAAATTACTGTATTATCCTATGGGTTAGTTCAAATTAATGGAAGAGTCACAGTAACAGCCACAAGCGTGATCTTTGATTTTCGCTTGTGACGTTGTATTTATCAGCGTTCAACGTTTGTGACGTCACAATTAAAACTCGTGATTTAACCTTTTATACCCTGTCTGTGTTCGGTGCTATATCTGCAGTAGCTTTGGATAAAATTATGTGGAATGTAAATCATGAGAGATCCTATATTTATTGAATAATTGTAAAACATGGTGTTTTGATAACAGGTATGAAATATATTTTTAACCGAAAACATAGAAATCAATGTTTGGGAACTACTTAAATAAATTACATGTAAATTCATACGCAGTGATTAGTTGTTGCATTAAGAGGCATTTAAAGATCACAGAATTTAATAGAAAAACGCAGTAGAATGTAAATATAGTGTTATAACTCAATTTGTATGCAAATACCGCTGAAGTTATGAGACTATATCTTTCAAAAAATAATGATCCGATGCTTAATTTTTTCCCTCGTACTGAAATGTCACACTTTCATTAGTTCAAAAATAACATGTGACTTCCTAATATATCGATGAGAATTAATATTCAGCAATTTTTCAGACATTGGCCGATGCTTCGCCTACTCATTTCGATATTTCATATTTAATACAGAACCTCATGTCGTAAGTTCTTGAAATATTTGGAGAAGTTGCCCTTTGAAATTCTTTAAAATTAGAGTAGTTGTCCTTTGAATATTGACGTCACATTGTCACATTGTCACAACCGGACACGTCATTACTGGTGATGTTAATTTAGTTAACAACGAAGACCTAAGATCACTTATAATGAAAAGACCAAAATTAAGGGAGCCTAGATCCTTCACATGGCGTCGTAATTTTATACATATCATGAATTCTGTTGAAGATTACGCAAAGCAATGGGCAAAATCTGAAAAAGAAGACCTTGATATCTTGTCAGAGTGGGTTAAAAGTATCAGATGTATATTAAAATCTCATATTAAACGACTAAGAGGTCAAATGAAAACCATCTATCCTTGTTTTCAATAAAGCAGAGGTGAAAAAAGAACTAGATAGATTGCACGATCAGTATGTACTGGTCCCTGCTGATAAGGCAAGTAACAACATTGTCTTTGTTTGTAATGCACATTATATTAATTGCATTTTCAAAGAACTTGGTTTCGATTCTACACATGGTGATCCTACTTACACCCATAGCAGCCTTTCCAAGCAGGAAATACTTCAAAATCATAAATCGGTTATGGATATCTTTAATATCCATAATAAACAAACAGACCTATTTTTGTATTCTTATGAAGCAGAATTTATTCAAAAACTTGTACGTGAAAAAATATATCACTTGCTGTGGCCTTCAAATCAACATTCAGGTATATAGACGACGTATTATCAATTAACAATTGTTATTTCCATACTTACGTCGACTCGATATATCCCAGTGAACTTGAAATAAAAGATACCACGGAGTCTGCGTCATCTGTTGCATATTTGGATATTTTACTGGAAATGGACATTAATGGTATCCTAACAACAAAACTTTATGATAAGCGCGATGACTTCAATTTTTCTATAGTCAACTTTCCTTACTTACATGTATGTGGCAATATACATGTACCTTCATCAGCTGCATATCGTGTTTTTGTCTCTCAGTTAATTCGATACGCAAGGGTATGCTCTTCGTATAAACAGTTTCTAAGGCGAGGCAAGCTACTGACAAACAAGTAGATAAAACAGGACTATCAATAGTCTCGTTTGAAGTCATCTTTTCGTAAGTTCTATGGTCGATACAACGACCTTGTCAGCAAATACAATCTTCCACTGGATCGCATGCTGACTGACGTGTTTCATACTAATTGTTAGACCATAACTAGATATGTAGTCGTATGTATTCCTACGCTAGAGTTCATTATAGTCTCGTTCAACCAGACAACAATCGATAAATTTAATGTAATGTATTCTGAAGCATTGTTTTTCAAGGAAACTTAGTTATAATTATATAAATACATAGAAAATGGTCAGATTTTAAATGGTACCAATAATTTAGATATTTTTGTAGTCGTATGTATTCCTACGCTAGAGTTCATTATAGTCTTGTTCAACCAGACGCTCGGCTGTCTCCGTAAATCTCCGACAAGCAGAGGGTCTCACTTGTGTGTCGAAAATTAACGGAGACAGCCGAGCGTCTGGTTGAACGAGACTAGAGATCAATATTGCTTGGATCCATTCAATTTCTAAGAAATATTTCGCTTACTGATACGTAGTTTGATGGAATTAATTCTATCTTTAAATATTACAAAATATGATTCAGTTGGGGTTTTCTGGAAATTCTTGTCGGAAAAGTCAGAAAATTCATATCATAAAAAATGTGCGTAATTCAAATACATATACGAAACTACTTGCCATGCACAGTAACATATCGTTGATTTTTAAATAAATATAACAATCGATAAAATCAACTCCCGTCAGTACTTCAGTACTTTGATTTGAAAGATACAGTCTCATAGCTGCAGCGGTGCGTGCATACAAATTGAGTAACGCGCGTTAGCACACACCGCTGCAGTTATGAGACTATATCTTTCAAGAAATAATGATTTATTGCTTATATTTACATTTTTAAACTTCTTGCCTTCTCTGCAAATGTAGTCTATACCTTAAAAATCCTACTTTATCCTAAGGGTAAGTTCATATATCGCATAGCCCCTACCTCCGTCACTGTCAGGAAACTCTTCGCTGTTTGAAATCAAGTACGATTATGACGTCATTTGTTGCAAGTCAAAAATCTTCGATCAAATGTCAACAAATTACAACGTTTAAATTCAAGAATGTGTTAAAACATAACAAAAATACATCTTCTTCATTTTTTACACCATTAATTGCGTGAAATTAGCTAGCACTTTTTCCCGGGTGCAATAAAATATCGATATCTCTGACATGTTGGCCCTTCGATCACTTACGGTGGTCAATCAATTTTAGAGAGGTCAAGGTCAAACATTTCACATGCAATACATTTTTGATTAAGGTTATTAATACATTTTTTCAGTCTGCATTAGCGTTTATGCACTACACTGGATGATAACGTTAAATCGCTCATGCCGTAATATTTACATTCCACATATAAATGCATGGAAAGCTACTGCAGATATAGCACCATAACACAGACAGGGTACGAAAAGGTTAAATAACGAGTTTTAATTGTGACGTCATAAACGTTGAACGCTGATAAATACAACGTCACAAGCGAAAATCAAAGATCACGCTTGTGGCTGTTACTGTGGCTAACGCGCGTTATTCAATTTGTATGCACACACCGTTGCAGTTATAAGACTATATCTTTCAAAAAATAAGGATTCAATACTTAAATGTTTGCCTTACACAAGTTAAAGACATACGATATGTCTTTATTTAGAATATGCTACATTTATGAAAAAATGTAATAAACAATATATTTAAGTATTGAATCCTTATTTTTTGAAAGATATAGTCTCATAACTGCAACGGTGTGTGCATACAAATTGAATAACGCGCGTTAGCGCGTTATGAAAATTTGTTTGCACACACCGTTGCAGTTATGAGACTATATCTTTCAAAAAATAAGGTTTTAATGCTTATATTTACATTTTTTTACCTTCTTGCCTTGTATGCAAATGTGAATTATACCTCAAAATTACTGTATTATCCTATGGGTTAGTTCAAATTAATGGAAGAGTCACAGTAACAGCCACAAGCGTGATCTTTGATTTTCGCTTGTGACGTTGTATTTATCAGCGTTCAACGTTTGTGACGTCACAATTAAAACTCGTGATTTAACCTTTTAGTACCCTGTCTGTGTTATGGTGCTATATCTGCAGTAGCTTTACATGCAAAATATATGTGGAATGTAAATATTTATTAATATATTCATTATTGATATAAAATATTTGAAATACGTAAGGACAGAAATCAAACGGCATCCATACATTCTGAAAAGGTCAATGTGATTATTGTTACAAGGACCCATTTTGTATTCCGGTAATGAAATTAAATACCATGTAAATTGTATGCATCATTTTTACTTATTATAACTTGGCCTAGATCCAAATTGAGTTTAAAAAAAATTGTTTATTTATCTTCATTCCTTAGCATATCATAGAATGCGTGGGTGACGGTGTTACATGTAGGTTCATTAGATATTATAAGCACGTGTGATAAACATCATATTCAGAGGATTTATTTTAATAATAATAAAACTTTTTTTGTTGATAATTTTATAAATAATCATGTTGCAGGTAATATTTAGTGATTGCAAATGCCAAAAACCGCAAAAAATAATTTACAGAGGAACGCGTAATATTTTCTGCTTATGGTGACGGAGTTCGGGTACTCGGGGATAAATGGAAAAGCCACTGTAACAGCAACAAGCGCGAACTTTGATTTTCGCTTGTGACGTTGCATTTCAAGCGTTCAACGCCTGTGACGTCATAATAAAACTCGACATTTTAACATTTCAGTACCCTGTGTGCGTTACAGTATTATAACTGCAGTAGCTTTACATGCAAAACAATATGCGGAATGTAAATATTATAGCATTGAATGATTTATTTTTGATGTCGTCGTGTCAATAACTGACGGCAGTTATTGACACGACGACGTCAAAAATAAATCATTTAATGCTTATATTTACATTCCCTTGCTGATGAAATAAATTATTTATTTAAATAAAACGATACAAATTGAAGATCACGGAGGGAGTAAATTAGTAACAGCAAGAGCAGCTGTTTTATAAAAACCGGTTTAAACTGGTTTACTTATCACATAGACTGTTGGGTTGAGATCGATTAGCATGAACATATAATCCATGAAAAACAATTCTTGATTTTTGCTTTTAACAATAAAATAACTTTTTTTTCTCACATGTTTATCTCAATATACGGAGGATATCACTCATGGGATAAATGTTTGATATTTCACTGTGTGTTCTTACCCCACGTGACGTCATAATTAAACATTACGTAGCTTTAGGCAGATTCTTGACGTAGAATGAAAAAAGTAACAAAATAATTCAGTTGAAAAGCGTAGAGTTATAAATGTGCAGCATTTAATGCTATTTCAATATTTTTATAAATTGATAAAAATATACCAGAATATGAAATGCTTGTTGTGTTATTCTTCAAGGAAGTTTTTTCCATGCGTAAAGTTGTTGACGTCTTGTGGTGAATGTGTTGTGTGGCTCACAATTATAATGTTTACAGAAAGATTAAGTTTTAAAAGATTGATGTTTAACTTGTGGTAATACATGTGATAAAAAGAATCTTTAATGATTTGCGATGGTATATGATTTTTATCCAACTCGTTGTGTGTTTTCTATCCCCTCACTACTGAAGGCTCGGGGATAGAAAACACACAACTCGTTGGATAAAATTCATATACCATCGCAAATCATGAGAGATCCTATATTTATTGAATAATTGTAAAACATGGTGTTTTGATAACAGGTATGAAATATATTTTTAACCGAAAACATAGAAATCAATGTTTGGGAACTACTTAAATAAATTACATGTAAATTCATACGCAGTGATTAGTTGTTGCATTAAGAGGCATTTAAAGATCACAGAATTTAATAGAAAAACGCAGTAGAATGTAAATATAGTGTTATAACTCAATTTGTATGCAAATACCGCTGAAGTTATGAGACTATATCTTTCAAAAAATAATGATCCGATGCTTAATTTTTTCCCTCGTACTGAAATGTCACACTTTCATTAGTTCAAAAATAACATGTGACTTCCTAATATATCGATGAGAATTAATATTCAGCAATTTTTCAGACATTGGCCGATGCTTCGCCTACTCATTTCGATATTTCATATTTAATACAGAACCTCATGTCGTAAGTTCTTGAAATATTTGGAGAAGTTGCCCTTTGAAATTCTTTAAAATTAGAGTAGTTGTCCTTTGAATATTGACGTCACATTGTCACATTGTCACAACCGGACACGTCATTACTGGTGATGTTAATTTAGTTAACAACGAAGACCTAAGATCACTTATAATGAAAAGACCAAAATTAAGGGAGCCTAGATCCTTCACATGGCGTCGTAATTTTATACATATCATGAATTCTGTTGAAGATTACGCAAAGCAATGGGCAAAATCTGAAAAAGAAGACCTTGATATCTTGTCAGAGTGGGTTAAAAGTATCAGATGTATATTAAAATCTCATATTAAACGACTAAGAGGTCAAATGAAAACCATCTATCCTTGTTTTCAATAAAGCAGAGGTGAAAAAAGAACTAGATAGATTGCACGATCAGTATGTACTGGTCCCTGCTGATAAGGCAAGTAACAACATTGTCTTTGTTTGTAATGCACATTATATTAATTGCATTTTCAAAGAACTTGGTTTCGATTCTACACATGGTGATCCTACTTACACCCATAGCAGCCTTTCCAAGCAGGAAATACTTCAAAATCATAAATCGGTTATGGATATCTTTAATATCCATAATAAACAAACAGACCTATTTTTGTATTCTTATGAAGCAGAATTTATTCAAAAACTTGTACGTGAAAAAATATATCACTTGCTGTGGCCTTCAAATCAACATTCAGGTATATAGACGACGTATTATCAATTAACAATTGTTATTTCCATACTTACGTCGACTCGATATATCCCAGTGAACTTGAAATAAAAGATACCACGGAGTCTGCGTCATCTGTTGCATATTTGGATATTTTACTGGAAATGGACATTAATGGTATCCTAACAACAAAACTTTATGATAAGCGCGATGACTTCAATTTTTCTATAGTCAACTTTCCTTACTTACATGTATGTGGCAATATACATGTACCTTCATCAGCTGCATATCGTGTTTTTGTCTCTCAGTTAATTCGATACGCAAGGGTATGCTCTTCGTATAAACAGTTTCTAAGGCGAGGCAAGCTACTGACAAACAAGTAGATAAAACAGGACTATCAATAGTCTCGTTTGAAGTCATCTTTTCGTAAGTTCTATGGTCGATACAACGACCTTGTCAGCAAATACAATCTTCCACTGGATCGCATGCTGACTGACGTGTTTCATACTAATTGTTAGACCATAACTAGATATGTAGTCGTATGTATTCCTACGCTAGAGTTCATTATAGTCTCGTTCAACCAGACAACAATCGATAAATTTAATGTAATGTATTCTGAAGCATTGTTTTTCAAGGAAACTTAGTTATAATTATATAAATACATAGAAAATGGTCAGATTTTAAATGGTACCAATAATTTAGATATTTTTGTAGTCGTATGTATTCCTACGCTAGAGTTCATTATAGTCTTGTTCAACCAGACGCTCGGCTGTCTCCGTAAATCTCCGACAAGCAGAGGGTCTCACTTGTGTGTCGAAAATTAACGGAGACAGCCGAGCGTCTGGTTGAACGAGACTAGAGATCAATATTGCTTGGATCCATTCAATTTCTAAGAAATATTTCGCTTACTGATACGTAGTTTGATGGAATTAATTCTATCTTTAAATATTACAAAATATGATTCAGTTGGGGTTTTCTGGAAATTCTTGTCGGAAAAGTCAGAAAATTCATATCATAAAAAATGTGCGTAATTCAAATACATATACGAAACTACTTGCCATGCACAGTAACATATCGTTGATTTTTAAATAAATATAACAATCGATAAAATCAACTCCCGTCAGTACTTCAGTACTTTGATTTGAAAGATACAGTCTCATAGCTGCAGCGGTGCGTGCATACAAATTGAGTAACGCGCGTTAGCACACACCGCTGCAGTTATGAGACTATATCTTTCAAGAAATAATGATTTATTGCTTATATTTACATTTTTAAACTTCTTGCCTTCTCTGCAAATGTAGTCTATACCTTAAAAATCCTACTTTATCCTAAGGGTAAGTTCATATATCGCATAGCCCCTACCTCCGTCACTGTCAGGAAACTCTTCGCTGTTTGAAATCAAGTACGATTATGACGTCATTTGTTGCAAGTCAAAAATCTTCGATCAAATGTCAACAAATTACAACGTTTAAATTCAAGAATGTGTTAAAACATAACAAAAATACATCTTCTTCATTTTTTACACCATTAATTGCGTGAAATTAGCTAGCACTTTTTCCCGGGTGCAATAAAATATCGATATCTCTGACATGTTGGCCCTTCGATCACTTACGGTGGTCAATCAATTTTAGAGAGGTCAAGGTCAAACATTTCACATGCAATACATTTTTGATTAAGGTTATTAATACATTTTTTCAGTCTGCATTAGCGTTTATGCACTACACTGGATGATAACGTTAAATCGCTCATGCCGTAATATTTACATTCCACATATAAATGCATGGAAAGCTACTGCAGATATAGCACCATAACACAGACAGGGTACGAAAAGGTTAAATAACGAGTTTTAATTGTGACGTCATAAACGTTGAACGCTGATAAATACAACGTCACAAGCGAAAATCAAAGATCACGCTTGTGGCTGTTACTGTGGCTAACGCGCGTTATTCAATTTGTATGCACACACCGTTGCAGTTATAAGACTATATCTTTCAAAAAATAAGGATTCAATACTTAAATGTTTGCCTTACACAAGTTAAAGACATACGATATGTCTTTATTTAGAATATGCTACATTTATGAAAAAATGTAATAAACAATATATTTAAGTATTGAATCCTTATTTTTTGAAAGATATAGTCTCATAACTGCAACGGTGTGTGCATACAAATTGAATAACGCGCGTTAGCGCGTTATGAAAATTTGTTTGCACACACCGTTGCAGTTATGAGACTATATCTTTCAAAAAATAAGGATTTAATGCTTATATTTACATTTTTTTACCTTCTTGCCTTGTATGCAAATGTGAATTATACCTCAAAATTACTGTATTATCCTATGGGTTAGTTCAAATTAATGGAAGAGTCACAGTAACAGCCACAAGCGTGATCTTTGATTTTCGCTTGTGACGTTGTATTTATCAGCGTTCAACGTTTGTGACGTCACAATTAAAACTCGTGATTTAACCTTTTAGTACCCTGTCTGTGTTATGGTGCTATATCTGCAGTAGCTTTACATGCAAAATATATGTGGAATGTAAATATTTATTAATATATTCATTATTGATATAAAATATTTGAAATACGTAAGGACAGAAATCAAACGGCATCCATACATTCTGAAAAGGTCAATGTGATTATTGTTACAAGGACCCATTTTGTATTCCGGTAATGAAATTAAATACCATGTAAATTGTATGCATCATTTTTACTTATTATAACTTGGCCTAGATCCAAATTGAGTTTAAAAAAAATTGTTTATTTATCTTCATTCCTTAGCATATCATAGAATGCGTGGGTGACGGTGTTACATGTAGGTTCATTAGATATTATAAGCACGTGTGATAAACATCATATTCAGAGGATTTATTTTAATAATAATAAAACTTTTTTTGTTGATAATTTTATAAATAATCATGTTGCAGGTAATATTTAGTGATTGCAAATGCCAAAAACCGCAAAAAATAATTTACAGAGGAACGCGTAATATTTTCTGCTTATGGTGACGGAGTTCGGGTACTCGGGGATAAATGGAAAAGCCACTGTAACAGCAACAAGCGCGAACTTTGATTTTCGCTTGTGACGTTGCATTTCAAGCGTTCAACGCCTGTGACGTCATAATAAAACTCGACATTTTAACATTTCAGTACCCTGTGTGCGTTACAGTATTATAACTGCAGTAGCTTTACATGCAAAACAATATGCGGAATGTAAATATTATAGCATTGAATGATTTATTTTTGATGTCGTCGTGTCAATAACTGACGGCAGTTATTGACACGACGACGTCAAAAATAAATCATTTAATGCTTATATTTACATTCCCTTGCTGATGAAATAAATTATTTATTTAAATAAAACGATACAAATTGAAGATCACGGAGGGAGTAAATTAGTAACAGCAAGAGCAGCTGTTTTATAAAAACCGGTTTAAACTGGTTTACTTATCACATAGACTGTTGGGTTGAGATCGATTAGCATGAACATATAATCCATGAAAAACAATTCTTGATTTTTGCTTTTAACAATAAAATAACTTTTTTTTCTCACATGTTTATCTCAATATACGGAGGATATCACTCATGGGATAAATGTTTGATATTTCACTGTGTGTTCTTACCCCACGTGACGTCATAATTAAACATTACGTAGCTTTAGGCAGATTCTTGACGTAGAATGAAAAAAGTAACAAAATAATTCAGTTGAAAAGCGTAGAGTTATAAATGTGCAGCATTTAATGCTATTTCAATATTTTTATAAATTGATAAAAATATACCAGAATATGAAATGCTTGTTGTGTTATTCTTCAAGGAAGTTTTTTCCATGCGTAAAGTTGTTGACGTCTTGTGGTGAATGTGTTGTGTGGCTCACAATTATAATGTTTACAGAAAGATTAAGTTTTAAAAGATTGATGTTTAACTTGTGGTAATACATGTGATAAAAAGAATCTTTAATGATTTGCGATGGTATATGATTTTTATCCAACTCGTTGTGTGTTTTCTATCCCCTCACTACTGAAGGCTCGGGGATAGAAAACACACAACTCGTTGGATAAAATTCATATACCATCGCAAATCATGAGAGATCCTATATTTATTGAATAATTGTAAAACATGGTGTTTTGATAACAGGTATGAAATATATTTTTAACCGAAAACATAGAAATCAATGTTTGGGAACTACTTAAATAAATTACATGTAAATTCATACGCAGTGATTAGTTGTTGCATTAAGAGGCATTTAAAGATCACAGAATTTAATAGAAAAACGCAGTAGAATGTAAATATAGTGTTATAACTCAATTTGTATGCAAATACCGCTGAAGTTATGAGACTATATCTTTCAAAAAATAATGATCCGATGCTTAATTTTTTCCCTCGTACTGAAATGTCACACTTTCATTAGTTCAAAAATAACATGTGACTTCCTAATATATCGATGAGAATTAATATTCAGCAATTTTTCAGACATTGGCCGATGCTTCGCCTACTCATTTCGATATTTCATATTTAATACAGAACCTCATGTCGTAAGTTCTTGAAATATTTGGAGAAGTTGCCCTTTGAAATTCTTTAAAATTAGAGTAGTTGTCCTTTGAATATTGACATCACATTGTCACATTGTCACAACCGGACACGTCATTACTGGTGATGTTAATTTAGTTAACAACGAAGACCTAAGATCACTTATAATGAAAAGACCAAAATTAAGGGAGCCTAGATCCTTCACATGGCGTCGTAATTTTATACATATCATGAATTCTGTTGAAGATTACGCAAAGCAATGGGCAAAATCTGAAAAAGAAGACCTTGATATCTTGTCAGAGTGGGTTAAAAGTATCAGATGTATATTAAAATCTCATATTAAACGACTAAGAGGTCAAATGAAAACCATCTATCCTTGTTTTCAATAAAGCAGAGGTGAAAAAAGAACTAGATAGATTGCACGATCAGTATGTACTGGTCCCTGCTGATAAGGCAAGTAACAACATTGTCTTTGTTTGTAATGCACATTATATTAATTGCATTTTCAAAGAACTTGGTTTCGATTCTACACATGGTGATCCTACTTACACCCATAGCAGCCTTTCCAAGCAGGAAATACTTCAAAATCATAAATCGGTTATGGATATCTTTAATATCCATAATAAACAAACAGACCTATTTTTGTATTCTTATGAAGCAGAATTTATTCAAAAACTTGTACGTGAAAAAATATATCACTTGCTGTGGCCTTCAAATCAACATTCAGGTATATAGACGACGTATTATCAATTAACAATTGTTATTTCCATACTTACGTCGACTCGATATATCCCAGTGAACTTGAAATAAAAGATACCACGGAGTCTGCGTCATCTGTTGCATATTTGGATATTTTACTGGAAATGGACATTAATGGTATCCTAACAACAAAACTTTATGATAAGCGCGATGACTTCAATTTTTCTATAGTCAACTTTCCTTACTTACATGTATGTGGCAATATACATGTACCTTCATCAGCTGCATATCGTGTTTTTGTCTCTCAGTTAATTCGATACGCAAGGGTATGCTCTTCGTATAAACAGTTTCTAAGGCGAGGCAAGCTACTGACAAACAAGTAGATAAAACAGGACTATCAATAGTCTCGTTTGAAGTCATCTTTTCGTAAGTTCTATGGTCGATACAACGACCTTGTCAGCAAATACAATCTTCCACTGGATCGCATGCTGACTGACGTGTTTCATACTAATTGTTAGACCATAACTAACATTTTTTTTTACAAAAAATAGTTTATTTTGCTTGTTTGTGCATTCTCCAAATAAACCAAATAATTTCACTTGCTTCAACACTCCACATCCACCGACCCCAATTAACTCACTTTAGTCAAAATGTATGTTTATTAAAAAAAAATTAAAGCTCACACACAATGTACTATTGCAAGCAGTTAAACTAAATCTTGGTGAAAGTTAATTAGTTGCGCGTTCCTTAAATCCAAAATTACCTGACTGCGTAAGTGGAAGTTTCCGAATCACGTCCTTGTGTCTTACACTTGATATCATTAGTCATCACAATGGAATCACTCTAGAGACTCAACGTCAAAGGGATCGAATACACGAGGGTCAATAAAAAAAATACGAACACATATCGCTCTCTGTCATTATGATATAGTGTTCATGAAAGTCACAACTAACCCTTTAATTTATGCACATAGATTTATTTCATTGATCTGTGAAGTTTCACTTCATTTGTTGAAATGGTATTTTTACATTTACGGGTAAACATGACGCCATGAGGATATATGTACAGTTTATTAAAGTACCCCATCTTTACATCATACTTTATATCTTGACTAAGTGTCTTTTCCTACTGCAGATTAAAACGACTCTATATGACTAAGTTATTTTATTTGACCACAATCTAAGAGAAGCAGAAGTCATTTTTCGTAACGGTGTATTTCTTCGTTCACAATAGAGGAAATATAGAATATCACACTGTTGTTTTGATTTTGGCCCTGGTATCAGTCCGGGCGGTTTGTATCGGCCCAAGCCCGAAGGGCTGATACCAGGGCCAAATTCAAAACAACAGTGTGACATTCTATATATATTATATATCTAAAATCAAATATTTCATTTTTCAAATTCAACTTCAAAATAAAAAATATGATTTATTATAAAGAAACTTAGATTTGTTTTCGGATATACAAAACCCGTCTGTTTCTATTCCTTTATACATGTGTTCAGAACTCTAAGAGTTGTCGAACTTTGTTTACATAGCGTCATTATTTGATATTTAGGTGGCACGGGACAGTTTTTTTATACAATTCATTGTAGCCAGGGGATGTGCGTCTTCGGAACTCTGTAACTAAAATTTCCTCAGTTCCCACTGAGCACAAATACCTTTAATTCACTTGTTATAGGGTCACTCACTAATTTCTGAAGAAAATTACTAGTCAAAACCTGTAAAATGTTCTAGACATACTGGATTTTATGAGATTTTGACCCTTTCATATTTTGCTAATTTTTCATGATTTTTGCGTGGACCCTGAGGTCCACGCAGAAAATATATAAGCGAGGTTAAACCGGATGCTATGGGGAAAATTCAGCTTGCGCATGTGCTAGCCTGGTTCCTGTGCGATAATACGGGTAGTTAAGGGAACCAGGCTTAAGCATACGTTTATCGGGATCGGGATTCCATGCCATATGCACATGTTCAAAGGCGCTATAATTGTAAAAATGTCGGTGAACAGTACAGAAACAAAATATTCCTTTATAGGAAATGATCGGCATGTGATATACATGTATACTGTCAGCATCATGGAGTACATTAATGTTATGCCGAAACTACAACTTGCATTAAATAGCATAAATCGCGATGTTTTGTTGTTTTCCGAAATACTTTTAGTACACAAGGCTTGTATACTTCCCGATTAACATTTTTACGCATTTAAGCATGATTAAATAATTATGTGACAAGAACGTGGGGGGGGGGGGCAACTCAATGTTAATTTACTTTTTTAAATGTAAATTTAAGAAAAAAAATTTGGCTGCAAGAAAAAATGGGGGGGGGGGGGGGGCAGCCACCCTCCCCTTCCCGATGCTACGTGCCTGAATCAATTTACACGAAGCTGCATAGTGAACAAAGTAGTGCGAGGCGTAATGTGTATGCAAATAGTGAATTCGCCGAATGTCTGATACTATACATGTACATACAATCTTCATTAATTTAGTTCATAATTATGTTTAATTCTGATTTAAAAGGTCAGTACTATACGTGATACAATGTACAAATTTAGAGGTTAAAGACACTAAATCCAGGCTTGCTACCATAATATGCATCATAACACTTTTGCAATTAGAGGTCCCCTCTGTAGATGTCTTCATATAAAAGCAGGGGACTAGAGTCGGTGAAATCTTTGATAATTTTAAGGCTTTCACGTTTCCGTTAGAAACACATGCATATGGTCCACGTATTGGAGTCCTTTTTTAAAGGACAGCAACTTGTTCAGCTTTTTAGACCTCCCCCAGCTAATTCCCTGCAAAGAGTTGACCTTCCGTACTGTGTGCATGTTGCATCATCACATGTCAGTAACTTACCGGTGTATAGTTTACATTATTATACTTTCATGTTAAATACTGAAATCTGATTGGTTTAAACGCCGATAGAACGAATTGTTACATGCGCGTAAATTATGCGCGTACGGTTTGTCGTATAACTCACGTATTTTCTATATAAAAGCAGTAAAAATTAATAAGACATTCAGTATAATAAAATAAATAGTGCCCACCGCCTACTTTTCGTGTTATTTTACCTCCCATCTGTCACTTGCAATTTCACTGTGTAAAGTCAACACAACACTCATAGCCGCGGTTTCGCATTTTACTTCTGATTCTCGTGTACCTAACATATGGGGCCTACATATTGCATGTCAATTTCAACAAGAGACATCCCTCTAACTAATAATAATCATTAAAAATCATTTCATGAAATTTAGCAACACTCATATTAAGCCTTCAAGTACAACAACACTCAATTTTACAAAAATATTGACCGGGTATTCCCTTGCTACCTTAGCAGAAGGAGGTCTATCGTCTCAGATGAAGCACTGTCTTCAAGGATTCAAAATTATCGAGAGAGAAACTTCCATCCTATTAAACTTGGTTAATCGTAATGAGTCAAATTCTTTCACCGGGATTTCGTAAGTTTCCTCTCAAATTCCTTTCATAAAATCCACGCTGTTAGTGAGTTTGATCGAGAACATTTATAAGCGCGTCCATTCTTTTAACCATTTAATTTTTACCATCTAAACTCTGGTTTTCTAAGATTAAGTCTCTAGTTGCATTCTTATTTATCTGTTATTATTTATAGAGGACTTCTGTTCTCAATACACAGCCGTTGTATAACATCCCCTTACTTATACATATCACTGTCGGCGCTATTTTTTAATTATTGTTTTTCAATTTTCAGCAATTACATGTAATAAAAATATTCATAGGTGTCAGTTGATGCTTTGTATTATTTATTTGTTTTTCTATCGATACTTCACAAACTAGTCTCAATATAACAGAAGTTTTAGAGAATAAACGATTTTTATATTTTAGGGCAATACACCCCCTTGACTACGGACTGAGACAGAGAAATATAGCCCTAAGGGCGATACAGCCCTAGTTTCCGACTGCTGTCTCACCTAGTTGAAAACACGTGTATTAGGGCTGATACACTACTAGGTATATGATATAACATTAAACATAAAATGCCGTTATTAACTATTCGACAAAGTATTAATTTTTTACTGATAATTTAATTTCTTTCGGGCTCTTATGATGTCTAAATAACAGTTTCCACCACCTGAAAATGTATAACATTAAAAACAAATGCGCAAATAACTTTTGACTTACTGTTTGCATCAACGTGCATTCTCATAGCTTGCATCGGTGTTTCAGAGTTGAACTCATACTTTTTCCTCTTTTCGCTGCTCCGTGACGTCAGGAGAATCATCTTTTTCAGATAATTTCAATAAGGACTACGTGTCTTTAATAAACGATTTCTGTTCAAGTAAACATTATATCCTATCATATCCTATCATCATTTGGTACATGAATATCAGTACAATATTCAATTTGATGTTTAAATATTGTTTTGGCCTCGGGCCCAATTTTCAGAAATATGACTTTCGATAATATATAGTTTATTGTCTGCATCACACAATATTTGACCTTGCGCCGTGACCTTTTTTTGAACTTTACTTAAATATAAGGGATTTAATTTTTTGACCTCAAATTAATGATTTTTATTGCTAAATTATGTCTACCAAGTTTTGTACTTTTCAATAATGTGACGTAAAATACAAAAAAAGCTACAGCAAAAGTCTTGGCCCTCGTATGGTCAGAATGCCACATATACGTTTAGTAAAATAATGTAGCCTTATCACATTGTATCTGAAGGTTTATTTCTAAATGCAAACCATTCCTTTTGCATGATTCTGCTTAATCTATTAAATACATAATAGCAAAAGTTACGCAAATAAGTTTTGTCGATTTTTATTATCAAGGGATGTACAGGTAATTAATCTAAATTTTGCCTTTGCAGCATACAGACTAGTTGATGGGGAACCGCTGCTATGATGATGGTGAAGGCGATGGCGTAAGAGGTAAATGATCAAAGTCTACAAGAGAAGAGAAAAGACAGCTGCACGTACTAATAAATAAGTACATACAAATAATACAGCAAATCGTTGCTGTATGGATAAATAACACAGGTAATCCTTGCTTTATGAACAAATAATATAGGTAATCCACAGTTTATTCCCACTTGGCCAAAATTCTGAATTTCTTATTCCAAACTAGCCAGAATTGTGATTTCACACCTGAAAGATCATCTGTTTAAGACAAATTCTTACTTGGTATTACCTGTCGTGTACAATTTCATTATAACACATTATATCAATGAATAAGTGAAAAAAAATTAGTTTTATTCAAAGACATATTTTTATTTGGATTAATTTTCCCCTATGTCGGCATTAAAATATTATTCATTTTACATGTATTTGAAATTGTACTTAAATCATTGGGAAAAAATAAAGAGCAACAAAATTATTTAAATAACTAGAAATAGGACATTCCCTTTCTTTACTTTACACACCATTTTGGGACTCACACTAAAATATGGTTCAGTTCTTTGGGATGGCTGCTCAATATTTGACAAAAAAAAAATTCGAATTTGAATTCACCGCTGTTAGGTTAGTAACGAGTCTTCCAATAAATCATAATCGGAAGTTTATAAAAAAGTTATGGTTGTGCCAGAATATTTATATGCAATTTAGTCCTTCAGAAAAAATGTTAACAAAATATAATGCTGGTAATAGATACAAAGTAATTCCATTTACTAGGTTAGATGTACATGTATATCGTAAGTCATATAATCTCCCTCATTGTCTAATCCAGAACTAAGACATATAATTCCACGATTCTGCCGTTTTGTATTTTATATCAATAATATAAAATTGCAATCGTTAAACTTTGATGAAGATTTCATGAAGTTCAAAATTTTCAGAAAATAAAAACAAAATCCTCAATATCACATCTTAAGATCAATTCTATGTAAGAATCAAAATCCGGTGGCCACGCATAGTCACAGATTTTCTTCATACTTGACACTTGATAGACTTTGGTGAGTAAAAAAGCCTTACACCATTTATTTGTTGCTATGTGGTCCCGTTGCCATGGTAACCGAGGGTAAAGATGTAAAAATGGCATTTTAATGCTTATTTGAGATCATATTGTGAGTAATGTGTTTCAGAGTAGAATATATCATTTAAAATAGTTGTCATTTTTCAAAAGAAAGAAAAACATTCATTGTGAAACGCATATTTTTAGAGCGTTTCCATGGTTACTAAACAGAAATTTTAAAATCTGTTTTCTTCATTTAATTTGAATAAAAAGAGCAAATCTTAGATTTTTTGGTACATGATACACATTGGTACATTGGTACACTACTATGATTGTGCAATAAGGAATTTAAATATGAAAATTGAAAACCGTTGCTATGGTAACAAGCTTAAAAAAAAGGAAAACTATAATATTTTTATGCATCTTTCAACGGTTTTTATTCACTTATAATGATTAATATATAAAATCAATTGGTGAGAAAAAATAAAGTATGTCCTAAACTTTAATGACACTTGAAAAAAATCTGACATTTTCTAAAAATAACTGCCGTTGCTATGGACTTTTCAAAACGTAAGAATTTCTGTGTAATTTTTTACGCAACTTAATTTTCCATACCAACAACACTTCTCTGTTGCATAACAAAGGTTTTTGTGGTGAATAATATAAATTTAGATATATTTTTACAAGTTCTTACTGCAACAATTGCCAAAATTTTCTAAAATCAGGAATTAAAGCATATCAAAATCATCTTTAATTTCTCAGTTTTTCCTATTTTTTTGGCTTTGTTGCCATAGCAACGGATGTCAATTTTCATAATAAAATATCTATTGCCTGGACATTGATAAAGATGTAAAAATTAAACAGTTTCCGTTTTCGTCTTATTAAAGAACCGCATAAAACTGATTTCAAAAATTTGTAACGGTTTCCATGGTAACATTTTAAAAGTATTGGTTTCTCCATCAATTTTCTGATATAATTAAAGAATTGAAAATAGGAGAAAGGCTATTATATGTCTTTGATAGTTTACATTATTGGGGAAAACCTTCTAATATGGCTTCAAAGTAGGTAAGTTTTGCTATTTTTACATTTTTAGCCTCGGTTACCATGGCAACGGTTACCCCCAGCAACCAACTTTTAGTAGTTTTTTGTGTTTTACACCTAGGTGTGTCCATGTTGGATTTATAAGAAAAATTGGTGACTATGCGTGGCCAGACCCTTTTATAAATCTTTGATTCTTACATAGAATTCATCTTAAATCCTTGTAAGCTATATAACTTTGTTTAGAAAAACCTTGATACATTTTTTTTCTTTTTTTTTTCTTAGTGGCATAGACTATTAAGTTGTAAAAAAAATTGTAAAATCAAAATTTTGCATATACTTAAATGCAAATAAGACTAATCTCATGTTGAAATTATCATTCAAATATAAAACTACCACTTTAGTGATTTAGAAGCATAATTGTTTTCTTAAACGTGTTAAGCTGTGCTCAAAAGAAGCAGAGAGGGATAAACGGACTAGCATATTTTTTTATCGAAGTATTTCATTGTCAAATATTAAATATGTTTATAACCTAATGCTTGTAAAATAATTTCATATCAATTACATACCTCCTGTGCATATTTTGCAGAACTTTCTGCAGTTCTTTTGCCTGAACGGTCGGTACATGTTGTTGTCACATAAATCACTCTGGTACTCGTCACAGTTTGGAAGGAGGTCCACACATGGGATAGTGGTCGTCATTACTTTGAAACAAAAATAAAATTTCACAAATCAAACACTGAACACTTGTGAAAAATCAACAATGATTACAAATATCGCATAGATTGCAAATTCATGATAGCATAGATCTACAAGAGTTTGGGGGGGGGTGTTTTTGTTTTTTTTGTGTTTTTTGTTTTTTTTTTTTGTTTTTTAAATTACAATTTTCCTTTTTTTTTGTAGATTTTATATCTCAACTGGTTATAACTGTTCAGAAATTAAACTTTTCAAATGATTTTACCTGTGCAGTATCCGCAATACGCGCGGCAGTTTTGTTTGGCCCATGGAGCATAAATACCATTTTTATCACATACCCGGGTGTAGTTATACAAGATGCATTGGATTTCTGGGTTGTCCTCACAGTCTGTTCATCAAAAAAAAATATACAAATACAATATAAATAAGACGAAACTCCTTGAATATTAAAAAAGATATGTCATTATATATTACTATATAGTGTGTTCCCTTTGTTTTGAAATCAGAATATTTAAGTTAGCTAACTACAACAAGACATACTTTTCATAATGTAATATTTGAATGTTTTGTGAAATTGTTGGTTACGAATCCGCCTGGGGCTTTTGTCATATTTACATCAGTAGTAGTATTAATACATAAGAACAGAGAGGCTCTCACTCACTCGACGTGTCCACGGTAAAGGAGTTAGTAGCGCCAGTGTCTGGTACGTTAGATGCGTTGGTTTGTACAACTTTATACAAATATAAAAATGGAAAAATATTTATATATGAACTTACACATTTATACATGTAATGAAAATGACATTTCATTTCAATTTCATTTTTGTGCGCGCCAAATAATGTAATAATGTCTACCAATTTAGCTTCTATAAAATAATTTATATTCAGGTGGATCTGCTTTTGTGGATCGTCTAAACGGACTTTATAATATCGTTATTCATTATAATTCATTATACAGGACAATCTTATTAAATTTCCTATGATATGAACTATTTTGTTGGTCAAACAAGGATAAATATAGGTGTTTTTATTTATTTAATGATAAAAATCAATGGAATTATGCCTATAATAAAAAGTGAAGCAAGACGGTCATTTTAGAATTTCGTTTCAAACAACATAATCCTATCAACCAAATGACTCTCTCAAAAACATGATAACTCCAATGATTAAGAACATGTAGTGTGTAAGAATATACTGAATATAATAATCAAATAATTTTAGGAGTTTATTAAACAAGTTATATAGAGTTAATCTTTTGTATTGAAAAAATTAACCATGAAACTTGACGAAAAATCTGATGAATAAGGTTTTAAAGAGTATGACGGAATCAAGAGTAAACCTAATTACTTTTTTACAATCTTGAGGGATCAAAATGCAAAGATAAAAGACATTTGTTATTTGTTGATGTATAAATTCGTGAGATACATGTACCTTGTGCCTACGTGCACGAAGCACGTTGATATTGGTCACATAGTTAAATGACAATCTATTTTGTATTAGGGAAAATAAATAAGAAAAAGACCTTTGGTAGGAGCCATGATTTCAGTAGTGGTGTGTCCAAGTCCATGGTTAGTGTGGTCCTTTGTGGGATGCTTTGTTGGTATATTTGGGGTTGTTGTGATAGGAACTGCCTCTGACCCAGTCACAACAGGTCCGCTGACCTCTTTGGTTGGTACGTTAGAGACGTTATCTGTGGCAGACCCTGTGGGCGCCTTTGTTGGTACATCCACTCCCCCTGATGTCACGACAGGTTTGACTGTAATGGGGTTTTATTATAAACAACTATGGATGTTAGTCATGTCAACTGTAAAAGTTTATCTAAGAAAAAATATTTTAAAAGTAGCAAAACTGTAATCGCCTTTACTTAAATACTTACAAAGTCTTGATGTGTCGTTTGTAATAATAATTCCAAAAACAAACACAATTAATTTGCAAATATAAAGCAGGATGATAAAGTAACATGCTTATGCAAATAATTAGCAAAGCTTTCCTTAATACTTTTGAATGCATCAGCAGCATTTGCGAATATGCCATTAAACAAGTATAAGCTATTGACACTCGAAAATACTCACAATATTTCTATCCGGAAAGATGATTACAAAAGTCTGTTCGCTTAATATTTAAAAGTGTAATATACGATAAAACATGACATATGTCAATCGCAGTAACTCCTGCAGCGATCCAATCACAATATTGGGAATTTACCTGAGTGGATTTGATCATGTGATTTACCTGTGGTGACTCCGCTTCCACCATCACTTGTGACGCCGGTTGTGACTCCACTTCCGTTATCACCTGTGACATCAGTAACTACAATGTATAAAATACCCATAATGCATCAGAAATTATTACGTTCAAATTTAAACTCTTTATGTGTATAAAATATGTTTGTCCAACAATAATAAAAACAAATGACGTACCGGTTCCAGGTTTGACTGGCACTTTCATAGGTGTGGTGCTACCGGGGCTCTTTGTGGGTACTTGCATTGATGTGCCAGTGCCAGAAACAGCGTCGGTCACTGAACCTGAAGAGGATGTGGTTTGTGAGCCATTGTCCACTGTCGACTGTGTTACTCCTGATGTATTGGCGTTTCCTGTACCGGGAGCTTCTGTAGTCATAGTTCCCGCGTCCGTGGTGTTAGTGCCTGACATGGCTTGGATAAAGAGAAATCAAAGCAATGGGCAAAAGCAAAAAAGCGATCACCTTGTGAAGCTTTAATCAACGCTAAGATTGCCAATTATTAGCATGAAAGCAATCCACAAACCAGTTTGCACAACTTTACTAAGCCTTTGATAAACAAAAGGTGGTGTGCCCCTTTTGAATTATTTTGAAGCACATGCAGTGTCGTAACTTACCTGAAGTAGTGCCGCCGGTGGTCACTACAATAGGAAGAATTATATTTATTAAAGACACTCGTCATGCAGCAAAAGCTAGGTAATAAACATATAATATTCACCAGCAACAAAACTCTGGGTTTTTTTTAAGTAGACAGACGAAGCGTAATGTTGTCTAAAATGTTTACACGTTTCTTTTAGAAAAATAAATATTAAGAGGGAAAACCGGATAAAGCTAAAATGTGTTCTTTTCGAAAAAGAGGAAGTTGTGTTACATGAATAGTTCAAGTATGCTAATTTAAAAGTTCATGAACAATGATTATAACAATCTTCTCTGTCACCATTTATCAAGTTTACTACATGTACAATCATTATTGATACATAAAATGTTCGCATTCATCTTATAAACTACATGTACGACTTTTAAAAATCATAAGTTGTTGACCTTGTCCGCATGTATCAGGTCCAGAACCACAAGGAACAGGCACGGCAGAGGTGTTAGTTCCGGAAACATTTTCAGTTGTGTTATCATTTCCAGCTCCGGAGGTTGTTACTTCTACACTGGCCGTGGGCGTTACAGAGCCGTTGTCAGGGGTTGTGGAATTGTCCCCACCTGATCCAGGTCCGTTGTCTGTGACAGGTGCAGCGGATGGTTTGTCTGTAGCAGGTGCCCCAGACGATTGGTCTGTGACGGGTACACCAGGTGTTACGTCAGTGACAGATGCACCGGAAGTTGTCATATTTGAATTTGTACCATTATCTGTAACGACTTCCCCAGATGTTGTCATGTCGACACTTGATGTACTGTTTCCGTCTACTGGTTCAGCAGTGGTCACATTTGTGGCCACTGGTGCCTCTGTCGTGACTGATCCAGATCCGTTATCAGGAGTGGTAGAGTTGTTATCTGTTCCATTTCCAGACATTCCAGAGCCATTGTCGGTTGTTTGGGATGGAGATTCAGTTGTGGTTTCATTTCCTGTCATAGAGGGTACTGTGGTGTTGGTTACTGTATCTGTTTTATTATCTGGATTGGGTGCCGGTGCTTCTGTAGTTGTTGCCTGTGGCTTCTGTGTTGTCACTGCTTCAGTAGTAGGTTCAGGTTTTTCTGTTGGTTTTTCTGTTACCCAGTGGCCTATCAAAGAACGTTCATGTATTTATTATGTTATTCTTAGTTTAGTGAAGTAAACCTTACTCATTGAGAGAGAGAGAGAGAGAGAGAGAGAGAGAGAGAGAGAGAGAGAGAGAGAGAGAGAGAGAGAGAGATTATAATATAGGTATGAATTACACTCTTGGGCTGGTTGATCTATTCCCCCGTGCTGCATATTTGCTGTGAAGAGAAAATGAATATTCATCAATCATCACATTACTTAAAAATTAAAAATTGTAGAACATGAACATTAAGGCCGAAAATGTTCAAATGTTTCCCTTTTTCTGCTTTTAGGGTTTTTCTATAAGTATTGAAATTTTGATTCCCTTAAATAAATCATCACATCATTTTTATATTAACATGTAACAACAGCAACAATAATTTTGTCTGTCAAAAACCAATCCAAACTGAAAAACATAGTCGGGACTTCTATCTAAACTACATTGAAAATAAATCATTAACTACTTACACTCTGGAGCAGATCCAGGAACGAGAAGATTGTTGCACTCCTTCTTAGGTTTCTCTGTTGTGGTGGTGGTTGGTGCTTGAGTGGTGGTAGTTGTAGTGGTTGGTTCTGGAGTGGTAGTGGTAGGCTCCTCAGTGGTGGTAGTTGGCTCTTCAGTGGTTGTTTGAGCCTCGGTGGAAGTAGTTGGTTCCTCCGTTGTAGTGGGCGCCTCAGTGGTTGTTGGCGCCTCTGTGGTGGTAGTGGTTGTAGTTGGAGCCTCAGTGGTGGTGGTGGTAGTTGGAGCTGTTGTGTGGGGTTCGAACGGTACAGGTCCGCCATGATTAGCACTGCTACCAGGGGGCTGGGGAGCTTGGCGCTTGACGGCTAACAAAAACAATTCAAAATATTTAAATGTTCAAGTCGCACAACTTAAAATTGTAAATTTTTTGACCGCAATTTTGGTCTACATATGTTTTAAATATTTTGCCATCCCCGAATAACATCTTAGTTACCCTCCCTGAGATTTATAAAGTTCATACTAACGAACAACTTCTCGTTTGCCTGGAGCATATGTCATTCCTGGAATCGGCGTAGGAAAAGTGATGAAACCTGATATACATATTGATTTCAATAACTATTAGAATACAGGAAAGATAATACCAAGAATTATTGTAGTGTATAGGAAAGATTACGATATGAATGGTCTTAAAGGGAAGAAGTAGAGAAGCCAAGAAATCACAAACATCTTTTTATTTTCTATTTGGTCATGAAAACAAACAGGATTGGTATGCGGACAAGAGGAAGATTAAGGAGGTCAAAAATTGTATTCAAATCACGGTTTAAAAGATTTATTCAACTAATAAATGAAGTCAAGCAACACAGGTTTAAATACACAAACATGGACATTGTATGATAAAATGATAAATCAGAGAAGACTCATTTTGTAAGGTTTGCAACAAGTAGCAATGGTTGGACAAGTCTTCTTCCATTGGAAGTCAACCTTAGAGCAGGAAAACAATACACTGACACTGCACAACAGCGAAAAACATTTCTGTTTCTGCAAACATTGAAAGCAAAATGATTTAATCATGAAATGACGTCAATCCCCCGTCTACCTCCGGGAAGCATTGGGGCTAACGGCATAGCTGGTGTCGGCATGGCCATGGCGGGGGTGGGGGCTCCGACTGTAGCACCTGTAAAATATACCCCCATAAAATAGGTCGATTTCGCTCAAAAGATTTTTTTTTACATTTATTGATCTATATTGCACTCGATTTTTTGTTAAATGGCTTATATTGATAACAGTTTTAACTCATAGTTTGTTTACTGCTTATATCTAATGATGAGAAGGACATTTTTTGTCCAAAACTATACTTAACTATACTTTATTTTATCTACCTTACATTTATGATGTTTGATTTTTTTGTGGATTAAAAGTGAAGTTTCAATCAATAATTCATTAAAAAAATATTGAAATATCTACCATTAGCAATAAAGCAAAGTATTTCAGCAGTTAGCAAGTATTTCAACATAACTATTCTCCGGTAACACAACAGGTCTCAAATTTTTCTGAAAGAATCTGGTCGTTTTGGAAACCCTTTTCTATTAGATTTGAATGCCTTCCGTGGAGTTATTCACAAACATGTGGTATTTATTAAGTGGATTTTGTAGGCGTAGAAATTGGTTTTTAGAACGCAGTTCGCAGTTTATTATTAGCAAATCAAAAGTGAACAGTTACAGTGTACTGCATTCTAGAACGCAGTTTGCAATTCAAAATTAATTTTTCATAATGCGGGCCTGAAATTTTCAGGGACGTCTACTAGTTTTAAACTATTACTACTGTGAAAATATGGTGACGTGGTCATGCGGGCGTAGCTGTTATAACAATAACTGACAGAGCCGCTTAATCAATTGTGACGTCTTCGTACCCAAGCATTGCGTCATCAAATATGTGGATATAGACCACTTCGATTTTTAAGAAAGTCCCTAGCCAGTTTTATTTCGACTGCTTTTGAACGCTTACATAAATACCTTGATTTTAACTATAGAATAATAGTGTGTATAGATTTTGTTATGGGATTTTTGTTTTACAACAGTGTTTTACTTAAAGGGGCATGGTCACGATTTTGGTCAAAATTTTTTTCCCGATTTTAACGTTTACAATGCTTCAGTAAGGCATTTTTTTAAATAGGCAACCAAAATTTGAGCGTCATTCGTTGAGTTTTAAGCGAGTTACAGAGCTTACAATTCTTTGCTATGTAAACAAAGCTTTTGTTTACATTTTGAACGTTGAAGTGAAAACTCCAGTTTAAGACCGAAAATGAATGTTGTAAACGTTGGGATCTGTTTATATATGCTTAAAATGAGTAGGAATATGAAAAATCAGCTTGAAAAAGATTTTTTACCGGTATATTGAATTTATGTAAACAAACACAGGGCACGAGCCTTGTTTACATTACAAAGAATTGTGAGCCCTGTATCTCGCTTAAAACTTCACTACTGACTCTCCAATTTCATTTGGTCATTGGAAATGCATTCCTTAAGCATTGTAAATAATAAAAACAGAAAAATAGAATTAGACCAAAATCGTGACCATGCCCCTTTAACTGCATCGAAGAAATATTCAAAAGAATTCCTGACATATCATTTTCAGATTAAAGAGGTTTAATATGATAAAATATCCGACAAACGCATTGAAAATTCTTAAGATATTTATTTGATACTTTAAACGATTCATATTTAGTTTCTTTTGAATTATAAAGAAATGTAGACTAAGTTATTTTTCGGAATCAAACATAATCCATCCACTCTTAATTTTATTGAACGTAATTTATCTAATCTTACTATTTCTAGTACACGTCCAACAATCAAATGCAACATTTTAAACACTCATAAGTTTCTTTTATACCCATTATCTATTTAAATTTTCGAATTGACATCTATTTGTTATGTACGGCATGTCTTTTTCTTTTGAGTTGTCATTTATCAAATCGCACTCATTTTTTTCATATACAGGGGGAATTGCTGTTTGAAAATATGAATAGTTGCTTTTGGTTTGTAAAATTTCTTTGAGATTATTATTATTCCGGCAATGTATTTGAATTTTCACTAAAAGTCAACAAAATACCTTGTCCAGCTGCAGGGGTGCAGAATTTACAATAGGCACGGCAGTTGTCCTCAGCCCAAGGGCGATAGGATGGATTAGTACAAGACTCTTTGGAATACTGATTACAGTTGGGGATCTTATCGATACACGGTGGAGATGGAGTAGGTAACCCTACAAACAGAAAGAAATCCAAAACCATAAAGAAAAGCTGGCTTAAACTAACCAATCAAACAATGAAATGCGCAGTTACTACGAGACGAAGGGGTTACTTTGTTATTATTAAAGTTGATTTGCATTTAACTTCTAACTCTTATTGAAATATAGTCCCTTGTTGACCACATCGAACTTAAAGTATCTGCACGTAACTAACATAAATATTTCAAATACAATACAATACAAAACAATACATAATCCGGGGTTATTATACATGTTCAAAACAAACTTTAAAATTCTACATACATGTTTTATATTCCCTCCATATCATTTTCACATCTTTCAAAATTTAAAAAAAAGTAAAAAAAAAAACAAACAATAAAACTCACCAACACAGAATTTACACGTATTCATACAGTTATCTTCTGCCCAAGGTTTGTATGTTGTACATGCGGCCTGTCCATAATCCTTGCAATTATCCAGTTTATCAACACAACCTTAATGGTATTTTACAAGCATTCATTAATGACATATATATGCAACTTAACAGTATTACTTTTACAAAAGACTCGATATTTGTATTTAAGTAATAAAATTTTTGTATGTAATTTCAGAAATTGAATCTTACGTTCAGGGGGGATGGTGGTAGTTTGTGAATCAACACTGATGAGCTGATCCGCTGAAGCAGGAAATGTAATAAAATAAATGTTACTACAGTACTTTATAACATAACGCAATACTCTCTCTCTCTCTCTCTCTCTCTCTCTCTCTCTCTCTCTCTCTCTCTCTCTCTCTCTCTGGGAAACCTACCAGTACATTGTCTGCAGAAGTAACGGCAATTTTCAAGAACCCAAGGTGCATATTTTGGGTCGGTACAGATTTGTTGTCCGTATTGCTTGCAATCACTTCTTGTATCCATACAAGGTGCGGGGGTGGTCGGCGGTCCTGCAAACAATATAGTTTAAAAGGTAAATTGCTTAGAACCGATAGTTTTTTTCAGCATAATCTAACATTATTTATTATCATTGTCACCAATATTAATCTTATTTTGAAATACACGTGTTTAAATTTGTGTATGTCGTAATGAAAGACCGGATACTAGAACGGATAAAATTGCGATTGTTTCTTACCCTGGCAAAATCCACAGTAAAGTGGGCAATAATCACGTGCCCAGTCTTCATATGGCGCAACACAAGAAGTCTTTCCGAACGCCGGACAATTGTCTAGTTTGTCCTTGCAAACTGTGAAAGAAAAGGAGCAAAGTCAAGAAACTTTTCAATACCGACAAACCAAAATATTATCAGACATTTTCCATCACCCTTGTCTGTAGTGAAATAAAATGTTTCAACTTTATTAGTGTGCAACATATCTGTTATAAAAAGAAATAAAAAGTGGTCATCTACGAACAAAACAAAACAAAATTCGTAACTGTGAACCGTGCTTCTTTATTTGTGTCCTTCCTCTTCTTAAAAATGTCGCGATTGTAGACAAACATATCAAAATTTGATCATCTTCTTGCTGCAGTCCGCCATGTTGCTAGCTTCTTCGGAATATCCTATTCGGCTTCTGATAAGCATAGACGTGTTTAATGCGTTTCCTCGAAAAATCCGCGAGGACCAACTCAATTTTCCTATCATTCCCCTGAAGTTTATCTCTTTGAAATAAATGGTATTGAAAGGATTATTCTTACCAGAGATTTGGGCTGGCGCCGGGGCATTTGTTCCAAATTGAAGACTAAACTGTGCGTTCACACATCCCGCCAAAATGGCGCTAGTTAATATAACATAGAAATGCATAATTTGTTCTAAATGTGAGCTAAAAAAAACTGCCAGTGCTATTCCCCGCGGTCCTACGGCAGCTAATGAACGAAGGGGAGAGTCTTTGAGTACCGTGGGCGATAAGATAAGAACACCTGTTAAGTTCTCCTATTGCATTCTGGGACCTTCTATCGTTGGGTTTATTCTGAACGGTTCTCGCCTATGGTCCCCGCTTTTATACAATTCTTGTCAAGAGTCAATGTACTTGAATTACCCACATTTTCTTACTGCGCCAATATTTTTTTCGATTGGCAGTGCGATGACGTAAATATTGGTCTGCTGTGTAACACGACACTAGAACTGGTCACAATAGTAAAGTACTAATTGAACCTTTACAATAGATCTTGTTTATACACAGGTACCGAGAGCATGACACGATTAGAGACAGGTACTTAGTACTCATACATGAACTCAAACGTATTTGATACAAATAATGCGCAGGCTTCAAGCCATCACAACACCTTACCAAAGTCTGATAACAAAAGTAAGTAAGTGCTAAGAAAAAAATATTGGTTCATTTTTAAGAAAAATAATTATGCTTTACCGTAACGAATTACGATTATAAAGTTAAAGATAAATCTTATTTTTAATTTTCATGCCAATTAAGCTATGGTTTGATTTCTTTACCAAAAATATACGATGTCGGCATGTTAGCTAGAATCATTATACACTTAAAAAAATTGTGGAATCATTTGGAATAGAAAAGATCTTTCTTGCAACCGCCAAGACTCATACATATTATCTTAAACACTTTAGTTATTTCCTGAATGTTGCCAATAAGCATACGAATATGAAGTGAGCATGTGTAAACAGTTGTTACACTTTTTTTCAGACGTTCTGGGCAAAAGCCCTCGTAACCAAATTTGGTACAACAACTTATACGCTATACCTGCATTTACAGTATATCTAATTATACAAGATGTTAATTTAATTCATTGTATCTTTTATGTTTGGTTTTTATTTTTAAGGGATTAAAGGTTTATGTCGGTTAAAAATGACCCATTTTCTGCATTATTACGAGAACGTTGGATGGAATTGTTCTTTGACTAGTACTCTGTGATAACAGTTGTGTGTACATGTACCATATATGCATTAGATTGCATGCAGTCATCAAGCATTTCACTGCATTTTGACTTATTAAAATGTAAAAAAAAGTTTATTTTGTTATTCTCGTATATGCTTTTACCATGTGAACAAATTATAATGTGTTTAGGTACAATGTCAACTCTTCCCTGCCAGGCGATTGGACGATATCGAAATATATTAGGTCATCGGAGGGGAAGTAAGGCAACCTGACCTAGATATTGGATTTGTGCTTCACAGTAGAGATAACACGGAGTCTCTCTCTCTCTCTCTCTCTCTCTCTCTCTCTCTCTCTCTCTCTCTCGATCGATCGATCGATCGAAATATAATTATCTTGAATTTGAATGCGTAATATGACTTTTCAATTTTTAGTAAGAATAGAAGGCTTGCAGTACCCATTGTCATGCAGTCATAGGTCATATTCTTGTATGTATATTACATTATTTATATGTTCATACCTACGCAAAAACAGCTCTATCATAAAATATGCACTTTAAAATTTAAATTTAAGCTTGAAATTAGATGTGTTTTTAAACAATGCTGAAAAATGCAAGCTAGGTTAGCGCTTCTCAGTACTATCAGTACTTTGATTTAAACATTGATTTAGATGGAGAGCGCCTTAACAGTGATTTTGATGAAGAACAAAACTTTGCACAAACGTATGGATTTTTTTTTCATAGCACACAAACTGTTGTAATAATTACTTAACTCATTACAACATACTGTTTGTCTCTAGGTCATTCGTTTTAACAGGGTTTTTAAAAAAAAAAGAAAAAAAAAGAGATAACCTAATTGAATTTCTAATTAACGTGTAAAAATGTATGTATGTGTCCGTCCTGATTCACCTTTATGGATTCTACATTAGAAATTAATCTTGTTTAACAGAAATGTTAAGGGGTTTTTTTAACAGTGTGTATTAAATATAAAGAAAATACCGATAAAACAAGTTGTACCTTATGAATGTAATAACAATGTCTATCGAATCACCATTGTAAGGGTTTTCTACGAAAAACTTCATTAAGACTAACTATCAAAATCCAATTATTAAAAAAAAGAATTAAAATACATTTTTAATTACATAATATAACATCATTATTATATTCTTTATTTTACACCATTGACCCAAGAGGTCTGACGTGGAATGTCGGCCTGTCGAGATCTCGCGAGGTTTGAGGTCACGGTTACGTTAGGTGTAAGTCAGACATCAGTTTTATCATATTGCCTAGACTAGGTTACATTATGTCTCAGTGTAACGGGGTCAACTTTCGGAGGTTACTTGCATGATAGTAAAAATTATTTTTTTTATCACCTTTGTCTAAGCTTTCTTTTTAACGCCCATCAAAAAATTGTCGCCATTTCCAAACTGCTTTGAAATCCTAGTACTAATAATAATCTTTTGATTTTATTTCAATTTTATTAAGCTCACCTGAGCTGAAAGCTTTCCTGATCACATTTGTCTGTCGTCCGTCTGTCTGCCTGAAAACTTGAGATCTAGGAGCTTAATTATATGTCTGTCCGATGATTGGGAAGAATATCAAATGTCTGTCTGTCCGTCTGTCTGTAAACTTTTCACATTTTCAACATCTTCTCCAGAACTACCGGGCCAATTTCAACCAAACTTGACACAAAGCACCCTTAAGCAAAGGGATTCAAAGTTGTGAAAAATAAGGACGTCACCACGCCTTTTTTCAAAAGGAGATAATTAGCTAAGGAACTATTGAAAAAAAAAATGAGAAATTTTCAAAAATCATCTTCTAAAGAACGATTTGGCTAGAAAAGCTGAAACTTATGTGGAAGCATCCTCTGGTAGTGTAAATTCAAAGTTGTGAAAATCATTACCCCTGAGGGTAGGGTGGGGCCACAATGGAGGGTCTAATTTTTACATGGAATATAAAGAGTACATCTTTAAAAATCTTCTTCTCAGAAACTAATCAGCCAGAAAAGCTGAAACTTGTGTGGAAGCGTACTAAGGTAGTGTGGATTGAAAGTTGTGACAATCGTTACCCCAGGGGCTAAGGTGGGGCCACAATGGGGGGTCGAATGTTACAATGTACAAATCTTCTCAGAAACTAATCAGCCAGGAAAAGTGAAACTTGTGGGGAAGCATCCTCAGGTAGTTAAGATTTAAAGTTGTTGTGAAAATCATGATCCCGTGGGGTAGGGTGGGGCCACAATGGGGGTCGAATGTTTACATAGAAATATATAGAGTAAATCTTTTAAAAATCATCTTCTCAGAAACTTATCAGCCATGAAAGCTGAAACTTGTGTGGAAGCATCCTCATATAGTGAAGATTAAAGTTTGCTCAAATCTTGATCCCTAGTGGTAGGATAAAGTCACCAGGTTGAGGAGGGGGCAAAAATTTACAGGAATAGGAATATATATAGAGAGAAAAGTATTTAAAGATCTTCTTCTAGAAAACCATTTGCCTAGAAAAACTGTAACTTTAGTGAAATCAACCTCAGATAGTGTAGATTCAAATTCGAATCTAAAAGGAATTGGATGGCACCACATTGGGGATCCAAGCTTACAAAGGAAAACATGTTAATTATTCACAAAAACTGAAATATTATAATATATGGTTTTATTTATATTCAGCATTTTGACATATTGCTGATTCTAAAATTGTTTAGACTTTGGCTTCTGGACGATTATTGGGCATTACAAGGGGTTCAGAGTTTGATATAGGTTTATATCTCGTATATAAACAATTGTTTATGATCTTTTTGAGAACTGCAAATTTCAACATGTGATATAACTATACAATAATCCTGTTAGAAAAGGGACTTGATCATAAACATTAGTATATCCAGAGGGGAAAAATGGATTTTTATTTACACAGGATCTACATGTATTATTCTACATTGTCCAGATTGTTTGTATTATGACCCCATTAAGCTGATTTTATCTTACCTATTGTTCCTCAGGTGAGCGATGTGGCCCATGGGTTTCTTGTACTTAGTATCATAATAGTAAAATTCCATAGCCAGTATATTATATTTTTTTTATTTATTCATCAAAGATTTCGTTTATTCAAAGTTGTAACTTAAATGAGATGTATTTTACGTTGTATCTGCTAAGTTTGTTGGATTTTTAGTTAAATACCACTCCACCACACAATGTTAGTCATGAGATGCAGAAACTATCAATTCTCTGACTAAAGGTAGTTGAATATTCGCATGACCCGGGCACGTTGAGTGCTATCTTTGACTATATATTTCTACCGTAGTAAATCGACTGCAAACTATACATAGTGTGTGACATTTACCCGTTGACCTGGTTTTAAATTTGATAAGAGGTTTTCTCGGTGTTTACGGTACTTTGTTTTGTTGAAATCATATTTCAGGTTTTGTAAGTGACTATAAGGAGTTGCTGTTTGCTATGCAGCCACAGTTCAAAGGGTATTTGCTGTGATTTTTATACATTGAAAATGCTTGAAATAATACTTCGAAGTAAATGAATTAAATATCCAATAAAAGAGTGAAAGCGGTTTCATTCATTAAGTGCATCTTTCTGGAGTACATGTTAAGTTTATGAAAGCAAAAGATAGTAGGCCAATGCGCTTGATCAACGATTATTTTATGACAAGGTATGTTCTACGAATAGAGCTTGTCGAAACTATTTCCTTTGCAATATATTTAGATTTTTCTTTAAAGATGTTGTTTATACAAAAATATTTTACACGTGTTATATAAATATTGCGTTATAAAATAAATATGATTTAAGATAGATGTTAATTTTTACTATTACTACCATCATATTGAATTATCATATTGGAACAAGAATCTGAAGAATGTTGTTTATTCAGGGTTTGAGTTCTCAAATTCGGATTGTTATTAAGTAATTAAGAATTTGTTCTAATCACAAAAAGTATTTATAAAATGAATTATTTTTTACTATATTATGGAATTAAGTTAAAACATTTTGTCAGTACTATAATAATAAAAGTTATGATTTTATTTGCTAGTAAGTAATTTTGTTTTTCATATTTTCTGGTGGTTTTATCTTGAGTCAGTTATTTTTTTTTAGATAATCATATAGCAAGCAATGCAAAAATATTGAACAATGCTGAAAAACAATGAAAGACACACTGTCTCAAAATTTTGATCATTGACCTCATATAGATTTTATGCCAACAAAATAATGTCAATATAAGTAATTTAATACTATAAATGTTTTAGTGCCTCTGAGTGCCCTCCTTATTTTGTTTTTTGTTAATTTAAAATTAAATTAAAAATGGGTAGAGATTTGAAAACTGATAAAGGGATTTTGGTCTGGAATATTTTCAATGATTAAAACATCAAGTAATGTCAATAAAAGGGTCATGTTGAATTGTTTTCCCAAGAACATACTTAATATGTAAAAACATATCATATAAGCAATAACGCCGACTATAAGTCTATATTATGAGTATAGCCAACAAATCCCATATCTTTTATTAAAAACTTTCAAAGTACATGTGTAACACAAAACATACCGAGAGTACTTAGCGTTTTGGATGATCTAATGCATTATCATACATGTATATACAAAAAGATAATTCAAACAACACAAAGGGTTTTATGTTTTAATCGATGACATTTAAACATTCTAATGTTTACTGAAACAATATTAAGTTAACCAGAAGAAGTAGCCTATTTCATCTTTTATACACATTCAAAGAAGAGTCAATGTATTTAATTGATCTAAAATTATTAAACTTTTCTAAATCTACTTTTTTTGCTTTATGGACAAGAAGGAGGCAATGTGTTTTGTGTTATATAGTACATGAACGATTTTGTAAACAGTTTACTACTAAATGCATCCCTATGACGCATCTAGAGATCATTTCTTTTGTTTATTCACAAGCAAAGGTCACGAAATGATAAGAGACTATGAGAATAAAACTTTTACAGCAGGATTATTTGATGCAAAGTATTAAATCGACCGCTAATTTTTTCAATCAGTATTAAGCATTTCTGACGTAGTAAATTAATCGATTTTCAGCTAGATATTTGGTTATTAAAAAGATTTTTAAAATCGTGCATAAAAACTTTTAAAAAATCACAAATCAAAATTGTGAGATAAAATGAATGACATTGCGCTTTTTAAAAAAAGGGATAAATCAAATGCAAAGATTTTTTTGCGAACTGTTGCATGTTTGTTAGATAAGTTTACGTCATGAGCAAAGTGAGATAAGTCACGATGATCGTAGTAATTTTCCTGATCCATTGTGCTAACGCAAGATAACATCTTAAAACAACGCGAGTCTTTCCATATAATCATTAATAAAATCATTCCTTAATATGCTATCAATATCATTATTCTTAATTTATTGAGGTTTTTTTACAGCTTATACAGTCCTCTTCATAGAAATATTCATTGTCAACATTAAAATAGAATAGATCTCTGGTGAAAATCTTTAAATTAAAAAAAAAATTATTATCTAAAGATTCATTTGACAGTTGATTAAAGAAATTAAATATTTTGTTCATATCTTCAACATATGATGTGAATTTTTCATTCACATCATATAATAAAGATATGAACAAAATATTTAATTTCTTTTTGGAACAAATCTGTTATATTGTAATATACTTCTGAACAGCACCCCAGTACTATACATAATTAAGTCTACACTAATTTTTAATTTGTCTCAACTATTTTTTAATGATATCTCTGTGTTGATAAAGGCAATTTACTAAAACGTATTAGGTATCCATTCAAAAAATCGGCAAAATATGCAGATTTTTCTTGCGGCATTCTGATTTTACCATTTAGTGCTATGTCACTCACTTTTGTGATAAAGGGAATAAATACATTTTATTTTGGCCAAACTATTCTTATTTTGAAATCTGGATTTATAGTCAAAACTTAGCATTGAGGCAATGCAGGTATTACAAGATGCATTTTCAAATAGGAATGGGCATTGTCATTTACTCTCATGCAGCGCTATTTCATTAGACTAAATGAATGCCTGCATTAAGCGAAGACTGAGGAGTCGCTCAATGCAGGCATTGGACCATTGTAGAGTCGCTCGTCACCTGCATTAAACGACTGGAGTCACTCACTCAATGCCTGCATTGAGCGACTGGAAGGCCATCGAATGCAGGCATTGGTCCACTGTGAAGTCTTCCAATGCATGAATTGGCCGACAATGAAGTCAAACAATGCAGGCATTGACCCACTATGAAGTCATCCAATGCAGGCATTGGCCCACTATGAAGTCATCCAATGCAGGCATTGGCCCTTTATGAAGTCATCCAATGCATGCATTGGATGACTGTGATGTCATCCAATGCAGGTATTACGGTCAATAGTGGATATTGAGTTTTCTTTAATGAGTAGTATCAGAAAATGATCATATCTGTTTATTTAATGTATACTAATTAAGTTTGAATACCTAATATGTTTGGACACTGATTTTATTTATTTTCGTCAACCCCCTTCATCAATCAAATAAGATCATAATGTTTGACATAACTCAAAGGCTGATATTGAAGATATTTTTATTCATTAACTCAGCATGATGATTATCCTCCTTTTAGCAGCGGTTAAATTTTCTCTATCGTGTGTACCTAAAATAAAAGATGCACATGTATAGTTTAAATGAAGGCTATAATCTTTAGTAAAACTATAGAACACATATCTTCATTTCAACATAATTGACACATTTATATCCTCTTTGGTTATATCCAGTTTGATACATAAATTATCTTTGCTCAGATAAACATACTCTCAATCATCATGCAATTCTATGGTTGCTTTTTTCTCAATCGCAAAAAATTACAGACTCAATCTCTTTGCAACACAATGTAGATACTTAATTACTACGTATAAAAATATCTTGATTTTTCTTACCCATATAATTGTTTAACGGACGTTTAGAGGCATCATAGATCATCAAGCTTAGAACTGATCTTCAGCACTGCATGCATTGCCCCAGCTCTGCTGTACTCGGTGACCGTAGCTGTATATCATTCCAATAAACGAAAAAAATAATTCAAGACAGTGATTTAAATTCGTCATTACAAATGAATAACAACGAAAACGTCGTTCTAACCGAGATCGTCCTTTCCGTATCATTTAAAAATATTTCGCGGATTTTTCTGACATCTAAAACTATGACGTAATAAAACTTAATAATTCACGTTCATGTGTTCGCATCAGTTGAGAAAACTGAAGATGAAGAAAAAGAAGATATTTTTATGCAAAAAATGAAGCCAAAATGCAGTTTGCCAGAATTACATACGTGTATCGTGTCTTTCAACTGGATCCGGAGTTCAAACGTCTGGATGTAGCTGCGTGAAAAGCACATGCCGCGTTCATGGATTGTGATCCCGAACTCATCAAAATGAACATTGTAAGTACGGATAGTTAATCTATATAATCAGTGTTGGCATATTTAGAAATTGGGTTAATGTAGATATATCGTAGACTAGTATAAAGTTATGGCAGTAAATAATAATAATCGGGCCGTCCGAATTTGCTTGAACGGACCTTACTGGTACGCTGAACCTTATATGAATCTTAAATACAGCATAGAATTTACAAGATTAACATTTTTTTGATATTGATGTACATAATACTGTTCTTCAACATAAATAACTGTCGTATCTTTCGCTTAAATCACCCAGTTCTGTGTAAGAACGTGTTATATAGTATATAGAAATAGGGGATTTCCGATTTACAGGTTGATTCAGAAGAAGCGTGCGCATTTTTTAAAGAACTTTTTCATGCACGTATTATTTTGATATCTTTGTTTAAATCTCATGTATATTTTTTTTTATTCTTAAATTTCGTTTTTTAAACAATTTATTTACATTTATTCTCTTGAATTCTAGATTAAGTTTTACCAGTAATTCTTTTTTTTTTTTGTCACAGCTAGGATGCTAATATAAGTACATGTATCTATTAAAGACATCAAGAAACACACACCTGAGGATCCTGTCAGCTTTTTTCAAGTCTGGCAATGAAAACAATGGAGTTGTGTCAAGCCACTGATGTTTTCAATGAGGATCGAAGTAGTAAGTTTTTACAAAAAACTCTTATTTTTTAAACATATCTTTTTAAATCTATATACATTTGCACATATCAGTGGTAATTATATCAAGGAGAATTTTTCATGACCATGATAATAAGAACAACATTTGTTTGTTATGGAGTAAACAGACTATACTGTATTGTTGTCTTTTAGTCTGAATGGCAGCCACTATGGACCTCTTTACGTAAGGAACATTGGTGAAGAACATCAAAAGAACCTCATTGAGAGGGGGGGTTGTCAAAGACATTAAAAGTCGGTGGAGGTGGAGCTGATGTTTCCTACTTAAGTAGTGACAGTCAGTGGTGACCACAATAAAAAGCTGGGTAAGTTTATTATGAGTAACTAAGCACTGATCAGAAAGTTTGGAAATGTTGAAGGAAATTGAAATAAATCATGCTTTAATGTTAAGGCCATCAGAAAAAGTCTGATAAATTTTAAACATATTCATTTTAGGTAATACATGTACTTCCAATCCCTGCCAGTGTTGATTGAAGGAATATTCAAAACGGTTTTCACAACGTACAATGGGAAGCCACCCAGCAGCTAGTGGGAACGGTATGGTCAATGGAGAATATCATAAATTATTTTACAGAATTGCAAATTATGAGCATGTAATGAGTATATCAGTGATGAAACTATGCAGCTTTTCATTCTTAAATATGCATGTAAGTAAATGTGTATCACTCTTGACATATATGCTATAATATACCTTAATTATGTTTACAGGAGAGCCATTGAAACCTGAATTGAAGAGAGAATTGAGAGTGATGGGGACTGATCCTTGAAAAGAAATACTACTTTCTGTCACAAAACTTGTCTAATTATAAATCATAATATATTTTTCTTAAAGTGAGCCTGTCTCTGTTTTTTGTATTTTCAATATCATTTTCATACTACATTTATATTTTGTAACCCTTGATATTACCACAAGATGGCTCTGTAATGCTTAAATAGGCTAATCAAGATTTACAAGACATTTGTACATACCTCCAAAAGGTCATCAAATCATGAAATGTTTACTTGGTATTGTAAAGAAATAGTTCAAAACACATATTTATTTTTACGTTGTCAATTGATTTTATATAAGGCATTCAATGCATTCAGTTACATCATGAGTGACACAATCCTAAAATTCACAAGATCAACAGATGATACCTTCATTGGTTCTAGAGAGAGTCGTTCAATGCCTGCATTGGCTCTAGTGAGTCGCTCAATGCCTGCGTTGGCTCTTGAAAGAGTCGCCTAATGTCTGCATTGGCTAGTGAGAGAGTCGCTCAATGCCTGCATTGGCTCTTGAGAGAGTCGCCCAATGCCTGCATTGGCTCTTGAGAGAGTCGCTCAATGCCTGCCTTGGCTCTTGCGAGAGATAGAGTCATTCAATGCCTGCATTGGCTGTAGAGTGAGGGTCATTCTATGCCTGCATTGGCTCTTGAGAGAGTCGTTCAATGCCTGCATTGGCTCTAGAGTGTACAAGCGAATGCCTGTATTCAGTAAAGGTGCCAAATCCCTTTACATACAGTCATAAAATTCCTGCATTGGCTCTTCTATTAAACAATATTTCAGCATTCCTCGTTCATTCATTTTATGAGTGTTTCATCTCTTTTTGTAATTTTTCATCGGCAAAGTCAACTAGTCAATTGCAATATCACCAACTAAATGAGGATTTGTGATAAAAATAAAAGCTAATTGCAATGAGAATAAAAAAGATAAAAATATAATTGATAGTTCATCAATGTTACAATAGAAGTGTTAATTGATAGATTTTGGGAACATGTAAATTAAGCCGTAATGTGTATATTAGGCCAGGTTTGCAATTGTAATCAAATTTCATTCTAAGTCGGTGAAATATCACTCATTTTGATGGAAAAAGCCAATTGTTATTTCATTCAACATAAAAATTTCTATATATATATTTAAAAAATAGTTAAGACAAAAAAATTTTAGTGTAGACTCCATTACATGTAAAGTTGTGCTAAGGGACAAAATATAAAATGATATCGAAGACTATAGACCTTGTGTTAAGATCAGAATCCGCTAATTTGAACCGTGTTTGTATTTGTATGTATTCATCTGTGTGATATTTATGCATTCAAATACTTGCTATTTCTATCAATGAATGGCACAAGTATTGTCTAAACACGGTCACTTTGAACAATTACTACATGTAACTCATCGTCGGAAACCCACGGTTGATTACGCGTCGTTACTCTCTACATCACCCGGTGATGTAGAGAGAAACGACGCGTAATCAACCGTGGGTTTCCGACGATGCATGTAACTAAAGTTCTTTCGGAGCTAGTCTAGTTCCATACATGATGCTTATAGTCCAATTCGAATACATCAAATTACTACGTCTTAATTGCAATGACTTTTTTATTTTACAGATTTTGGATAAAAGTAACTTTCATTATATATTGTCAGTAAATAACTATTCTGACTTATTCTGTCTTTAATTGTTTCATTATATATTCCATCATTTTTTTTTGGGGGGGGGGGGGGTATTAATATCAAATCCTTCTTTCCCTACCTCTATATATAAAGTAACATGGCAACAAAATGTTATGTTTTGTATATCCATTTTGCTTTTCCATTTGACACAGGATATGGACGTTTTAGCGGATTTATGACGGAGCATGTAGCATGATTTGCCTCCATAGTAGCTACAGGTATGTAGCCCCCGGTCTGAACAAATTCGGTCTGTAGCTCCCGGTCTGCAAAAATTCAGATGGACGACCTAGGTCGATGGCCAAGTGGTTGGCGCGCTGGTTGCACACTGTCAAGAGGTTCTGAGTTCAACTTAAGGTCAAGGCGTACTACTAGTCCGATGTTGTCATTTTTTACGGTGCTTTTTTAATAAGGCGTATGTAAGTTTAATTAATTTAATTTAAGAAGTATTTTATTCAAGTATACAGATACATTGAAATGGATTGAACAGCAGGCATAATGCCTATTTATGTTCTCTCCTGTATGTAAGTTTGCGAGTTATTGAAATGTTTATGAAAGCTGATATGGATAAACAACAAATTTTATTTTTTTTATTGAAGAACAGTATTGTCAATATTACGACTATCTATTTTAATTCAAAGCTACTCTTCATCCAAACGTTGATGGTGCATAGACATAATCAACATCTGGAAAGAAAACAATATACATGTATCATTATCAAGCTCTTAATACCCAATTTGTTTACTTTATAATTTGAAAATAAATATATATACATGTACATAAGCTTTGCTTTAAAAACTCAACCAATTGTATTCAAAAATCGATAGGTCATTAAAACAAGCTTTAAAAAAGTTATTTAAATGCTTGTCACAAGCATGTGGAGTCAATCGGAAGAACTCATGTTATAATTATAAATGCATTTTGTACACGTACTCCAGAGTACTGAATTTATCACACATTTTATTGTGGAAAATTTAATTTTTTTAACATTCGTTCGATTTTTCAAGGATAATGACATTATCCATATTTAATCAAACAAGTTTGACAATAGAAATATGGGTTTAAAGTTTTTAAAGATTGATAACATATATTCAATATTTAAAGCAAAAATATTTAAAATACGTATATTTTTTTCATATTCAACAGAACTGTTCAATTATTAAATCAACATTAATCCAAATTATTAAACGAATGCAGTCAGATAGTTATCTCGGCGTGGACTATGATAAAAAAAATTACACCTAAAAGAAACTTAAAATAGTTGAGTGTTTACCTTTACATACTCCACAGTACTTTCGACAGTTTTCATCTCTGAACAGTCGGTACAGATTGTTGGAACACACATCCAGATATTCGTCACAATTTGGTAGCTTATCTTCGCAATCCACGGCCTTAGTCGGAACTGAATATATAAAATAGTTTTTATTCAACTTTTGTTAATTTTTAGTTCAATGGTGAAAAAAGCATAAAAAAAGAAAGTTGTTATGCTTGATTTCTTAAAATGTGATTAAAGATGGGAAATTTTGGTTTACTTAGTAATAAAAAAAAATTACTACCGAAATACATGTAGTTAGTTGCAATGTTATACAAATTCAGTATCGTAAATAGTCGCATAAATAAGAATCAAAACATTCAATTTGACAACCACATAGAAAAAGTGTATGCTTAAAAACTGTAACGAAACAACCTGCTGTAAATAAGCAAATTATTAAAAAGATAAGTGTGAAGTTCTGAGAGACCTATAAAATAACTATATTCAATTATTATAATAACTTAGAATTTTTTGTGAATGAGATAGCCACGAATGTCAAGGGTTTTATGTACAGGTACACGTAATGTTTTCTGGACGCTTAAAATAAACAGTTAGTAGTTTTTGTCTCTTCTCTGTTTCGATTAGATCACGTACCTATCAATTATATACAACTGTCAATTATACACATACCTTGGCAATATCCACAGTATAATGGGCAGTTGGTTTTGGCCCAGGGGTAGTACTTTCCATTGATGTCGCATGTTATTTCCAAGTTATACATTCGACAATCAATCTTTGGATTATTTTGACAGTCTAGAAAGATGTGCAAAGTAAATGTAGAACACTAATTTAAAAAAAAACCAACATATTGGCGGCAGAGAGCGTTAATCATAATAAAACGCAGAAACGTTTACACTTTAGCTCCAAGAAAAATATACGACAAAGGTGTTCTTAAAATATCTTTAATACAGACAACGGACAATAACTTTACCTGCTGTAGAAGCTTCTGTGGTGGTGACATTGACCGGCTCAGATGTGGTCTCCGTTTGGTTTACCTCTATTGACGTCACAATACCGGTGACAGTTGGTCCTGTATTGGGGGGGACGGAAGCTGTTTCGACCGTCGTCTCCGTGCCAGAAGACGTTGGAAGACTTGTTGTAGGTTTGGGAGTGTGTGCTTTGATTTACATTTAAAATGAATCTATAAGAAAACTATCTCGAAAAAGGGTGCGTATCATTGCTTTTGGGTTGAACAGCAGACATAGGTATAAAAGGAGGAGGAGGAAGGAGGAACAGCAACACCACCACATTTTCATTTACATTAACACGTATTCAACTTTAACGTCATACACAAAAGCAAGCAAACATCTTACCTTAACTTTGGTAAATTTTCGAAAAAAAATTCATTAATGACATATCTAGAACCGATGCATACACAAAACACTGCAACCAAAACAATAACACGGCACGATACCTACGGTGTCCGATGTTTACGTGTCTGCTGCATACCTAAAATATTATACATTTTTTGTTGAATATGAAATGTTTTTATTTGGTAGGTAGGGAGAAGGGGTTGGAAATTAGTTATACCGGTATTACAATTAATGATAACAATATATAATCATGGTAAAATATTTGCGACTTGAAAAAAAATTACATCACTTTATCAGAATTTCTAGATATACATGTATTTTTCTTAAGCCGCCCGTGCAGATTTATTTTGCTTCAGTGTTCATCGCAATGCTATCTCCCATTCTTATCCATTTAACGTCCATATACATAAAGAACATTTAAAGTAAACATCATAGGTAAACTTTTTGTTGCATAATCAGACACATCAATTTTTGAATTACTCTTGTCGAAATTTACCTGACTGTTTTCTTCATACAGTACGTTACATTGCTGAGTCTCTACCTGCCTTATAATTGCTACTTGTGGTAAGCGTCTTCACAATCAGAAACTCTTATAACTAACCGATGTGATCAGCTGATCTAATATGCACATGACCTGGAAGCTCTGCATGTTATCTTTGGTTACGGAGGTCACACGTTCGCTGAGCAGCAAGGACGTTTGTTTCTGTGTTCGGTTACTTAGTATACTGCGATCAAATCCCCACACTGAGTCACTTATCTAACGTGACCGCATTTAAAAGTTATTAAGTATCTTTATTGGGTTTTTTTATTGATGCCGCTCTTTAATTTCTTACATCTATAGTAGTAATTGCAACATGGTTGCAATTGTCATTTATTTAGTATAAATTGTTTCAGAAACTTGAGAAAGCTTTGTTTTGTTAAAAATATACAAAAAAATGTTTTAGAAGTAAAAAAAAAAATTTCTATCATATACAATCAATATCAAGCCCTGGGTCCCTATTCTAAATGTCTTTGTTCTTGTCGATTGTACGTTTTATTTTATCTTATCAAACTAGATAATTTTTATTTATTTTATATATTTATCCGAGTTTTTATTTGTATTTATTTGTATTTATTTTATCATTTAAAAGGCCTAATGGTCATGTTTATTTATAAAATGATTATATCTCTACCTCCAAAAAGTGATAATTATAATATAACTTATTAATGACAAAGTATCTATAACTAATCAAATTATTTAATGAAAAACTGTATTTATTGTGATTAACAAAAATATTGTGTAAGTTTGTATACAAAATTTGTGCATCACTGTTTCTTTAACCTTTATGTCTTCTCGAAGAACCCCGCAAGGCATCATAAATGAGATGAAAGTACTTTAAGTGGAAGCTTTGACAATTCACGAGTAGACAAGAATCAAAAATAAGAATAATATATTTACTTGACATCTGCAAGACATATATAAACGACAAGTAAAGAAATACTGCTTTGAAAATATGTGATAAAAGGTGTGTGTGAAAATCAGATTGGATGAAGTCAGAAATAGATGCAATGAATGAGCGGTTTTAAATAAAATACATAGGGTTTCTTGGTTTTTATAAGTATCAAAGTATTATCCCTTCATGTCTATAGGTTCAGACTTCCTAGCACCTACATGTATAATGTGAATTTTATTCTACTTGTCAAACCCACAATTATATAATCAAAAGTGAATGATAACGAAACATTGACATTTTGATGGTGATGATGTAGACTCCCGTGTATGTACATGTATAAACAAATTAAATCAGAGTTTGTACTTGTGTTAAAGAAAAAAAAATCTTCATAGGAGATAAATAAGTCTTCTTTTAATATCTTCGTTTACCACAATATGCAGCTGGAATCTAAACTATATTATATATTTTAAAACGTTACATAGAATACAATGTTTCATTGGCCATGTCCAATACTTATCAAAAAACACAAATCATAAAATGTAGTTTCACATATTCAATCTCTGATGTTATGGAATTATATGTATCAACTATACTCAATACATCTTGCTTAGACGTATAATAAACAATTATGTAAATTAAATAAAAGTCAAATTGTTTCAATATTTATTTCAGCATCATCACATCATTAGTTCGAGCAAAGAAATAACAGTGAACAGTGACTCAAAGGGAATATACTTCTATCATCCAAACACTGAATTTGCGGGGACAAAATCGAAATCTAATAAAAAAAAAAAAGATTTAGACGTTAACAATTCAGCACTAATTTAAATCATACATATGACGCATGAAATAAAATCATAAATTTTGTTTTTAATTAATGCATTAAAAACAAATAAATCAATTAAAATAAGTCAAAAATATAATATTAATATAATTCAAATATAATAATGTTTAATATTCCTTTTACATTTTATATCTTGCTGCATGGCATACATTTTTTCGTAAATGGATTATTTGAGTAAGGTTCATAATCACTCTGGCAATCTAGCAGACAATTAGTTTCTGTATATGACTATTGTTTATACCTGTGATTTTTACATGCATATACCTTTACAAATCCTGCAGTACTTTCGGCAGTTCTGTTCCCTAAACAACCTATAGAGAGGGTTAGTACATAAATCTCTCTGGTACTCGTCACAGTTGTGCAATAGGTCCACGCAATCTATTGTTACTGTAGGGGCTACAAATTGATTGCAATTAGATACTGTTAGGTTTAAAACAATAAAGTCAAATACAATATATGAGGATTTGGGTTGTGGTTTTTTTCTCCATTAATTCAAGATATACATCTTAGCATCTCAAACAAGTAACGTCAGATTTCAGAACTATGCATTTATACTCACTATATATATGTTTTAATATTGGATCTAAAAATGATAGCATGACAGGAAAAAAAAAATTTCGTATTCTAATGAACCCAATAAAATGCAGGTTTTTTTTTTTTATATAAAAAAGGGTTCATTCTCTAATTTGCTTCAAACCTTGACAAAATCCACAAAATAGTGGACAATGTTCCTGAGCCCAAGGATAGTATATTCCGTTTTCGTCGCAGGTTGTATTTATGTTGTATAGAGAACAGTCTATTGTAGGAGTATTCCGACATTCTGAAAGTTAGCCAAGTTGTAAATACAATTTCATAGTAAATAATTAATCGATGAAATGAGCTCAATACGTTGAAATTTAGCTTCTCCAGAGGATTAATATTTTTTTAGCTTATAACAACAGCTAACTGTCATGAAGTACAAAAACAAACTTTTATGGAAATAGGAAATGAATAAACAACCATTTTACACTATTTACCTTTGATGTGTCCGTGTGATGTACCGGTAAAAGCATCGGTAGACATAGGTATGAATGTAGTTGAAGTCACGGTAATAGTGTTTGTCGAGCTAGAAATGGCAGGTGTTTGTTGACTGGGGGCATGATGGTTTTCTGTGTAATGGCAGAGGATCTTTTGGATGTTAGGACTGTTGTCGATAAATTCTGCCTATTCTGAACTATTTTGGAGCTTATTTGAAATGATGAAATGAAGAAGCCCTTTACCAAATGGTCTGATATGTCCATGATAATGATAAATTTTTAAAGCATTCAACTATCGTGTACCTACAAAGCTAAATTTTGAAAAGCAAAAACTCTAATGAATGAATTACAACAGCGGACACACAATAAACATGAATTAGGGTACACAACACAAAACGTCTTTTAGGGATTTTTTTTCCGGAATACATTACGCCTTCTGGTGATCTACACTGATTATCTCCTCCTGATCCGCTGTCTGTTTTCGGAATACCTTACGCTTTATGGTAGTAACAGTAATCAACTTCTCCTGGTTCGCTTTGTCTGTAGATGGGTAAGTCATAATGTATGATTTATCAATATCAATCATTCATTGTAACATTAATAACAAGTGTTACAGAAAATCGGAATTGAAACTAAAATTATTTAGTCAATAACAAAAAAGCAAGTTTCCTTTGACTTTCAAAGGATAATCGTGTCGACAAGCACGCCACGTACAAAAAATAGGTTTATATATATTAAATACATAAATTCAAATAAAGTTGATAACAACGTTTCATTGACCAACCATCGTGTTCCATCTTGTCCAAGACATGAACTTCAAAGTTTGGTTCCAATAAAAGGAAACCTTTGCTCATTCGTCTTTAAAAACAGAAAGGAGGTCAACTATGGCGTAATATTGGGATGATTTGCATGTACTATCAAAAGACCCATTAAACCCGTTTGTCTGACTAGGCCTGTGTCTCAAGGTTTATCAGTCCATATCGCCTACTAGGGCTTACCATAAAAGTACAAAACCATTTGATGGCTTTCAACTTAGAAAATATCTACAAATTAGTATACAATAAAGTTTTATAAAAATTCTATTAAAAGGGCATATTTTATTTTTTTCACAAAACAGATTTAATGATACAAAACATTTGAAAACATTCAAACATTTCAGATTAGTGTTTTATTGAATTCATTAAGTACCACAACATAAACTGCATGTTTGCAGAATGGTCTGTAGAAATACAAAGTACGTGAAATAATGATCATGTCTTTATAGCAAATACTTCTGAACCTTGTTGAGTATTGGTTGTTACGATTAACAAGTCTGCTTTGTCCTTGCCTCGCTTAATCCCAGCTATTTGTCCTACCACTGGATATTGGTTTGGCGTATCAATAACCCAGTAGACAACTAAATTTGTTAGCTCTATACTAACTACGTAGTATCTTAAATGAGGATTCGTTAAATGATTTGTGCACAGGTTTATAAATGTATTGGAGACAGCACCATTTGACGGTGATACGTCTATTCCAACAATAAGGAACTCGCCTGGTGGACTCTTTGATTTCGCCACCATTATTCTAGACGTAACAGTGGCTGGCATGTCAAAAATATTTTTCACAGGAATTTGCGATAACACCGACCCATCTGTCGGAGATAACCTAAGGATGAGACTTCTATCCGAAGACACGGCCCACAGCACAGAGCCATTGGTGATTTCCGGGTTGTCGTGTACAGATACCCGTGGACTATATACCCCTTGAAAAGGCACCCATCGACCTCCATTATTTTCTTTTTTAGAAGTTTTCAAAAACTCATTGTTCGATTCAAACATTGCAAGTTGAGAAACAGCCTGTGGGGTTTTAAATAATAAAGTCGGAGCGGTGCTATTTAAGTCATCTTTAAAGCCATATAGCAAGTGAACGTCATTTTGCGTATTTTGCAGAGGTGGTATATTTACATATAATGTTCCGGTATCCGAATTTAGTAAGATTTGGGGCGGAGAGACATCTTCTGCGCTGTGTTTCCTATGTTTGCCATGCTGAGAAAATGAGAGCTTCTCGAAGTTGTAAAACCAAGCAACTATTAGTTTTCCAGAGAGAACATTAAATATATCTACAGCATACAGCCGCTGCATTGACAGTTCCGATTTCTGTAATTGAAATATGAAATAGTACTATTTTAATTCCACTTTGTAAACTATCAAAAACTAACAGCTGAATTCAATAATATTACGTTGTTGTCAGGACGGAAGGCCGTCAAAATGTATATCCGGTGTCCATTAACCACGGGTGGTGCGATTGGAATAAACGTTCCATTCATGCGTTCTTCCCAACCTCTAAATTCCATGAACGCGTGTGGAACCCCGTCTGAAATTAAAATGGTATCAAAATGTCGACTTTATCAATGTAATATAAATTTTATAATGATTATAAAGATTATCCTAGTACATGTATTTAAATATACCGACGATAAGAAAATTGACGAAGACTCACTCGATTCAACTGTTACCAATAAACCCTTCTTTGAAACAATGGCAAATATATTGTTGTCGGAAAATGTAATGCTGGAATAAAAGAAACTAATTTAATTGATTTTGAACATACATCTATCTATCTATCTTTCTATCTATCTATCTATCTATCTCTTATCAATTTCATAACTATCAGTTGTAAATTATACGTATATTATTTACAAGTTAAAAGATTTCAAATTCAGAAAGATCTTACCTGTAAACAGGTGATATATTCTTTTCGTCGACGATCGGCTTGACGAGCGTCCCATCGACCTCGTACATCACCAGCTTACGTCCATCCGTCCCCACAATGTCTCCATAGACGTCCATTATTGGCAGGGAGGGGCGATGAAGAACCTTGTCCGACCAGACCAGAGAACCGTTGTCAACGTTTAAGCTGACGTATCCCCTGAGAACAGAGGTTTCATCATGAAATACTCTTATATGTACTTTCACCAAAAACATATTAGAATATCATCGTTTATTCAGTAAAAAGAAACAGCGCCTGCTTGTTTAAAAGTTTGTGAGGGGAAATTGAACTTGAACATTAATTTGATTCTTTAAAATATGTTGATATTGCCATTGCTTTGTTGAAGTTAACGTTTAACATCATGATTGTTCACTACTATTCAGATAATGGTACTTCATTTACAGTATCCGTTGTTTTAAACCAGTAATACAATTATTAGATCACTCGATCCAACTTTAGGTATTATTTATACAAGTTGATAACTATTGACATTTTTAAGATAATTTATATGTGTTCAAATGATTTGGTGAACTGTGTGTGTTAAAATTACAATGCCATTTAACAAAAACAGGAAATTATTTAAAAAGTCAAACTTTTGCAATCTTCAAATAATTTAAAACATTTTATAAGGGAAACCCAGTCTCATTGCATAATCATGTCTCTACTTAAAGGACTTCTTGATAGTTATACGTCAGCGAACTTCCGTGAAAAAAATAAGTTAATGATATTTCACAGAATATGCCGATGTCATTATAACCAATGATTACTTATCTGAATGCAATTTTCTTGCATGTCAACGTTGTTACGTTGCATGTTGACATAATTATCTTGCTTATCCACTTATTTATTTCGCATAACGACATATTTGATAGAAAAATAACTTGCACACAGAGGGCAGTTGTATGCCACCATAAGCTGAAAATGAATAAGTTATAAATCTTCATGGAAATTTTATCTATAAATGAGAAGCGTCTCGTGTGTCCCTAACACCTAATACGCTTAATATTTCGAAGAATTTTGAAAACACTTCCTGTTATTCTGTTTTTAAACTACACTCTATTGCTTCAAGTTTCAATGCACTGTCAAAAATAAAAAATCTAATGGGTTTTTTTGCATTGCAAGTGGCATGGAAAGTACCCGGATGCTAATCTTGAAAAAATGTGAGAGGTTTTCACATAAAGGTATGTGCATTTATTTAGAAAATCAATAAAAAGTGACTTTTTTCATATTTATTGATAAAATGCTTTACTTTTAATCAAAATGAAATACAAATATATATATATATATATATATATATATATATATATATATATATATATATATATATATATATATATATATATATATATATATATATATGAGAGAAAGAGAGAGAGAGAGAGAGAGAGAGAGAGAGAGAGAGAGAGAGAGAGAGAGACTCTGACTGTGTACACAAGATTGAATGGTCGAATATGTTTTTTTTATAAATACTTTTAACTTAGGATATAGGATAAAATTATAAAATAAAAAGAAAGAAAACAAATACATTCATATCATATCCTGTAGCAATCAAGGGTATGTTGTTTGCTTAATTTTTTATGCCTAATTTTAATAACTACTGGATTAACACTCAATTCGCGACTTTAAGTACATCACATGTGAACAATAATGACAATGATAAAAAATCATCAATATATTTTTTAATGATAAAAAATAAATTCTAGCTGCATTGTGATCAAGTCACCAACAATGCTAATATTGAATTGTTAAAAAAATAATTATGCTCTTACCACAAAAATATTATGTATAATCGGCAAGTTCGCCACAGATGATTCTAATATGTATACGACTTAAAACCAAATAAAGTTATCATATTGATCTATTCACATATGATCCACATGTGTCAATCGTATAAGGATAATATGATCAAAGACATATGATACTCATATGATGTCCTTTTATCGTGTAAAACAAATCATATGATCCATGCACCACATTTGATCAGATACACATATGTGGATCATATATGGAGAAGTTGCCTACATGTATGATAAGTAAAATGTAACACATATTATTAAAACCTTTCACGTACCTGTTCGTTTCACCGTCGCCTTGACACACCACAAGTTCTTCGTTTCCAAGACAGCCTAGCGTGTCAGGTGATTCAGATTGTTTAAAAGGTTTAGGCCAAGCTAACGAGACATTGTTAGTGACATCAAGGTCATACGAGAAAGTCCCAGAGGGACGACAACCGAACATGGGGCAGCTCTCTACCGGAAGAGAGCTGCTGCCATGGAAAAATGACGTTATAAGGAGAGTAAAAGTGACGGTAACCATCATTAAAATTCTTTCACACCGACAGTAGATAAACAGCATGTTCATTGATCTAAATGTAGATGTATGGTAAAGTGTTTGCAGTTAGCTGGTTAATCTCTGATAGCGAGTACATTTGCTCTTTGTGTACATTCAAGTTTGTAAACAGCTTAAGCAAATAATTTCAACTCTTTATATATTGACAACCTTGTGTTGTAAAGTACAAACTACACTTTAACCGGATATGTTATTATCAATTAAATGGATAACAAACTGTTCAAATATGTATTTCTACAATATATACTATATATTTAAGCTGATTATTATTTAATTAATATCATACGGAATGTGAAACTCGGATAATCAGCCGTTGTAATATGTCTAATTACTTTCGGATCTGACTTATTACAAAAGTTGATTGTTGTACTGATATGCGTCGAAATGATAATACGTTTGTTTATTATGTTGATTTGTTTTTAATACTACATGTAGTAATTGTATCTTTTTACGAATAATCTGGGGTATTTATCACTGTTGATATTTTAAGTAACATTTTTTTATTCGTAAAATTGAATCAAAACATAACTGTTAATATTAATTTCTTTTGATAAAAGATAGACATCAGTACTAAACGAATGTAAGGCAACGAGCAGATAAGGGAATATAATAAATACACCTTGTCAAGTCCTAACTGATAAAATCTAGTTTACAAGGCATTTAACATTTAAATGTGAACATGCAAGTGCATTCATCGTCATATTTGTTAAAGTCTCATTCCATGAAAACAAAATGAATGTAAACTATTTCCATTTATAAAAATAGGGCCTTGTAATATTATATACCTACAAAGTACTTTCGGTTTCGGTTTATAAAAGAATATTAGCCTTTCTTGGTGAGTAAGATACATCTACCGCCATTAAATTTTAGTTTTTACATGATTTTTCTGGATTTGCATTTTTTAAAGATGGTCGAGATCATAAAACCATATGCATTATTTCAACAGAATATAGTAATAATAAATGTGTTGACAGTTTCTGGTTGACAGTTTCTGTCATGGCTTTTGATATTTACTTGTACGAAAATGAAACAATGATAAATTTATAAATAAACAAGTGGCCCATGGGCCACATCGCTCACCTGAGCAACAATAGGCATGATAAAATCAGCTTAATGGAGATCGACATAATACAAAATATCTGGACAATGTAGTAATACATGTAGATATTCTTATGTTTATAATCAAGTCCCTTTTTTGACAGGATGATTTTATATTCATATCACATGTTGAGCATCGCAGTTCTCAACAAGATCCTAGACAATTGTTTATACATGGGATATAAACCTACATCAAACTCTGAACTCCTTGTGAGGCCCAAGAATCGTCCAGGGGCAAAAGTCTTAACAATTTTAAAGAATCACAAATTGGCAAAATGTTTGCATATAAGTAAAACCATATATATTATAACATTTCAGTTTTTGTGAATTAAAAATGTTTTCCTTTGTAAAATTGGATCCTGAATGTGGCCCCACCCTACTACTCAAGATTTTTATTTTAACGAATTTGAATCTACACTACCCAAGGTTGCTTTTACTAAAGTTACAGATTTTCTAGACAAATGGTTTTGTAGAAGATTTTTCTCCATATATTCCTATGTCAAAAATTTGTCTCCCTCCCCCCTCCCCGTTGTGACCCCATCCTACCCCCGGGGATCATGATTTGAACAAACTAAAATCTACCTAGTCCTTACCTGAGGATACTTCCACGTAAGTTTCACCTTTCCTAGCTACTTAGTTTTAGAGATTTTAAAGATTTACTCTATATATTCCTATGTAAAAATTCGATCCCCATTGTGACCCCACCCTACCCCCAGGGGTCATGATTTTCACATCTTGATTCTACACTAGCTGAGGGTGCTTCCACATAAGTTTCAGCTTTCCTGGCTGATTAGTTTCTAAAAGGAAGATTTTTAAAGATTAACTCTATAAATTCCTATGTAAAAATTTGACCCCCCCCCCCCCCCATTGTGGCACCACCCTACACCCGGGGGTCATGCTTTTCAAAACTTTGAATCTACACTCGCTGAGGATGCTTCCACATAAGTTTCAGCTTTCCTTGCTGATTAGTTTCTGAGAAGAAGATTTCTTAAGATTTACTCTATATATTCCTATGTAAAAATTTGACCCCCCCCCCCCCATTGTGGCACCACCCTACTCCCATGGGTCATGATTTGAACAAACTTTGATTCTACACAAGCTGAGGGTGCTTCCACATAAGTTTCAGCTTTCCTGGTTGTTTAGTTTCTGAGAAGAAGATTTTAAAAGATTTACTCTATATATTCCTATGTAAAAATTCAACCCTTATTGTGGCCCCATATAACCCCCGGGGGTCATGATTTTCACAACTTTGATTCTACACTAGCTGAGGATGCTTCCACAAAAGTTTCAGCTTTCCTTGCTGATTAGTTTCTGAGAAGAAGATTTTTAAAGATTTACTCTATATATTCCTATGTAAAAATTTGAGCTCTCATTGTGGCACCACCCTACTCCCTGGGGTCATGATTTTCACAACTTTGATTCTTCACTAGCTGAGGATGCTTCCACATAAGTTTCAGCTTTCCTGGCTGATTAGTTTCTGAGAAGAAGATTTTTAAAGATTTACTCTATATATTCCTATGTAAAAATTCAACCCCCCATTGTGGCCCCATCCAACCCCCGGGGGTCATGATTTTCACAATTTTGAATCTAGACTAGCTGAGGATGCTTCCACATAAGTTTCAGCTTTCCTGGCCAAATGGTTCTTGAGAAGAAGATTTTTGAAAATTTCTCAAAATTTTCCAATAATTGCCAATTATCTCCCCTTTAAAAAGAGCGTGGTCCTTAATTTTCACAACTTTGAATCCCCTTTGCCTAAAGGTGCTTTGTGCCAAGTTTGGTTGAAATCGGCCCAGTGGTTCTGGAGAAGATGTTGAAAATGTGAAAAGTTTACGGACAGACAGACAGACAGACGGACGACAGACAAAATGTGATCAGAAAAGCTCACTTGAGCTTTCAGCTCAGGTGAGCTAAAAACCATGATCTAGTCAAGGATAAGACTTACATGTATAAGTCCATGATATTACACTGATGTTGTTTATGAGATAAATGATTTTATCAGGAATAAAATGGTATTATATAATCTGTCCAATGATAATGATAATGATAAATGGCAATGAACTACATCGACTTCTCGAGAGTACTGTAAACCAACTTTTATTCGCGTGCGATAAATTTTCGCGAGGTTCGTGAGGACATCGTCGTCGCTAATATTTCTCGCTGCGAACCAATCCTTGTCGTATGGTTGTTATAACAAGACTGGTCTTGATAAAGTCGTCGCGAATCAAAGTTGGTTTACAGTATTTGATGTAGCAAATTACATATATGTAAATGACAATGACAGGAGACTTTATAACTGACCTCAGATCCTGGAATAAAAACCCGGATGCGTAACGGGACGCTTTTAAAAATTCAGCTTAATTACGCATTCTATCATTAATGACATAAGGAAGGCATACGCCAAAGACACATTTTGCCTATACCAAAACGAAACTGCAGAGACACTATCTAGTAGGATAACAAGAGATGATTTCAGTGGTGATTGTGTACAAATCAGCCTGCATAGTGTTCAAAAATGTAAATTGACCTATTTCAGATAAATTAGTGTCATCAATGAACAATTTCGACAAGCAACACCTACATTTCATTAATTTGAATTATGCAGTTAAAATAATATCATTCATTATCGAAAGATTGAAACCAATGAAATATGTATGAGATTATTAAATCAATTTAGTGAAAGAAACGTCGTGAAAAATGTTCATGTACCACTTACTAATATATCATTACCAAAATAAATAATTTGCATACTATTGTGTTTCATTTTTATTATGCAATATAATAAACATTGCCTAACTAGTATATATTAACATCCACCAAGTATGAATCCATCTACTTCTTACGGAAATTAGTTATAATTCATAGCTCTGTGGAAACTGACAGGGCTGAAATGAACACGATCCGATTCTAACCTGTTTATTATTATACTGAATGTGTTAATTTTATAGCATATAGCAAATTTTACTGCTTTTATTGCTAGCGCTCTCGAGCGCTAGCAACTACGTTAGTCTTTTTCACTTGAATACGCATGCTCGACTCCATAGTAGGGGATTCTGGGATTACTGTACTACTGTAGATAAACTGTACCATGTGAATTTCGTTTTATCATCTTCACATGAAGTTTTGTTTTATTGTAAATGTCCAAAAAAAAATAGTAGCTTAGGTCTTATAATGCAAAGTTATTTTAAATATCATAGTAAATAGCTAGCTTTATTTTAACTACCTTCAAGCTCGGAAAACAACCTCGGATATGTTTTCCGAGCTTGACGGAAAGGCCCGAGAAGATACGATTGCTACAAAACGGTACCAATGGTTCTTGAAAATTTTCACCTGGAAGTTGAAATTACAGTATATACATAATGATTAAGGCACAGTCAATGAGCTATGCCATTGCCGATGCTTCTGTGTTTTATGATGGCTACAGCGCTAGCTCACCAATCTTTTTAAAAGATAAGCTTGTATAGAAAATACGTGAGTTCTACGACGAACAGTACGCGCATAATTTACGCGCATGTAACAATTCGTTCTATCGGCCCGCTGCCAAGTGTGTTGCTAACGCTGAGGGTATGAGAACGGATAGTCAACTGCGTCTAAACCAATCAGATTTCAGTATTTAACATGAAAGTATAATAATTGAAATTGGTACCCCCGAGAAAACCATTGTCAACCGACGCGAAGAGTAGGTTGACAATGGTTTTTTCGGGGGTGTCAATTCTCCTCTCAAACAGGCACTATTATACTTAATGTCTTAATTTAAGAAAACTTTACTGACTTCTTTAGGAATGACGTGAATTCTACGGCGAATCGTACGCGCATAATTTACGCGCATGAAGCAATTCGTTTTGTCAGATTTAACATTAAGTATACTAAAAAATAATACAGTACATGTAAGTGATATGATTATTGTTTTTAAAAAGTCAGAAAAGCTTCAACATCCTTAGTCAAGATGACACTTTTACTTTTGAATTTATGGTTGAAACACTAATTAATTTGCCTGCTAAATAAACCATAAGAAAATGATGACCCCGATTATGGATCACAGTTTTGTGGCTTTTTCGCTTTAGTTAAATTAAGTTTCATGAAATGTTTGCCCATTGGTACATGTAATAATCGTTTATTTTCAGGTAACAGTTTGATTTGAATAATGCTATCTTTTAAAGAAGGCGTCCCTCTAAGATATAATCAGATTCTGATTCTCTTGGTTTTTGTCTTATTTCGCGTGAGTATATATTTATTAATCTTTCAAAGGATTTACTTTTCTTAAAATATCAGTTAAATATTTTTTTTCTGTCCTTTTCTGGCGTTTTCCAATAAATGAAAGAATAGCTTACTTTCTTTCTCATTTAAAACGAATACATATAAGCAATCTACAATTTAACCATCCTTAAGATTTGCCTTAAAATTTTAGGCATAATTTATTAAGCCATAACTAATTATTTAGTAAAGACTTTTTTCTTATGTTTGAGCTTTAAAATTTGGGTTTGTTTTTAATTTCTTTATACAAAGATCGCCTTCTGAAAGGGATAAATATAGTTTAAAAATGGCGACAACCATGCAGCCCTCTTAAGTAAAATTGTATTTTATGGACCAGTGTCTGCCGAAATGACGCTCTTTCGTTGGTTAAAACACGTCACGTGATTGTCGCCTGCGAATGGTAAAAAGCAAAAAGATGGCAACAAGTAAACATGACACCTTTTGCATTGTATTTTGTTTTATATATAACCTTTTAAAGAGGTTATTGTCTTACACATTTTCCTATTTACATGTACGAGTATATGGTTACGTTTGCTGTCTTAAATCATATCGCGATTTTGGTGTACAACTATTTTTTAAGATATTTGTTTGCAAAGATTAGATTTTTTTTTAATCGGTGATAGTCCACAAAGAGAGTATAGAAAAACTCGAATATTATTTCTTTAACACTAATCATTGTTATATGATTAATACAAATATTAATATGTAAAGGCAAAACAATCCTCGAAATTTTAAAAATTTATTACGTTTCTACCTTTAAGGTAAAACCTTTTCAAGGAGACACTATACTGTATGCAATTATTAAATCAACCATGTTTTATAAAATTGCTTCGTGAATGTAATTTTGGGATTTTTTTCTTTTATCTTGTTTTATAACAGACTGTAAATCCATGTGAGTTGACAAATGTTACAACTTGCCCCGATACGAAAGAAAAGTGGGAAATGGCTGCATCTAAAAAGAATTGTTTATCAAGCAGCAATTGTTCCACATATCACTGCGTACCAACTGAGACAAACCAACTAGTAGAAGTTTGCACAACACCATTGTATCTCCAAGGTCAGATTTACTTTAATCATTCAATTGCCACTAACATACTGTAAGCCAAATGAGCGCAAATTGAAATTGCTTCAAAAAATAGTTCAATGTCATTATTTTAAGAATACAATGATCAAACATTACCGTCATACTTTATAGATTGACATGACAATACAAAACAGAACTCACTTTGTCTTTATTACGAATTTTTAATCTTAAATTTACAAGTCGTTATAAGTTAAAACAATATCTTGTCAAAACCTATGCTAGGTAAATCAGACGGTTTTGGGTTTTTGGGGGCTTTTTTTTGGGGGGGGGGACCTGTTTGACAGCTGCAAAACAGTACTAGCATCTCTCGCTCTCAGACTTTTATGCTAATTTAACAATTCTAGCATATATTTTAAATGACATGTATATCGCCGTATACATCATTGTAGGAGTTTGTCCGTTCTTTGATACATTTGGAGAAAGGTTACAAATGGGAAACGTTTCATGTCAGACGGAGAGCGAAAATTGCTCTACTAGATACTCCTCTACATCTGTGTATAAATGTAAGCTTTTAGTTTAAAAGATCAAGTTTTGTTGTCATTATGACATGAAGAAAATATTGCTAAACTAAAAGGAGACATAATTTAGCATGTTGGTTATTACTTTTAAGATTAGGTTGGACGTTGAAAGATAATTAAATGCATTATAAAAAGTTTTATCCGACATTTGGTGAGAATGGTTCCCATCAAGTATAATCGTATACATCAATATGCTTTCCACTGTAAGTGTATCAGTAATGGTTGTTTTTCACTAAGATCGGGAAAAGGAGCGACGTCCATTTATGATTACAGTACTTTATAGACAACATCAATATTTTTTCTTTGCATTTTCTGTCAGATAAAGTTTGTTTTCCAATCCACGGACAACCGTTATCTGGAACACCAGGGTAAGTACTCTCTGTCAAGTATTGTATTAATTTTTTAAATATTATCTTGACATTAATTTTATAACTCATTTTTTTACATTTTTACTTTTTAGTATGCATACGCATGATACGGGAAAGAATTCCTGGGTACTTTACATTGTAATCTTCTCTGCAGTATTTATTCATCACAATCAATGATGAAAGGAACTCTAATTGTTTGCAATATCATTATTACATAATTAAATATTTTAAACCTCATAATGAAGACTTCATCTTTGTCTACGCATTGAGTCTTTACCATTAGTCTCTTTTGTTCATAAATGTTTCTTCTGTGCATACTTTCGATTGCTAGTTTCAAACAAAAAAACATAATACATAGTAAAACTCGCTTATAACGAAGTACCAGGGACGGGCAATTTTACTTCGTTAAAAGCGTAATTCGTTATATCCGTCAAGTTTACAACATGTAATAAAGTCAAGGGGAATGAAAATCACTTCGCTTTAAGCGTCAATTCTTTATAAGCGTGTTCGCTATAACCGTGTTTTACTGATTAGTACTGTTTTACTGTAGATTATTAATAACAACATACTTAAGTCTTTAATTTGCCTTTATTTACAAAAAGGTGCAAAATTAAGACGAGAACGGTTGTGGTTATTGTAAATATTTTATTTTGTTGTGAAACATCAATTTCTTGTGCAATTGCGATAAATATGTGTGTAAAAATGATGCACGAAGCTTATGAATACATATTGATTAAAACTCAGATGTAAAAACTCTAATCTTGGCATGACCTTTCAACTAAAACGATCGAGCTTCATGCATTTTTTGACGAATGTAAACGTAAAAAATTGTCAGCAGCAACACAACAGATATTCCAAATAGAACAAATATGCTTGCTTTTATAACATATTCATTTACATTCAGATGGTGATGATATGATGCATGGAGTTTTGTTTCGGGTATGTTTGTTTCGTCACGTTGTGTGGCGACATTCACTTTTGTCAATGGGAGATGCTGCTGTGCATTTTCATGACATTTATTCCTATATGAGACAACTGGTGTAGCTACAAAAAGCATATGTTCTTCATACTAAAGAGTAAATATATTTATGAATATGCCCTGCAAAATATTTAGGGACAAAGTATATTTATTTAATGTTCTTCTTTAGCGGATATTTTGCATTCATTCCAGTGGCGTCGGAAGCAAATTTTAAATGGGAGGGCTAGACTTTGAAATCAAGACAAGCCATAAAAAAGGTCTTTGATTATGGTTATGTATACCTTTTTAAAAAAAAGTCCCCCCCCCCGTTCCGACGCCTATGCATTCATATAAATATATATTATTATTTTTAAAAAATGAATTAGGATTATAACGTACTTGTTGTTTGTCTGACTACTTTTACGTGTGTTGAATGAAGCATCCGTCGGGTACTCTCATGGGTCGTGCTCTCAAGTAAAATAACTGTTGTTGCTGCAAATACACGCATCAACATTATGTATCCACAGAATGCGACTTCAAAACGCTTATACCGTGCTTTGCTAAAAGCAAAATTCTCATTGTAGATATGTAAAACAGTTAATAGCGCAAATATAAAAGTAGACCAAAAAAACCATAATAGTTTTTGCCTAACAAAATTATCAGACAGGAATACATTTAGATATTTTGCTACTGGGATACATTTTTCTACATTTCATTAAGAATTTATTCGTAACTAAACGACAAGATTGCGCATTTAAGCGTGTGAAATTTAATTATTTTCCACAGAATTTTTTGTTGTTGCTTTGTTTTGTAAATATTTCTTTGGTGGGGGTGGGGGGTTTATAGGGGTTTTTTGGCTGTATATCGAAGTAGTTTCTTTTTACCAGGGCTTATTTTGTAAACACTGGTCTGGCTATCGGTTTACTAGATGTTGACTGAATAGACTTAAGGAAAGTTTTTTTTATAAAATTGTTGATAAGGAAAAAGGGATAAAATTTCATATTTGTTTCATTTTTTAATTAGGGCTTCCCTCTAAAGGCCCCTTGAAAAATCGGTCTCATCGTCAGTATGTTTGTTCGACATCACTTGTCCGATGCACATGTTTTCTTATTTGAAGCTTTACCCACAGATCGAGCAAGATATTATTTTCAAAAGAAACGAAAACGTTGAATTTTTAAAGTAAAATATAAGTTAATGGTATTTTGTATGCCTTTTAAAACACATTTTCAGAAACGAATTGAATTAGACAAATCAAATATGATTTTATATCTTGTGTGTTACGTATTGATTACGGAATTATCATGTTATTTGAAAAAATGGTATGTATTAAAATAAAGTGTGATATTTGTGTGATTATAATGAAGCGAAGTTAAAATCAAAAATATCCCTTTGGTTCCCTGTGGTAACATTGTACTTATTTCCGGTTCCATGAACACATCCAATTCGATTCTCAGAAGGTCACGTGATACCTGTGTGTATATAAGCTGAGACTATCGGGATGATCGGTGAGTCTCTGTTTGACGGCCAAAGCATCAACACGTCGAAACCAGGACAAAAACAGAGGTTGGTAAGATTAACCTATCTTACGTGCCTGAAATAGGCTTTCAAGACTGTAGGTGTAAATTTAAATAAATTAATATACAGATTGGCTTGTTGACTTTTGATAGTATGCAGCAGTCGCGGATATGTCTCAGAGCAGCGCATACGCTGCGTGCACCGCAGAGAACTGGGTATAACTATGGTATATATTTCAAATTAAAATCGGTAATTGAGGAAATTGTTTATTTAATTCACTCGTTGATTGGCTCAGGCAGAGCAGCCGAATCCCATACCATAACTCAGAAACGTTACTAACAATAAATTTGACTTGCACTTATTTTAATAAGAGAGAGAGAGAGAGAGAGAGAGAGAGAGAGGGAGAGAGAAAAGTCCGACCCATCAGAACATAATAACTTTACCTTGAATACATCCAACTGAAACATTACACAATGCTTTGCTACATTTACAACTGAACTGGCATTCTTTTCCATAGTTCGGGAATATGCAAGCTTTCTCGCATTTTCTGCCAATAAAGCCATCTGGACAAGCTGGATGAAAGTATAATTTAATTTTAACGTACAGTTCTAAAACGATAATCAGTTTACTTTCTCACAGTTGCAATTAAATATATAACTAGATATAATATGATATTGTTTCTTGAACGACAAAATCAAGTACTTATACTTATACCTATACAGTTACGAGTGTTTTCGTCCCTCATGAATCCGTCACAGCATCTTCTACTAAAAGTATCATTATTTGATGTTTAATCAATTTTATTTTTTTAGATTTCACAGAATATTTTAGACGAAAAACATTATTTCCTGTCATGATATACTCAGTACCTACAAAAATAAACACTGTTTTGTATCAAAGTAAATATTAAAATTTATAGTCTATAGTCTATCAAACTTAACTGTAACAGTTCATTTAGCTACTTGTACAACTCTCTTACAAACATATATCGTGCTTGATTTGTAAAAAATAAAATTTAACAAAACCGCTTACTATGCACAAAGCCTCGATACACTTTGTCCAAAATACATGAACAAAATAGTGAACGTCCAAAAACCTGTCACCATTCTGGAAGTTTTTAAATCTATGTTTCTACTGTTTTTCTGAAAATTTTAAAATGCATCATTTCTATGAAACAATGTGTTATATTAAAATTTAATTGGTTTATCCTTTAAAATCACCACACAACTTCATAAGGAAGTAGAGTACCAATCATATGTGCTATGATTATCATTTTATTATTTCATATTGACAATTTCCGCGATAAGAAATTTTTGTTTAATTAAAAATGTATCTTTACATTAAATATTATTTAAGCTCACTTGCAATATCTTGTCCTTTTTGACATTTAGTAAATTAGATATAAAATATAAAACCTAACAAATTGCTGAGACTAATCAGTCTCTTACCAGATCTAGAGTAGTCCGTTTTAATACATTTGAGTCAGTATTTTTATTATAGTTTGATTCCATTTGAAAATGTGTTTTTATTCTATTAGGCAAGGGTTTTTTAAAAAGTTTTTTAGTCTTCTATGATTCAAAATCATTTCTATATTTTATACGGTACACGTATCAGTTGGCGTTTCCTTTTGTGGCTATACAATAAACAAAATAAATAGTTCCTCCTCATTTAAGAAAACTGTCCCTTCCTATTGGTTATTGTATAATTTAATGCATTACCATTTTTAAAGAATTGATTTATTCAATTCTAATATTGCAAAACATATTTTGTTATCCTGGGCTTGATTACAAGAAAAATTGAAAGACATTTTACATGATGATCTCCATTAGTACACAGCCAATCGTGCATGCCTTACGAAAACGGGCTCGCCCTGACCACGTTAAGTTTCGTGAGAAATTGACATGAAATTTACGTGAAAATCGTGTGAAGTTAAACATCTTCACGTGAAATTCATGTGAAAGTTCACACTATTTTCACAAAATTATAACTTGTAAACCGTTTCACATGAAATTCACGTGAAATGATTCATGTGAATTTCACGTAAAATTTCAAATAATTCTTTTAGACAACCTTGATTAATTTTTTTAAGTTGTGTATTTCACTTCAATACTGGCTGTGAATTGTTGAATTGAATTAACTTATACTTTCGAGATTACATCAAAGCGATATATCAGTAAAGCATATAAAGACAAATAACGTTATATATCTTACCAGTATATGAAGTAAAGCTTATCAATAAAATATCATCAACACACCTGCTAACATTTTCAACTCGTACAAAATTATTTTAATGCAATTAAATGAATTCCGGATTGAAGTCTGAATCGGCTTAGAATTTGTCATGCTCGTACTGACGTCACATTTTTTACGTCACATGTTGAAGCAGAAGATGGACAGCACTGTGTATGTTATTCCGTGGACTGGTGTTACTTGGGTGCCAATATTGCGAGGTAAGCTGTGCATTTTTAAAAGAAATAGGGTAGTGACCGCGTACAGATGTTGTTGCAGAGCAATATCTATTCTATCCTTGAAAATTCGGTTTTACTTTGAACATTGAATGAATGACTTTCTCGACGATGCGATCGACACTTGATATGCCAAAAAAAATGTATACATACTGTATCGTGATGAGGATATTTGAATGAACTACGCAAATAAAATAAGTTACATGTAATGCAGTAAACTAAAGGTTACTCTGTGGAATAATGTTGAGAATCAAATTGAGATCGGTAGTTCTGTCAGTTGGAATTTGCTCGGACAGATCTGTACATATTACTTAATCTGTGCGGGTTTGATTAACAAACGTAATTTCACGTGAGGCACAACTGCCTGTGTATAGGCCCGACGGGCCGGTGTTAAATTTATGCTTATACATGTAACTGTTGATATTCAATTTGAAATTGTTTACACGTGTCACTACTAATAAATAAATAACTTACTTATCGTCATAATTGTATCACCATGATTAACTCATAGCCTGTAAACATACAGTATATGTTATTTTGATTGGATTGAAGTATTTTTGTGTTTGGTCTTTAAAACATAAATATGATTGTAATCTTTTTTACTTTTATGTTTTAACAAAAGCAGCAGGTTTTCCTAATTGTTTTTTGGCATGTGTTGAATATGAGCTCTAAGGTTTGTCAACTCGAAAATCGATATGTTCATAACATTTTGACAAAACCGTTTATTTGAGCAAAGTTTCAATTATAAATTCCTTAAGTATGTTAAAATAATAGAAGTTAAAGGGACTTGGACACGATTTGAGCTCAATTTTTTCAAAATTTATTTTTTCATTCTTAATGTCTAGAATGGTCAATATGGATGTTTTTAATGCTCTATCAAAATTTGAAAGTCAAATATCGAGTTACAAGCGAGTTTCAGAGGTTAAAATTCTTTGTTTTGTAAACAAAGCTCGAGTCTTCTTATTGTTTACATATGTCCTGAATTGGTAAAAGTTTCAATCTAATGTTGCATTTTGTTGTTGATAAACTTATTTATGAACACATTTAATAATAAGTTTATCTTGTTTCCACAAGTTATTTTGTCAAAGAAATGGTAATTTCTTTACTTTACATCATTTGTAAACAAATATAAGACTCGAGCTTTGTTTACATAACAACGACTTCTTTCCTCTGTATCTCGCTTGTAACACGACTTCTAACATTCAAATTTTGGTAAATCATTCAAAATACACAAGTAAACTATTTAATACATAAAAATCAAAATTAAAATTTTTATCTGAAATCGTGTCCAGGTCCCTTTAATTTCAAACCACAGCGATCGGTTTTTGATTTTTTTTTTTTTATTTGAATCTCATAATGTTAGAAACACTGTTTAAAACAAAAATCTAATTGGTTTTTCCTTTTTTGATATGATGAAGTAATATCAAAATGCAATTGCAAAACCATTTCCGCTATAGTATTTGTTTTGCTATACATAATAATTATATACATTGTATATTTTCAGAAATTAAATGTATATCAGTCAGATTTATGGTTTAAACACAGTAAATAATAAAAGAATCAAAATAAACCAAAGGAAATTTTTGATTATTTAAGGAATAAGGAATCATTCTCTGAGTATTATGAGATGATAACTTCGGTCGGGGCGTGGTCAAATCCAATAAAGCCCGAAGGGCTTTATGATAGATTTGACCACGCTCCGACCGAAGTTATCACCTCATAATATTCAGAGAATGCTTCCTTATTACTTATATTTATATTATTTCCAATTTTTACACTTTAAAACAGCAATTTGAAACCACTACAACTGTGTAATAAGTTTTAGTTGTTTGGATGTGAAAAACTAATAGGAAGGCTAAATAAAGCTATGTAACATCACGTGATATTCACGTGAAAATTTTCATGTCATCGTTGTTGACATAGTTACGTCTTATATAACTGGAACTTAAAATAAATAAATACATATGGGCCTATATGAAAAACATTCATTGTTTTTACTCTTCATTAAACTTGGGTGGGTTTTTTTTTATCAAACCCATGCAGATTTAGTAATATGTATAGACCTATCCGAGCAAATTTCGGACTGACAAAACTACCAATCTCATTTTCATTCTCAACATTATTCCACATAGTAACCTTTAGTTTACTGTAGTTAACTTATTTTATTTGCGTAGTTCATTCAAATATCCTCATCGCGTTACAGTATGTATTATATGATTTTAGGCATATCAAGTATTGATCGCGTCGTCGAGACGCAATGTTCAAAATAATGTTCAAAGTGAAACCGAATTTTCGCGGATAGAATAGATATTGCTCTGTAACAAGATCTACGCGGCAAACACCCTATTTCTTTTTAAAATGTAATGCCTAGAACCATTTTAAGAAGAGCTTGGAGTTTGGTAGTTGTGTCAAACAGCAATGTGACGTAGGCCTATATTTCATTGTCGGCCACTCATCCATGACTCTTTGAAATCAACAAGATTTGTCTGGCTTTTGAGCAAAACCAACGCAATCTGTGTATATTTCACTCGAAACCAGCGTCATTTCAACTTGTTTTGATACAAGAAAGAGGTAGTTACGTCCTACCGAAAGTCCAAGGTCTTGTTAAAATGGTTCTACATGTACCTTGCAAAATTGGCACCCAGGTAACACCAGTTCACAGCTTAACATACACAATGGAGTCCATCAGATCTTCTGCTTCAATCTGTGACGTAAAAAATGTGATTTTGGTACAAGCATGACACAGACTTCAATCCGGAATTCGTTTAAAAGCATTGAAGTAATAGTGTACGAGTTAAAATTGTTAGCATATGTGTTGATGGTATTTTATGAATAAGCTTAATAATATACATGTGCATTTTTTTTTAATTCATACATGTTAATATACCGTTAATTGCTAGAGTATTCGCGTTATATGCTTTACTGAGATATCACTTTGATGTTATCTCAAAAGTATTGATTAATTAAATTCAACAATTCACAGCCAGTACTGAAGTGAAATACTCAACTTAATCAGGGTTGTTTAAAAGAATTATTTGAAATTGCACGTGAAATTCACATGAATCATTTCACGTGATTTTCACGTTCAAATTGTCTGAAAATCGTGTGAACTTTTACATGAATTTCACGTGAAGTTATATCACGTGAAAATCACATGAAATTTTTCTCGTGAATTTCACTTCACAAGAATTTCACGTTAATTGCATGTGGATTTTACACGAACCTAAACGTGAAAATCACGTGGAGCCCTTTCCCGTGAGTTCACGTGAGGCACATTTGGCTGTGTATATGCCAATCTTTTCAAATGTGTATTGTCAATTAGATATTTTCATGTAGACTGTATATGTCAATATGAAGTTGCTGAACTGCTGTAATTGTTATGAACAATGCTGCTTTTTTTCAATAACTAGCATCAACAGTTTGAATCATCAACAGGAAATTGAGTCATGCATTAATAAGTTATGCTTTAAAAATTCAAAGATCAGTCCTCATTTTTTCACTTTTAACTCTACGGAACTTATTTTGAATTAAAACTTTGAATGAAATAAAATAAAAAATGTAATCTTGCGACTATTAAAGAGTTATTTCGTTTTCAATAGTTAATTCTTCATATGCCAAAATAGTAATAGTTCGTTGCTTAGGCCAACCAATTTCAATTTATAATGCGAAAGGAAGATATTTTATCTTTCTTGCAAGATTTGCAAAGAAGAATAACTCTATTTTAAAACTGAAAAACGTATGTTATAATCCTTTACAATATGGCAATAAAATTCATCAATATGCAGCAACATTTACCTGATATGTGTCAGAGAAAATAACTCTCTATTTTCGAGGGAGGGGCTTCTGCCGATGAGATATTATTTTTACCGCACGGATTAATATAATAATGTAATATGTAATGTACTATATCATAATGGGGGTATATAAATTATGTATATTCCCATATGGCTTTTTTTCAATATCCAAGTGTCAAAGTCAGTAATAATAACACTATTCAGACAAAATTCATATTGTATATCTTTTTTTCAGTGAATGTATGTGTGTTTTAGAAGGGGGCTTGTTAATTAAATAAACAGAACATGCGTGGAACACTTGAAATGACACGTTAAAGTGAACGAATTTTTATTCATGTGTTGATCTCTTTTCAAGCGTGGTGATACTTGAAGGGTAAATCTAATTCTTATATCATTATAGGCTCTTTTAGAGAAAATGATTTGTCACAAGTACACCAGCTTGTAAGTGAGTAATATTTTGAACCAACCCATCAAACTTGAAATCTTGAGAAGCCATCTCGTATATGTTATTTAAGATCACATACCTGGATTACCCATGGTTAGAAATAGACCAGTTGTTTTGGGGTATTAAGCTTTATGTATTGAACATGTAGGTGTAAACAGATGACTGTGGTCATTTTGCAGTATCTCTACATATATAGATTTTAAAAGAAAGAAGACTTGATTGTTCATATTTGTTTATATAGTGGTAGATACATCAAATCAGCAAAATTCAGTTGAAACCTTCTTCCAGTGACAATTTAAGAGACACTTACCATCTCTGGGAGTATGAGATGATTGTCGTGACAACACCCAATACTGTCAGTGACTGTGAAAAGTGTAATTGTACAGCTGTTAGCTTGACCCTCTTATTTGCAACTTAAAAATGATGTCACTTCATTATGATATTATCATGCGTATGAGAAATGTCTTGTAAGTGAACTTCTCTCTTGTAGCAGTAATATTAATACATTTACATGCTGTAAATTTTGTATTTACTACTGCCAGGTAAATATGACAGAAATATACATGGAAGGGTTTGCATAAATATAGATTTTGTAGATTAAGCCATTAATTTCCACACCTTTTTAATCTCTGATTATACTCCGTGGCACACTGAGAGAGATATCGGGTCATTTTTGGTGAAATTATTGATATTGCATGAAATCAATATTTCCAGATTATGCATATACTTGTATTAAGGACGTATATTCGTCCCTGCTTGTATTGAATCAATATGTGGCTCCGAATAAATGTAAGAGTTGGTTCTCTTATGAAATACTATATAATTGTAAAATACTACACCGATACTTTTTAAATCATTGAATTATTTTTTAAATGCATGTATGATATTAACGAGATAGATAGCAACGCAATCTCTCTTTATAGTATTTATCACAATATAATTTTATTATCTTTGTGTAAACTATTATGTTGCCTCTTCTACTATAAGTAGCAAGTCTTTTCCCTGAGAGCTATAATGGGAGTAAGTGGTCCACTTGAAGTCATTGACACTCTATCGTTAAAATTATCACAGCTTTGCGTTCGGACACGCTTTTAACTATACCGGTATATGATGCATCATAACAAATGAACATACAAATAGCAATACTAATACGTGTACAATGTCCCCTATTTAACCATAAGAACTACACGCGATTATTATTAAATATGTGAAGGCGGAAATCTCGCTAAATTTTCACTTTCAGAGTTATATATGTCACGTTTATGAATTAAGATTAAATGTATATACTGTACAATCTGTACTTATCACGGTTTTCTTTTATTTATGTACTTAAAAATATTTATTGTGAACGTCATATACTATATTTATGCTTTTCGATGAAAGACTCTTGTTCCAAATCGTGGTTTGTGCGATATAAGATCTAGTACTCACATATGAAACTAAAATACTTGATTTCGATTAATGTTTTATTCTTTCACTAGCGATAGTTACTGTTTATTATACTGGTTCTTTACGACATTTAATATCGTATGTATATTATTCAGTTTTTCACTTTTGGGGGTGATTTCCGGAAAGGGGGGGGGGTTGGTTTGGTATCGGAGAGGTGTTGAATTGTTTCCTTTTAATTAGTTGAGCTAAACTCTTTTTTTTTTTTCTTCTTCTTCTTTTTCCTCCCTTAATTGTCTATCAAACAAGCACCTTGCATTCATATTAGATTACTACAGAATTATATCTTAACATACAGTCTTTACAGTTCACCTTTTGCTAAATGTAAGAATTTGATTCTTTTAAATTTATATGGTATGTAATTGCAGTAGGTAGAAGTTGTAAGATTACTTTATTAATTCCCGAGCAGTGTAACGAATGAAATCAATCAAGGACGATGTGACATGCAGTGATTATATGCGCATTTGCTCTTCCAGCTATGTGAAATATTAATCAAAAGTACACCTGTAGATATAAACAATGAAATTATTTCATTGTCGATTCATAGACATAAAACGATTGCGATAAATGCAGAAAAATAATATATTCCTATATGGTGTCAGGTTACATATTTTTTCTACAATCTACGCCACATTTATATATTTCCGTACATGTATGAACCATATACTGTACTAGCGTATATACTAGCTAGTATACGTACCTGTTTATTATTTTTCGAGACATATTCCAGACTTTTTTAAATGTCTAGAGAGTAATGTTTCCAATGTAAAGACAGTTTCCAATATTAGTCATTGTTATTACCATGTCTTTGATTGCAAAAAAAAGTTTTTGACTTTATCAACAATCTTTTTATACCTTAAGATTTGCATTTCATCGTATTGATGAATTTGTGTAGTTCAAATAGCAGTGTAGTCTTCTCAATAGTCAATTTTACAATTTATTCTATATTGTAGTGTAATACGAATTATTTGCTTTGCACACTTTACTGCATAGTGAACAGCAAACGAGTATTTTCTCGTACTTGTATAGAATGTAATTGGATTTAACTCTCAAATGCTAATATTGATTTATTTTCAGAATTTTCTATATTGAATTAAAAATGCAAGTCATGTGGGGTTTTTTAAGCCCATCCTAGTAATGCATTCAGGTTAAACATGCTTAATACCCCATTGACAACCATACCTGTGCATGTACCAAAACAAAAAAAAATTGACGTTGTTCAAATCGATTGTGCTGTTATGAAGTGGAATGATCCCAAAATGTGTTTACAAGAAACCCTCCGGTTTTGAGACTATCTCCGGATACAGTTTAGACTACTGAATTTGGGGGAGGGTGTCAAGTGGATTTGTGGCTTTGTCAACATTATCTCATTCCGGCGACACTGCTACAATCTAGGAGACCCTTTCCATTTGGAGGGCCTGTTGACGTTGGGTTTCTGCTACTCCCACTTCGGGCTATTGGGTTCGACGGAACACCTGTTTCCCGGAGAGGTTCCGGTCGCTCTGCTCTCGACTTATCCAATTGTTTTGCCCTGTACGAAATTGCAGCATTATTTTACGTCATTTGAAAGATAAGCAAGCATGCATACGCAATCATTGTTTTTTGCTTAGAACTTTGTTTGTTTGTTTGTTTGTTTGTTTGGGAATGTGAGTTTGTTTTTGTTTTAATTTTTTTTTTAATTATTTCGGGGAGGGGTGGCTAAATCATGTCAAAAAATGAGAGAGAGAGAGAGAGAGAGAGAGAGAGAGAGAGAGAGAGAGAGAGAGTTTAATTACATAACATCATTACATGTAGTTGTTAACTTCTATATACGTATACATCTTTTAAAAGACTACATTAATTCAGTGTTTACAAATACATGAAAAAGATAAAGTATATAATTATTTTTATGAATAAAGAATGTGTTCTCTTAGCCAGAGAACTTGCATCTCGAATAGCGTAGCAGTTTTTAAAATAGTGCCCGCTAGATATTTCAGGACCTACAGCTGCATCAAATATATATATTACATGTAGATAAAATTATATGAATAATATTGTGGGGGTGGAAATATTTCAAAACAATTTATATGTCATAATATATGGCTTCGAGCCAAATATTTCGGATACAAATTTAGAAAATATATTCAAACAAAGTTGTAAAAAACAACATGCACCACTACTGTTTTATATATTAGCATTATCGATGGGAAGTTACAAACTACAGATATGTCGTTTTTCCTATTAGCACATATATACATAAGAAAATTAATCGTAAACAAACTGGTCCCCCCCCCCGTGTGAAATTAATGATTATTATTAAATGGAAGAAAAGTTCATAAAATTATCATAAAGTTCAAACACTGAGATACGACCCCCCCCCCCACACACACACACACCTACCATCCCCACCCTTAGAAATTTGAGGCTTGACCAAGTAAGCTACCTTTAAAAAAAGACTTTTACATCTATTGGACTAAAATGAGAAGAAGGTCGATGTCGATATTTTTTGCAAAAATGGGAATGGGTAAGGCCGCTGTTAACATGTGCCTGTAAATGCCCCCAGTAGGTCAGGACAAAGCCCTGATGGAGGTCCTGGGGGAGAAGCCGTTAGACTCCTAAGTTTTATATATTTTAAGATTAAAATGAAACCGTAAGAAGTTCTTTAAAAAGATCTGTTCATGTTAACTTAAGATACAAAAATTTGTTATTATTTTGGAATATTGAAGTAAACAAGTAAAAATATATATACATGTATATATATATATACAAAAGAAAATTAAAGAACTTTTGAGAAAAAAAGAATTTTATTTGACAACTGTAGCAAAATTCGCCACAGTGTCAACTTTTGATCTGTAAATAGAAATCGATTTGGGGATGGTCAAACTTACAAAATTTATAAATTTAAAATGGTGATTATATGATACATGAGAAATGATTACTATTAAATGGTAGCATGTGTCATGTCTCCTTTGAAATCAAAGAGTGTCTAATACCACCAAAAATACCACCATAAAACTGTCAATTATCTCTTGATATCGTGTTGCATTTGAAAAAAAAATACATACCATGCTGATTCACAAAAAAATTAGCAAGTTTCATAGACGTTTTTACCTACCCTCTCAGTGGTACATGTAGTTTGAAAGCATGGACCGTTATTGTGAATCACAGTACCCACAAACTAGGGGGATTTCCCCTTCCTTTTACTTATTAAAGCATATAGAATGACGATCAGTGAGGTTTTTTTTTATATGTACTAGTCATGTACTTATTAACAATTGTAAATTAGTGAATGACAATATACATGTATATAGTATAGGCCTAGCGATGTTATTATAGACATGTAACATTTTTGAACAATTTTGATTATTTTACACAATGGTTTATGGAAGTTTAAAATAATGCTTGTTTGTTCATTTTGATGTTGTTTATGAATTTCATCCAAAGAACATTGGTGTAAAATAAAAAAATAAAAGGATAGATCGAAATTAATTTTACGTGTACATGTATGTATACATTGAAAGTTTAATAAATAATTATCTGTATTTATTATCTATAATATTGCGTCTCATAAGTTTTATTAGGCCCTAATCGGTTTTCGGTGCCAACTTAATTATATCTTGCATTTGCAAGCAATGATGATGTGACAGCGAAAAATATGCATTTACCTTTACATTACTAAGGGGATCATGCATGCGGTAAACTTTTGATTAACAGCTCGAGTAGATTGCTTTGATTAAATGTTCCGAGGATCGTCTACACAATACATGTACACATTACTTAAAGGGTATGAAACTCGTTTGAATTTTTGGCCAAATATGATTCATTTCCACCTACACTCAAATCTTTGCCTTTCCATTGATAAATAATTCGGCCACATTTTGATTGGCGTTCAGTTCTTATGAGACACTCCTTATATGGAAGAATGTAGGCGGGGCTTCCACACTGTCCCGTTTGAAGATTTCAGTTTAATCGGAGACAAAGATTCATCAAAAAGAGGTAAGAATATTCTTTTTAAAGCATATACTGCAAAAATTCCTCCTTTCTTTGTGGCAAATACTGTTCTTTGAGATATACGTTGATGACGTCAATGAAAAAATGTGATGTAGGAATATACGTTCATGAGTAAAAGTAGTTCACAGGTAAATCTGCAGAAGTTTATTTATTTTTTTCAATGCATATATTTGATTTGTTTTACATCAGCATTTATGATTAAACTCGTATATTTCATATCATTTAATCAGACAATATCTCTTTATGTCAAGTATTTATGATAATTTACTTGTGTATTTGTAGAGCTATTTTGTCCTGCGCAATACAAATTTTCGTGTGTTTATTGTGATGAGGCTCGTGGCTAAATTTTTCGTTCAACTCGTAATGGTGTCCTCCATTCTTTGAAAGTTCAAAGGAAGTTCAAGATTTCGCCACAATTTTCGTTTATGATAGGATCTATGAGCAGCCAAAAACTCTTCTGACCTTTCGTTTGAGCGTGTGTTGTATTTTTGGATCGTCAAAATGTCGCAGGACATGCAAGAACGGAAAGGTACACAGGTAGTGCATGTGAGAGAAAACAGTGGAAATGAACTCGAAGCACTTTTTCAATACGCAGCTAACCCAAACTCCGAACTCGGGGGACAAATTCCCTTCCGTCAAAGAAAATTACCCGAGTCGTTTTTTCATGAGCCAAAATCTTCACGACCTGGTCATATGAAACAAGGTAGCAATGACTCGACAGGTTTTCCTGGACAAATGAACGTTAACCCCGGCATGGGGGCTCATATGAGGGCACACTCCTCGCCCGCAACCCTACAACAAAGTCTTTCGGCGGTCCCTCAGCCCCCCAGCCACGCCAGACAGCGCTCCTGTGATGCCCTGTTGGACCCCATAGAAAGTGAACCCCTTCCCCCAGGTTGGGAAATGGCGAAAACTCAAGATGGACAAAGATATTATTTGAAGTAAGTGGCAAATTTCATTCTGGTTCTTTCAATCAAAAGATCTTTTAAATATTGTTTATATGTGATATTGTTTGCAGATCTTTTTGTAACTTCACTATTTTGAGTCATAATTGATATTATGACATTTTGTTATTAATTTTGTGTGTATGTATCGTTAGCAATAAACATGAGTTCATGATGATGAAGTAATGCACAAGAAAAGAGCCACGCTTAAGTAGCTGATCGTTATTTTTGTGATGGTCAATCGACATTTACACCTTGTTGCTTAAGTTCAAGGATAAGTTTTAAAAAGGCTCACTGAATCACTCAGTTTCCAAAGTTGCCGCAACATTTCATCCCCTTTTAATGGTTGTCACCAGACATCACACTGTTACAGAATAAAATTTTTTTACTTGACATTGTTATCGATATGTGTAAGAATTAAACAATCATCTGTACTTTACATATAACATTTGTTACGAAACTTCCATTCAGTTATGCATTTGAGTCTTACCCTAAATACGACCATTATCAGACTCTGGTCGCTCAACATGAGTTTGAAATAAGTCAACCTGCAAACTGACAGGTATAATTTAACTTGCTTAAGTTAGCAGGTTTGCTCATTTCACTTAGCTGTCTCAAATCGGAATAATTTGATTGTGATATTTGAAAATACATTATAAGCAAGAGAATGGCTGCTTGATATATATAGAACCAGGTTTTTGCAAGACGAAATGGCAGAAATCGAAGACTATTTTCCCTCTCAAGAACTGTAGGCCTACCCTTAAAGTTAAACCATGTACCCTATCACCCTTTTGATTCCCCGATCAATATACTGTCCTTTCTGAACATAGCATGACAAGTTGGCTGTGATAAGATGAGGTGTATGTACATGTTAATACTCATGTTGACACGTGTACTTGCAGCTTCTCTTTTCCATTTCAGCTCCTCCAACATTTAGCTGATGCCATTGCTTCCAGCATCTTTTTCTGACTTGTTGATCTAGTGTGCATTACTTGACAGATTTTTAACATCTTATATTGTTTTTTTTCTTTTATTTTGTTCTCATTTTGAATGTAAAAGAGGGGGAAAAGGGAAAAGAAAGATGACTAATTTTTTTTTCTAATTTGGAATCTTTTATGCTGCAGTACATCAGAAAAGAGTTTATATAAGTAAGTATATGTCCTATGTAGAGGAAGAGCATAAAATTTATCCACATTTAATCTCAACTAGTCAGGATAATGCTTTTCAGAAAAGACATTACCAGTTTGAACTTAGAAATACATGCACCAGTATCTATGTGCTTGTATATATTTATAATATAGTAATACCTAATGTGTACATCTGTATATCCAGCCATATATATCTGTGCATATCCTGAATGTTTTTGGCAAGTTGTGACTTTAGTTGAGAGACCTGTAATTTGTGTTTCCCAGTTTTACAGTATTTAAAAAAAAAAAACCAATTTCATCAAGATTGAAATGTACTGTTCTTTGAAACTTTTGCAGTTGTCTCAGAGCGAGGATTTTGAGATATTAGAGAATAACACTACACTGTTATTATTTTTTTTTTCATTATCATGTTTGATAAGTCGACCTTTTGATGTTGCTACTTTTTAAGTCAATTAATGGGAATGCCCAGAACAAAACTCGGAAAGATAAAACACATAGCGCTACTGAAGGGTCTTATTATTGAAATTGCTAGGGATTAGCTAATGGGGTTAATCAGGGTGCATTGCACTTCACAACACAGCAAGTACAACCTTCGACTGAGGAGAGTAAAACATTGGATGTAGGTTAGAAATTTGTTAATGATGATCCTTTATGAAGACATTGATATTCCATGTCCTTTAAGAGAAGACAACTAAAATTAACTTTTAAAAGCACTATTACCATAAACACTGGTGCATGTATACTTTGAAGGATTATTTTTTACGTATTTAAGCATGAATTGTGAAAGAAATGTGAATAAATGTAACGTATGTAACTGCAGTAGTGTTCTCCTTTAAATTCTGTTTGATTTGGAATCTTTTATTAGTACAATTCAGTTAAATTTATTGGTCGTCTTTTCCTGCTTCACCGTATTGCATTTTGCTTAGTTTAGTCTGATCATTGTGTGATTAAAATTCCTGCATGGAAAGTTTGTACATGTTAGTCTTAAAAATCGTGAAGAAGTCTGCTATATTTATGTACATTATTTAACTTTGAGGGAGACAGTTGTACTTCATGGCCTCGGTTCTCTGGCGTTCTGGCATTAACTGGTCCCGTCTCTGGGAATTGTGACAGTAAATATATGCACCTGATGGATTAAAGTGGTTGTCCTCACAAGATACACTTATTACATATTCATAACAGCCCTAATATTCCTCAGATAATTCAGCAAAAGGCCATAAAAATATATCATGTTTCTGATTGTAATCTAGGTTATTGGCCCAAGAAAAAGGGTGAAAAAAAAGTTTGTTTTGATTCAAGACAGTGATTTCATTAACTCTTCCTTTTTGCTTGAAGTGTTTGTTTTTCAACTTGCTTAATTGCCTGGTCGGAAAATAACAATTTGATGATAAGCCCCATCTGTTTGATCTTTTATATATATGGGATAAAAGGTTATGACTTTGGTATGTAATGAACTTTTAAATTTGATGGGGATTACCATGGCCTGCGTTTGATCTTGTGAACATTATAGTTTTATTGGGTCCTGAGAAGTAATTTTTTCTTATGCCAAAGGCTGTTTGTTTTTTAGATAAAGAAAAAAAAAGCAACAGATTACGAGATGTTTTGTATTAGGCATAGCGTACAGCCTTAGGTAACTGTACGATTATGTGCATTATACATGACATATTCCCATGGCATAGGTATTTTTATTTTGTAAAACTACAGCTAAGATGACATGCGCATGGTTTGTTTTTCACATCTATACCCCTTAGTATTGGTGCACTATGTATATATTTTTACCTGTCATCATGTTAAATGATAGTCACACGGGAGATCAAGGTATATGATAGGTGTGCAGAGCCCCATGTGACACAAGAGATCAGATTTAAGCATTAGTTATCATATTTCTGGGTATATAATACACGTGGGGAAGTGTAATCTAACCCGAAATGGGGCACTATTAGTTTGCACTCTGATAAGTCATGCATATATATTGTAAACACGATGTCCACTCTGCCTATAGCTAGGTTACTTGGTGAAAGTCGTGGTCAAGGAAGGTACTTTGTGACAATGGGTCAAAGTTTGATGGACAAGAGATAGTGGGTTTAGCGGTCCCATACTAATCTTCCGCCACTTGTTCAGGATTAGGTTCAGACTTTCAGTTTCATTATAACTTTCATAACACATACAATGTCTCCATTATTACACCAGTTTCCATTTAATTACTCCTGTGTTTTTTCAGGTAATACTTTACAGAAAACAACATAATCTTAATAATCTTTAAACTCATTAGTCAGTAAGAGACTTTGGTGTAGAGATAAAGAATTTTTTTTCTCAGGGTTAACCACCCATGGTTGCATTATCAATTTCTTCCCCAAGTGCATTATGAGAAGTTGAGTTTGTTAAAAAGCACCTGCTGTACAGCTAATGTAAGGCGGATACACTGAACGATCATCTCCCAGGCTGCTGTACCAAAACCCATGTTTAGGTCATGTGATCCTGGAGATAAAAAAAAAAGATGATCTGTGTGTAACTGCAGGATGTCTAAGTCGTGTGTTTGTTGTGTATTGGGTACAGGGGGATCTGTCTAGCAATTCATATTCTGGTGTCCTTATGACAGCTTTCTGGATGATAAATGCTTTTTTAGTAAACCCCCTGGAGAGATTTGATATGGGAAAAAATAGTTTGAAGTATCGTTATGTAGTACATGCATGTGCATTTGAGAGTGCATGGCCAAGAGAGAAGTTTATTTACTTGCGTGCATATTTTATTTCTCCAGTTTAGAAGGTTATAAGTTTGTATATAATGGAATTGCCTTGCAAGATCAAATGAATAACAAACAAACCGAATCATGAATCTTAGTAATACATAGGAGAAACTGTGTCAGTGACTGCGGTAGTAATAACTCTGACTCCAATATTATGATTCTGTTTGTGTCTGGGTGAGTTGTAGAAACTTGGCAGACGCTTGTACCACTCTCTCTGGACCGGGTCCAACTCAAACAGCTGAACAAATCACTGGTGTGTCGGAAGGTGTATTCTCCCATGTTTATTATACCACTCGAGTATTTTCGAATCAAGTAAATAAATGCAAAGCCTCTGAGTTTGTAAACACTAGTAAGAATGGATGGAGATGGATGAGCTAGGTTGAGTAATGCTGAGGGTGGCTTTACGTACAGCTAATGGTGTCTTATTAAGAAGATAGATCACTGACGGTGTGTCAGCAGACATTATTAGACAGGGGTTGTAGAGGAACATTTTGATAATCTCTGGATTTGGGAGGTGTAAAAAGGTTGTAATGGCCCTGTATTTCAGCTTTGTAGTGATGTCAAGGTGTGATCCCAAAATGGCAAACTTTATTTGGTAGTTGTTGCTGAGGGCAGCCACCGATTTCATCTGCATGATTGTGAATAAAATGTCAACAATGTTATCATTTTTCATGATTCATCTGTTTAAAACCAAATTTTCTCACATGTCCATAGAATGATGCATAAAATGCATTTAATAATTTACAAACAGAATATTTGAAAGTTATATCCACTGCTTCATTTTGCATAATGATGAGTATTTTTCATTAATAAGTAATATGACAATCATTATGTTGAAAATCCCCAGCTTTGATTTCATGGATACTGATAATTTGGACAATTTATAACTTTTTGCAAAATATTACCAAACAAACAGTCTATTTTATGAGAGTTAAAAGGTTAGTGGCCTTTAATGGGGGTTCTTTTTTTTCTGCATTGTACACACAGGCTTTTAGAACACTTCTGTGTATCTTGTTTAATGGGGGGTATTTGAAAGACGATAAGGAGAGGGAGAGAGATAGGTTCATTGTAAACCCATGTGACTGTGAGATTTTGGGTTGGATTTACCCTGTGTGGGACTGTGTAATTACTTGACAGTATCAATCATCAGGTCTTTGTCTGAAACCACCCAGGGTTTTGTGTTCCAATGCACACACAGCACACAAAGTGGGGGCCTCCAATCTTCTCGGTGCAGTACAAAAAGGCTTTCTGATGGAGAATCTAGTTTTGAACAGTTAAGCTAGGTCAAATTCTGTTTGTTTCTTGTTTATGGTTATTTCACTTGAGTTGGTTTTAATGAATAGTATAACTGCCAGTTTCACACATGGTGTATCTAGAAGAATGGTCAATTCAGTTGATTTGTTCAGTTAATTTCCAGTTTCATACATCATATTTATTTACATGTATGATCGACGTTTAGTACAATTAAGTTTTATTTATTTCTTTGTTTTAAAATTTGCCAGGTAATTGAGTTGGTCATATTCAAACATAAAGCACTTGTAAATTATAAGAACATATTTTGAAGGGAAAAAAAATGCTATATTTAATGAGATTTAGGAAAGTCAAAGGGAGTTAATCTTAAATAGCTAGGGCAAGATTTACGAATGAAATTTTAAAAAAAAGTTCAATGAGTTACAATAACCAACTGTTACTAATGGTTTGCAATACCCTTCATGGATTTCAGATGTTTGTGTGATGGTGACAGTTTACTTTATATTAACTTGTTAAAATGTGAACTATTGATACAAAATAGTGCTGATGGTGACATTTTTACTTCATCAATACATATGATAAGGATGAAGTGATATTTTTGGACTTCACTATAATGCTGTGATAGCGAAATTTTTCTACTCTGAACAATACACTTGATTGTTGATGGGGACTCGTTTAGTTTCAAAACACATACTCTGTGGTTTTTCTGTCATTCTTTCAAACTGCCAATGCGTGCACTTTTCCGATAATCTAAAGTTGTGGGCCATGTGTACATACATATATAACTGATTTCACATACTTTAAATACCTTGTTTCTATTTTGAAGCAAGGAAACAGTTTTGATAAGTGTAGTTTTTAAAACTAATTACTATGGCATTTTGAAAATAGCGGAGGCAGATATGTACATGGATTATCTCTGACTTATAATGCAGCACCAAAAAAACACAAAAATCCAAGCTGAAAGAAAACAGCTTCAAATCTCATATATTGTATCTTTGTCTTTTATAAAGGAGTAATTGTCTATAACTTTGAAATTGGCTATGGTAGACTTTGCTACGATTATCAATACCCCAGTATAAACAAGGATTTAAATGCAGCGTCAGGGACCTGCACTTAGACACTCCAGCGTTAGAGATAAATGGGATCCAGGGGGGTTCTGTATTACCTTTAGCTTCAGTGGGAAATATCTGTTATCCTTAATTCCTTTTTGATGGTTATGATTTTGTAAGTTTTGTGTTATCAGTGTGCACGAATACAGACATGGCATTAGCAAACTTATTGGCTGAATGCATTAGAGATAGTGTGACATCCTGTAAGAGCTTTTTGTTACCTGTGCACAAAAAAAGACAGGTGTGTGTGTGTGGCATTGGAATGTTATAGGAATTCGGGAGAATTACCAAATTCGGATGTGTACAAAGCAGAAAGGAATGCAGTCCAAATTCCAAAGGCCAAAAGATCGTCTTTGGGAATCCCATGTCTTCAGATAGTATATTTGTTTCGCATGTTGGGAAGAAAAAAACCCTCTTTGATAGAATACATGGCTCTGTGTCTTAGTACAGATTGTTCTGTATTGCATATGCTACAGGTGCTTGAATGAAATCTCTGATAGGGATCATTGTGGGAGGCCTGCTTGCGGCCACCAAAACTGAAGTTTGGTGGGAGGAAAACTTAAGGGGTCCATTTTGTTTTGTTGGAATACTAAGTTTGGTTTGGCACTTGTTTAAGCCTCAAATTTCCCTTAATCTGATTTTGTTTGGCTGTCATTCAGGCTAATTTTAGCCTTGGGGCTGTTTGTATACTTGTCACACTCATGAACAAATAACACGTTTGACTTTTTTCTTCAATATCTGTAGGTAATAAAAAGGACATGAAAAGGGAACATAGCTGATAAAAAAAGATTAGAGTGATAACATTTTATATACACATTCTCTGGATTTAGATAATAATCTGTCCAAATATTGTTTTTTACATTGTATTGTCAGGGGTAAATTTATTGATTGAGAGAATTAAAGTGACAATGTTCAGAATAAACAGTCAAGTTTCAAAAGCAAGTATTGTTCAATTGGTTGATTATTAAAAACTGTATCTATATATGTATTTATATATAGAGGTGCATATAAAAATCTTTCTGTGACAGTCAGTATAATTTGCTATTACTCACGAGAGCGGTATTTTAAACTTCAGATCATGCCCTGAATTGCTTTATTTAGGAGGCAGTTCTGATAACTACTAGAGATGCATGGGAAAAAACGAGGAGTTTTGAATCTCCACCCTCAGTTGTATAAATTGCTCATTCTTGTCTACAGATCAGTGATAACATTTCTGATGAGCATACTGCTCAGATATTTTGACCATAAAGATTGTATACCTCTATGTTTTTACCGTTTCCCCTTGTGCAGAAGTTGAAGCCCTCATTTTAAAGCTTATAGCACTGTGCTATGCATTATTAGTAATAACTTGATTGGGAACATATGATTGAATGAGAACTGTAATGTTGACTTGAACTATAACGTAATCACAGCATTGGCCACAATTAATTCACAATTCCAGCCAACTACATATAACCCCAGAAAACATGAATGAATCATGAACTAATTACAACTAGTAGCAAATAAACTGGCCTCATGAAGAGAGTTTGTTTTGGCTCATGGTTGGAAGAGATGACTTTTGACCAGATGAATGAGTTTGTGCTCTTGAGACCTGGCACTGGGAGCAGAAGTGAATGGGGGAGGAGGAAGGATTCAATGAAGCGTGACTTGGCAGCAAGGATCTGTCTGCTTCTGAATCATTCACTTTATCTGCAGCCCAGGCACCTGTGACCCAGTTTACACTAAGAGCACTCAATTTAGTGCCGATTTTGAGGTTAAAAGCAATGACAGGAAATAAACTCTTCAAAAATTGTTGAATCAATTGTCCAATAGAATGCCACTTAGTACTTGATATTGATTGCTTTTAAAATCTTCAAGTGACTTAATATGCAAATTTGTATTTATTAATTAATGTTGTGAAATTTTTAGATATTTGTAAAGTAAACCATGACTGTGTATGTTTATTATGATATTTATTTGGATATGAATTTTAAAATACATGTATCTATATTCAGGATAGACAAAGGCAAAGAAATGTTATTGCCAATGGACAATGAAGGGTGAATAAAAATTTAAGCAGTTTATAGGCTTATGCAAAATCAAATCAAGCTTTGAACATTTTACATACAAATATCTTATCCACCCATCAGCCATGCAGCGTTTGAAGCTAAAGAAAAAAAAAGCATGGACTGATTTTAAATGAGAGTTGTTCTGTCTGTTTTAGTCACTTAACCCAGATCACCACCTGGCAAGATCCCAGGAAAGGCAGCTCTAACGCCCTCAACAGTCGCACACCGCCCAACTCCCAGTCACCCAACGTGTCTCTCCAGAACCTGGGACCCCTCCCACATGGGTGGGAACAAGCCTCAACCCCCGAGGGAGATATCTACTTTATCAACCACATAGAACGCACCACGAGTTGGTACGACCCACGCATACGTAAGTATCAGTTTGTGGGTCCTTTCGATCTATGGTGATCTCACTGATCTGCCTAATTAATTTGGCTGCCATGTGGTTTTATACATGTAGATACATGTATTACAAAGCTATGTTTTTTGATAGAAGTTCTACTACTCACGTGGCTTTCTTTACAATAATTTCTAATGCAATTATTTTTCTGTATAGAAATTACTTGGTAATTTTGGTATGTGTGACTTTTTGTGGTTTAATTCTGGTAAAATTGTAAGTTGTTTTGATTTTGTGGTTCACCTTTAAGTATTTATGAAGTGATAAAGTAACAATACGCATTATTAAGTATTTTGCACCATTTCCAGTTTGTCTGAGGATTTAAATTAATAGGAAGAAGTGATCAAAGAAATCAACAGAAATGAATGCAATTGAAATTTATGATTTTGTAGTAATGTAAATGCATTTCTTTTTGCCTTTTTCCATGTATATAAACAATGATTAAATTTACTTTTAGCTGAACAACTTCAGCAGTTGCGACTCAGCACCTCCCAACCCCAAAGTGTTCAACAACAGGTGCAGAGACAGATGAATGCACGGATGGGACAACCCCCTCCTGTGCAACCTCCGGTCAACCGCATGGGTGCGAAATCTCCAGCCTCAGTTCAGTTCTCAAAAATTCAGATGGAGAAAGAATTACTGCGCAAGAGGCAAGAAGACCTACAGCATCAGGTAAGTGTAGTCTCAGCCTAGGAGGCGATTTGAAAAAAAGGAAAAATGTGATGCGAATATTTCTGAAGTGAAACATCTAGTATACTGGGCATACCAAGAGGGGATGAGAAATTAAGTATAAAATTTAGTTATTAAAGGAACCTGTATGTTCAACAGTATGTCCATAAAATCATTTTAAGACTTAAAATTAATTTTAATAAGAATAATTAACATTTTGCTATGTAAAAATCAATTGCATTATGCAGAACTATAAGTCATTTTAATCTCACATCAAATATAGTTAGAAATCTTCTCTGTTTAGAAATAGAAAACCAGCTGGCTATGTTTTATAGGAAACAATGTTGAAATACAGTCAACATTGAGCAATAACATGTAGGTTAATAGATGATATGTCCAAAGATATTGGAGCAAATAAAGAATACTTTTACTTTTTTACAAAGTAACAGTGCCATTCCAGTATAAAACTGCATCAAGTAGCTGTTCCATAGATTTGCATGACCTCACAGAAACAGATTGATTCTTAAAACAAAAGATTGTGGTTGAAATTCAAGTTATCCTGTAAATATGTTACGGTGCATGCTTCTGATTGTATAACAGGAAATGATACTGAGAGCGCAGATGCAGCAGCAGCAGATACACGATAACCCGCCAACTTCTCAAGGCATTGTGATATCCCAGTCTATGGAAATGACGACGGTGGCAGACCCATTCCTCGGGCAGTCCAACGTGTCAGCCAATCACATCAAGCAGGAGAGTTCAGACAGTGGCGTCGGTAAGTACGACTCTCGGTGCCCGTGCGATGGTTTTGGAAGGTCGAGTTCATTATTATTCTTTGTTTCTTCACCAATAACACACTGCCAACTTGTACCTCTCTTGTACTAGTGCTGTAACATTGTAACTCTTATCCATGTGGCCTTTAAGGTGTAGGTTGTTTGTGTATGTAATAATTTTTATTTTATACTAAAAAAAAATTTTTTTTGCTCTCATATAGTTACATAACTAATTTTAAAGTTCCATGATAAGGCACATAAATAAAAGATGTTTCATCCTATCTATTATGACATTTTTTTGTCTTTAGAATTGTACTGTCATTTAAAAAGTGCTTCACTTTTAAAACAAAGAGACATGATGTTATATTTATTTGAAATATTGTAGACAGGTTTCAATCAAAACTTTTTGAAAAGATAATTATTACAAATAACTTAACTTTTAAAAAGACGCTAGAAATTCAATGCAAGATGAAGTTTAAAATTTTTTTAAAAATCAGCATTCAATCAATGATAGGCATTCAAAAGTTGATTACTTTTAACTCCAGAGTTAATTAACCAATTAACCATGCTAAGAAAGTGTTTTCTGTTTTAAATTAAGGAGGTATGGGTACGGGGACACCATATGGCCTCTCTCGAACTCCTGAAGATTTCCTTAGTAACGTCAGCGAAATGGAACAAGATGGAGGTAATTTGTCCCCTTCAACTCTTTCCTCCTTTCTACAAGTGTCCAAAAAAAACAACTTTTGAATAAATGTGGTTTGTTACTAGGTTATATTTGTCTTAATACGAAGCAGTGTAGTTTTGTGTGTTTTAACAGTGTTTGTAAATTAAGTCTGCATCACTTTGGTGCATGGTTAAGTACTTGTATGTTTAACGGTCGTATAGGGGGAGGAATTTGTCAATATTGTTGAAAACTTCATATTCAAATTCCCTGTGGTCTGTGCTACATGTATGTTATTGTTACACTATATTACAAAAAACTACACTTGTTCAGACCTGTTCAACTTACAGAAATTGAAGACTTCATTTTTTATGAGAGTACAAGATAATGTTAGATGAAAAAATAGTATACATCGTTTAGTTTCTTTGAAGTCTTCAGTTGATGTAATTGTTTGTATGTACAGGTAACAAGATATAAGGGCTTGACATATAATCTTGCTGAAGTTTGATTCTGTTTGAAGAACTTTGTAATGTATTGCTTTCCTAGTATAGTCTCTGTATACACTCGACCAACCAATACCAGTGTATAATATGCCTAACAGTGTATCACTTACTTATTTATAACAAGAAGATCTTGTGCTCATCTTTCAGTTGTTATTTCATGATTCGTTGTTGCAGTAAAGATACTAAAATCATACTTCAGTGGAGGTCCTGAAAATGACAAGAATTTAAATAAGTGGTGAAAGTTTGATATAACTTTTACATATATTCAAATGATTAATGTAATACAACATCCCTATCACAAATGGCTTATTTTGCCTTGTATGTTAAAAGGAAAAGCTTTCAAAATTTCCAATTCATGTTGATTCCATCATGCTCATTATGAGTCGAGGAGTTTAGTTTATAAAGTACCATGAACAGTATGATAAGTTCAAGCTTTGTTTTGATAGGAGGACACAGACACAGTGAATTCAATAATATGGACATTGGGAACATTGGAGGGAATGAAGAGAACAGCAACATGGATAGTGAAGATCTGGTCCCCAGTCTGCAGGTAAACGTCCCAGCAACAGGACTCCATTTTGTCTACAGCAACTTTTTTCTTTTTTTATCAGAACTGAAAATCATTGGCTGTAACTTTCTAAGACCCATAATTGAATTATCTAGAACCAGTATTAATGAACTTTAAATTGGACTATTATCTGCACATTTGTCAACTGAACGATTTTGAAAATTTGAATTTGAAAAGGATCCTTTGAATTTATAGTAGATGCAAATTACTAAACTGTTATGTAGTACATGTATTATTTACTGAATGAATGATAAGTGAAAATGCAATAAAAAAAATTAAAAAGAGCAGCAAACAAATACAGGAAGAATATATTTACATTATTGTTGACAGATAAATTATTTTTAGGCAAAACTTGGTCCAAAGGATTTGAAAATTAGTTTATTTTGTTATTTAATGAAAAGGTTTCATTGCATAAAAATTATACATATAGAACTACTGCTATTATAGTAGTCTTAATAATTTGTTATGCTTGTTATTCCAGGAAGACATCAGTAATGAACTATTGAATGATATGGAAAGTGTGTTAAACGTCAATAAACTGGATAATATTCTGGCTGGGGACAATTCACTTACTTGGCTGTGAAACCGAAACAAACTCCATATTCCATGTTGCATCTCTAACTCCTCTGTCACATGACACAAGGTCATGTGACTTCCAGTAGCAGTGTAAGAGGACTCTCATGTACTGCCAAACCAATGTTGCACTGTCTTAGTGAAAGCGTTATTTTTTTCAATAGAAAACATTTTTGTTAGAATATCAGGGAAAATGAGAAAGAGAAATAAAAGAGTTATATTTTGTACTCCCTTCATCTTTATCAATATTCATTTTACCATGTACTCACATCCTATTGTTTGATTGTGTTCCATGCCATTTTTTTTTCTATGCCAGTGTGTATGGATTTATGGATATTTTTTTAATGACAATAGTGCAAGGACAAATACCAGTAGAACTGCAGTGTTTAAAAGAACAGTATTGTTCTATGTGAATGATAAAAATAACCAGAAGTTCAAGGTATTTTTATATATATCACAAAAGTTAAGCAGGTAGAATATTGCTTGAACAAATTTTGAAAATCAAAATAATCAAACTACAACCAAAGAGTATGTTCTGATTGTCATGGCATATGTAAATATTTGTGAAATTATTTTGTTTGAATAGCATTGTCAAATATTTATCATTGTTACTATGTAAAAGAAAGAGTTTGTTGAAATTTCATTACTGTAATTTTTGTCCCTTTCATGTAGTAGGTATTTGCACGGAGAAAAAAATATTTAATTGGTCTATGCACCCTATACTTAAGAAATTTTTAACCAAGTTATAATTAGTTTATGGCGTTTAGCTTATTGGCTACCAATGTGATAAATAACTGTTGTAAACAATTTTTGGGTTGATCCTTTGTATATATATATAAAAAACTTTGACTGTCTTTCTGTATGAAGGGCTATATAGTGTTTATTTACATTTTATGATATATCATTGTTTTTGGAATGAAATTTTTGTTTTGTTTATTTTCAGTATTTCATTCATTATTTTAACAATGGTATTTTTTACATAGTTTTTATAAAAATTTTAGCTGAATAGGTAAAAAAAAAAACACCTAAATTTTTGGTCCTGCATCCTGCCAAATACAAAAAAAAAAGAAAGGAAGAGAAAGTAACTTGATTTGCACATAGAATATAAACCAGTGTCTATATGCTTTTCATGTTATATATTATATGTTTGATGTTTTTGTAATATGTGACAGTTGTGGAAATTATGGCAGCGATAAAGGTGAACAAATTGATATTATTTCATTTAATTGTCATGAAAATGGACAACTAGATACATCTGCTATAGTTTACATCTCTGTGAAGAAATGGTTTGAACCTAAAGTACTGACACTGGAGATTTGCCTCCCTTTCTGCTGTTCTTTTGCCTTAATATGCATGTGATATTTGATTTGTCCCTGTGATAGTTTCTCAGTACAAAACAGTCTGTTCTCCAGTATCATCTGATAACTCTTCATTTTGCACGATGTCATGAACATAGACTTTTAATCAATATTATGAGATATGAGTGCTGTTTTCTTTTAGAGGTTGTACAAATTACTATTTTATTGTCATGCCGTGATGCTTAACGTATGCAATAAGGGATATCCTTGGACATAAAGGCATATTTTGAGGGACCTTTTCTATCTGATCATTGTTGGAAAGGAGTTGAGTAAAGTGAGAAAAATAAGTCTTGGACAGAAAGGCATTTCAACAAATTGGAGAAATAGACTTTGAATAATTATGTTCCAGAATTGGAACAAAGGAAGATAGCCTGGTGAAGGATTATGGTTGATTAATGTTTATTAACTTTTTTGTACTATAGAAGAGGCAGAAAGGTAATCGAGCTCCAAGATGTATTTTTCGGGGCAAGATCTTTTTTACACCAATTGTTCATGAGCATTGTAGATCTCTCATTGCCTAGTGTTCTAAGTGGAGCATTTTGTCATTCATTTTTTTTTTCGTTGTTGCCTATATTTCTGACAATTGCGAGAGGTCACTGAAGAATGAACCTTGTCCACCAGGGTGATAAAATTTATATAACCTTTAAATATTATACTTCCATGTTGTGTCTGTTGAGCTGTTTTTGTCAAATTTTATTTTGGTACACACATTTTGATAAATACCATGTTCTTTGGACAATTTTTTTGTACACGGTATAAGGCAGAGCCACGAACATACATTCCAATGTCCTTATCATTTGTATGCTGAAAAATTCATGCCTAAAATTGCATTTCTCTTCTCTCAGGCTTGTATTGAAGGAAAGTATTTGGTGTCCGCCAAGCCCAAGTTTTAACATGTCATTGCATCAAAGTGGTGATTTTTTTTTATACTCAAAATGGTACGTGTCTTGGGAGAACAATATTTAGATTTATGAACATTGATGTATGCAAAAGTGCAAAATAAATTTTTATATGTACCACTATATATAAAATAGATTTTTGCGCATTTATATTAACATGCAGTTGAAAGTGCTACAAGTATAAAATGATTATTTATGATGTTATTTTTATGACAATTCAAACAAATGCAATGATAGGCTTCACTTTGTTAATTACCTGTTTATTGACTCTGTGGAGAGCTGAGCCTTTTTTATGATAGTTTATCTTATATATATAGCATATTCTTTACCATTATGTTTTCTTTCTTATTAAAAAAAAATTATATCATACTTCATGTATAGCGAATCTTTATAGATTACATATGAAGATCTCAAGAAGCAAAGTAAATGAAGTGTAACAGTGGTTTTATATTATGTGTCTGGTGAGACTGACATTGAATTCACTGATTATAAAGAATGGCCCAAAAGGAAAGGTCATTTACATTTGTAGATAAAATATATGAAAAAAAGCAATAAAAATTGTATAAAATAAAACTGCTTTCCTTTTTTTATGGTTTTCGATCACAAGCCCTTGGTTCTGTGACAAAGTTTACCCCATAGTCTAATAATAAGACTATTACCGCGGTAAATGCTATTATTATATATTGGCATGCACTTGGATGCAGAAACCATGAAGTGCCTGTATTTTTGATAAACAGATACACTGTATTTATATATAACAAACACAATTTTGGGGGATGGGTAATTGGATTAAAAGAAGGTCAAGTTTGATAATCCTTGGAGTTTTTGTACCTGCTCTAATGATACTATGTAAAAAAAAAAATCATTAATTAAAGGGACTTGGACACTATTTGAGATGAAAATTTTATTTTTTATGTATAAAATGGTTTACTTGTGCATTTTGAATGATTGACCAAAATTTGAATGTTAGAAGTCGTTACAAGCGAGATTCAGAGGTAAGAACTCATTGTTATGTAAACAAAGCTCGAGTCTTATATTTGTTTACACATACATAATGTAAAGTAAGGAATTACCATTTCTTTGACATAATATGACTAGTGGCAAACAAGATAAACTGATTCAATGTGTTCATAAATAACATCAACGAAAGAAAGCATCATTTAATTGAAACTTGTACCAATACAACACATGTAAGCAATATAACAAGTCTCGAGCTTTGTTTACAAAACAAAGAATTTCAAACTCTGTATCTTGCTTGCAACTCTATATTTGACTTCCGAATTTTGAGGAAGCATTAACAATACCCATATTAATCATTCTAGACATTAAAAATAGAAAAATAAAATTTGAAAATTTGGAGCTCAAATCGTGTCAGTCCCTTTAACTGTTTAAAACTGATGTAAAACTGGGCATTCTGTGTATTGATTTTAATTTTGATGGCGGCGATATCTGTTTATATAGTTGAGTGTTTGTCAAGTATAAACAAACTGCACTATTTGAGATTGAGGTTCAGCAATTTAAGTAACCACATTGTATATCGCCAACAAATTGTCAGTTTTATTGTATCTATATAACGGTATTTAAAACAACGCAGGAGACCTTGCATGTCAAAGTTGAAAGTCAGGACAATTGTTTTCTTTTTTATACCCCTAGCAAGAAGTTGTGTGGCCCTCGCCGAGGGGTGTAATGTTTTGCACCCATCTGTCAGTCCGAAGCCCTCTTTTTCTTCTTTTCGTCAGCGCGACTCCTCTTTTAACCGCTGCACGAAATTTTGAAAAACTTTGTAGGCATTTAAGACACATGTATTGTGAGAAGTGCATATTATTAGGAAATTCGAACATCATCATTTTTACTGGGAATTTTGGTCCTTTTGAGCTTAGAAGTATTGCCATATATTGGATATAGAAATGAACAGTTACTCTTAAACCCTAGCACGGAATTCCATGAAGCTTCATAAGTATTTAGGACACAATTATAGATTTTCATATTACAAAGAAATTCGAACACCATCATTTTTCTGGGAATTTCAATCCATTCGAACTTAAAAATATGGCCGTATATTAATATTTAGGACACAATGTGTAGATTTGCATTTAGTACCAGGAAATTCGAACACCAATTTTCCGGGAATTTTGGTCCTTTTGAACTTAGAAATATGGCCATATATATATTGAGCATAGAATGAACTCTAAAACCCTTGCACGGAATTTCATAGAACTGTGTAGGTATTTAGGATACGATGTGTATATGTGCATAATACCAGATAATTCTAATTCCAAAAAAAATCTGATAATTTTGGCCCCGGGTTTTGAACATAAAATTTTGGCCATTATTATATTGAGTGTAGTAATGAGCAGTTTGTCAGCCCAACTCGTCTTAATTAAACCTTTGAACGGAATTTCAAAAAACTTCAGTTGTACATGTAGGTACATGTATTTAGAACACGATGTGTAGATGTTTATAATACCAGATAATTCCGATTCCAAAATAATTTTTTGAGAATGTTGGCCCTTTTGAACATAGAATTTTGGCCATTATTATGAACAGCTTGTCAGCGCAATTCCTCCTTAACCGCTTTGTAGAATTACGTAAAACTTTGTAGGTATTTAGGACAAAATGTGTAGATGTGCATATTCTATTATTTATTAATTTTTTTTGGGGGGGGGATTAAAATTTTCATTTTCCGGGGGGAGGGGGGGGGGTCGGGACCCCTCTGACCCCCCCCCCCCCTCTAGATCTGCGCATGATAGTACATGTAATTAGTAGATCATCGCAACTCTTCTTTAACGCTTTTGTACGCGAAATTAAGAGATAATTCTGTGGAAGTTTCACGTCTATTCGTTTGATAATTTCTGAGAATCATTTTAGGTGGAAGGGATACAAAGATATTCATAGGCAAAATATTATATTGTGATTATTTATGTAACTACTTAGTACTAATTGAACTTATCAGATGCCTACATACCAACATATTATTTGATGGAGCTTTTAGCATAAATCACTATTATGAGATCAACAGTACAGTAGCTCTTAATTTTATTCTTTCTCTCAATTATGAGTGGGCATGTAATATGATCTTATCTTGTTATTATCATGATGATTTTTCTTATGATTATTTTTTCATTTCTTTTTATTATTTTGTTGACCCATTTGGAACCATAGTTGCAAGCCACGGATTTTGCGGACGTATAAACGACTCGCTGCAATAAGGTCGGGCTCGATATTTGAATACTACAACAACAGGATGTTGATAAAAAGGCAGAAAGCAGAACGAAGTTCAAGATGAGTTTCGACGTAGTTCCAGTTAATTTCACGAATGACAAAAGTTGTTTTATATCACTTCCATCTTCAATTGTCAAGAATATTGCAAACAAATCTGAGGTATCGGTTTTCTCGTTGTGTTTATCTTTGGCAAGGACGTACATACCACGTACAGGTCCAGTACAATCTTATTTTTTTAGCTTTATTGCTTGAAAAAGCTATATAGCTTAATAAAGCTTTGCAGAATACCTCGATAAAGCTATTTATTTGCAGTTTGCAAAAAATGTTAATTATCAGATATATACAAAAATCACAAGTTACCTACCACTCATATTTATCGGATAGGACACAACCCCCTGTTTGGTGGTTTGAGTCCCATTTGGTGGTTGAATGCCCAAATGGTTTACCTTTTTCACCTACCAATTGAGACTCATTTTTTGTTTATTGCGGATCATGTTTTTCTGAAGAAAAAGCGCATCATGTTTACCACCAGGGCAAGTACTCTGACATGTTTTCTTCATAATAATACATTCATTAAAAAAATTCTATTTGTCGATATTTCCACAAGAAAAAAGTCGAATGTTATGCATCCCGGAAGTCGCGTATAAAGTGTTTCTGTCTCCAAAAAGATTGATTTTATTTAAAAAATGACAAACAAAAAATGAGTTCCATTTGGTAGGTAAAATAGGTATCCCTGAGTACCAAAACTCCGTCACCATAGGCAGAAAACATCCCGCGATTCCCTGTAAATTATTTTTTGCGGTCTTTATCATTTGCAATCACTAAATGTAACCTGAAACATTATAATTTATAAAATTATTAACAAAATTATTTAAATTAGACCTCTCAACATTTATCACACGTGCTTATAATAATTATGAACCTAACTCCGTCACCCACATACTCTATGATATGCCAGGGAATGAAGACACATTAACAATTTAGTTTAAACTCAATTTGTATCTAGGCCAAGTTATAAAAAGTAAAAATGGTGTATACAATTTAAATGGTTTTTAATTTCATCAAAATGAAATGATTGCCAGAATAAAAAATGGGTCCTTGTAATAACAATCACAATGACCTTTTCAGAATGTATGGATGACGTTTGATTTCTGTCCTTACATATTTCAAATATATCATATCATAAATGAATATATTAATGATTATATTATATTATTTATTATATTTTTAATAAATGTAGCATATTCTAAATAGCGACATATCGTATATATGTACCCTGTATAAGGCAAAAAAAAACCGGCATGAGCGATTTGACGTTATCATCAAGTTTAGTACATAAACGCTATTGCGGACTGAAAAAAAATGTATTACCGGTAATAATCTTATTAAAAAATATATTACATGTGTAATGTTTCATCTTGACCTCTTTAAAAATGACTGACCACCGTAAATCATCGAATGGGCCCGCATGTCAGAAATATTAATATTTTAGTGCACCCGTGAAAAAGTGTTAGCTGATTTCACACAATTATTGCTGCATAAAATGAACAAGGTGTAATTTTGTTATGTTTGAACACATTCTTGAATTTAATTGTTGTAAATTGTTGACATTTGATTGAAGATTTTTGACATGCAAAAAATGACGTTGTAATCGCACGGCGAGGAGTTTCCCGAAAGTGATGGAGTTAGGGTAGTGACGGAGTTAGGGGGCTATGCGATATACCATTTAGGCATTTAAACACCAAATGGGACTCAAACCACCAAACGAGGGGTTGTGCCCAACCATGGACCGTTCAAAAAGCAACCCAATTAAAATTAGTTTTATCACACTGCTGCTTTTGAACACCTTTTTTCAAGAGATTGTGCTGGACCTGGTGTATTTTTATCTATGTCTCTGTCTTTGGCAAAATAGAAGTATTACTGTAACAATACATCAGTGAGCTACAGTCCATCCACATGATCCCGAAACAGGTATTAATAGTAGTCCAACTGATTCAATGGAAGCAAAGGGGTGTGACCAAAGAAAAATGCATGAATGAAGTTGCAGGGATATTCTTAAATAAAGGGAATGGTCACAACCTGTGTCACTGCGTCAGCTCTACAAACTAAGCTATCTGGTGCAGCCTGAGTGACAATCAAAACCAGTTATTAAGCAAATTAACTTCAAATTCAATGTACTTACATGTACCTATATATCATACTTCATGGCTGTTCAGTAAATTATCATTGGGAGAAAAATAATCTATCTACATTAAAACTTGGTTATAGCGAAGTCCTAGGGACCAATGGATTTACTTCGTTATATCCGTAATTCGTTATATATGTATAACGAATAGTAATAATAGCTATAGTGAATTCACAATATACATGTTTTCTTTCACGAGACTACAATTTTTGCTAATTGATGCTTAGAATGAAAATACTTTTTTTTGATACCTTTAATAATCGGATTGTGAATTGAAGAGTTTGTGTCAAAATAAATTCATTCAAAGTATTATGTTAAATGGTAGTGCAAACTTTTTAAACTGTAAAGAAATTTGTTATAAAAGTGTTAAATTTCGTTATTATTCACCTCTACGGGACTCAAAATCAGTTTGCTATATCCGTAAATTTGTTATAACCGTAAAATTTTGCAAATATTTGTTAAGAATTTTACCAGGGACTTAAAAAAATTTCGCTATATCCGAAATTTCGCTATATCAGTGTTCATACTAAATATTAAGTTTTACTGTATCTCTCTCAAGACTACCCACCCTCAATTCTGAGTAGGATGCGCTGCTGGTTAAAAAGATAAAGAAAAGTGGAGGAGAGTAAAATTTCAATTGAGTGAAAACGAAATAGTAATATTATTACATTTTAGTGAATGTAAAAGATTAGATAAATAGTATTCACAATTAAAAGACATAAAAGCACTTATACATAATTAAGGCCTAGCTGAGGTGGTTCAGTTTGCCCACTTCCAGTTTGAAATGATCAACATCTGGTAGTGAGACAACACTGCCTGGCAGTCTTATCCATTGGACTTAATGGTAAGAGGGAAGAGAGATTATTTGTAAACATTTTTTTGTGGTTTGAATCTGCCGAAAAGTAAAAGGGTGAGTAAACTAGTAATCCTAGGGAGAGTTGAACCGAGGGAATGGCTACTAAGCCATGAAGGATCTTGTACATGAGTACTGTCTGAATACAACAGCCGAGTTTGAGTGTTTTTTCAATGTAAATAGGTGCCATTTCAAAGCACCAGCTTAAAATTTATTATGTTTTACCATGTGACCATGTTGAGGGCAAAGCCAATATGCACAATCAAATTGCAGTAGATTAATCAGAAACATGCACAGTTGGATCCACCTATCTATGTATTCATAACGCTAAATGTTGTGCACTCAGTCTACATTATGACGTCATATTAGTAGAGGCTGACTTCACTGGACAATTTCAGTCAAAGTAGCAAAGATCTGAACGTTTTGAAATTTAGTAGATAAAAATGTTAAGATGCAGAAGAGTAACACATTTGATTAATCTTTTGAGCATATTTGAGTGTGTTAATAGTTCATTTTACATCACAAACACTCGTCACCAAAAGTGAAGTTAGTACATGTATGAGATTCTGAATTGAACATGGATGCCAGTGATGTCACCGTGCATGAAGTGATTCTTTTTTCCTCCATATTAAGAAACTTCTTCGTTGCAATTTTTATTGTTTTGGTATATACACAAGTTTTCTATAGGGAGAGCTTTGCTCTCATATGCCCTTCAGACCTATGAGAGGACTTCACCCTCTATCAATCACAATAAGAACTTTATTCATGTACAAATGTATTGGTATATACATTTACATGGATTTTAATGAAATGGCTGGTATTTTCAGTTGTTGGTATTTGAACTGCAGTCAGAGGATGGCCATGTTGTGTTTGCCTCCGTGAAAGATGTCACACCCAGCAATCAGCTAGGAATCAATGGCTTGTTTGCTGAGAAACTGAAATTAAAAGATAAACAACAGGTAGGACTCATTATTAGAAAAGAAGCTGTATTTTAGATTCTTTGTTCATCTAACCACATCTCAGTTGTCTGATGTTTGATTTACCCACTCGCAGTTATCATCACATAAATAAACATATTTCGTGATAATAATAATAAATACAGTGAAGCCTCATTAATTCAGAAACCAATAATATTGATATTTCATGTTCTGGACAAATTTTAACTATAATCATTATTTTTCAACCATAAACATTAATGGTTGCTAAGATGATATTGAAACAGAGAGAGGTCCACGATCTATCTTATTAATTTTTGCTTTTGCTGTGATTCTGGTACTGAAGTAGAACCATTTTAACAAGAGCTTGGACTTTTGGTACGACATAATTATACATGTATCTCTTGCATCAAAACAAGTTAAAAATGACACTGGTTTCGAGTGAAATATGCATAGATTACATAGTCTTAGCTCAAAAGCCAGACAAATCGTGTCGTTTAACAGAGCCATGGCTGAGTGGCCAACGAAGAAATAGACAGGCCTACGTCACATTGCTGTTTGACACAACAACTCAAAGTTCAAGCTCTTGTTAAAATGGTTCTATTTGTTGTTGTTGATAGGTGATTGTGAGGGTGAGGAGGAACGTTCCTGTATGTAGCCAGGTGTCCATAGAGCCACAGTCCTGTGATGACTGGGAAATACTGGTAAGTAGTATACAGTCAATCCGCAATTTTTTATTGTGGACTTTTGCTGGTCTATTAGATTTATAGAAATAGAATTTCTAGAAAAAAATTTAAAAAACAAAATTATAAAGCATTCAAAAGTTTATAGAATTTTTCAATGTACTGGTACTGTATAAAGGGTTATTTTTCGCCCTTTTCACTTGCATTCAGTTTTGCCCCGTCTTGAATTCACCCTGACAAAGTTGTGTTATGAGAGATTATTTGAGGCATTGGAATTCGCCCATTCTAAATTGGCCCACTGACAATGAAGGCATAAGGGGCAAAAGTAAAACGGGGGCGAATATTTCCCTGTATACAGTATATAGTTTCTTTTAATTAGCCTTACTTTAAAAGTTTGTTGGGTATATATTTATGAGTGGTCTATATGTAGAAATTAAAATTTGCTATATACATGTATGTTCTCATTGCTAACATATGTAGGAGAAACATGCCAGCTATGTGGAGTCCCACCTGTTGGACCAGGTGAGGGTTGTGTGGCCTGGTCTTGTCCTACCTGTGTGGGTGGATAGAGTGTGTGTCTACCTGAAAATCAGTATGTGCATTACTGTAGATTTCTAACTTTTACGTTAGTACCTAATACCGTGATTTGTCGCTTTGCATCAAATCACATGAAATCGCAAACACCAAATTTTTATCATACTTTCCTTTAGTTTACATATTTTCGAAAAATAAAGGCAAGATTTTAAAATCTGCAAGATGTGCTACAGTACCTGATATCTATGTTAAATTATTCTTAAAAGACTTATTATGTATGTTTGAAAAACTCACAATTTTTCTGAAACAAAGCTTTCCTAAAAACTTGATTATTGTCAAATTATTACATGTAGATTATGCATCACGAAACTTAAGTATGAATTTTTGGTCCTTGACTGCAGTTCTAGCTCATTTAATCTTAAGTATTGAATATAGATTTAATTGATATGCTTCAAACAATATAGCACTGGAATCAAGTGCATATATTATGTACACTTTTAGCTATAACTAATCCATCAGAGGAATGTGTACTGCTTGTCCAGGACACAGAAGTTGTCGTTTCTCCCAAAGTCCGAGGAACTGTGGCTAAAGACACTAAAATCAAGAAACCCAGCTTTCTCCCAACAAGAGAGGTGGACGATTATAAGCCCGGCAGGGTGTCCACCCAGGGCAGAGCACAATCCATGGACAGCCCAATGCAACCTTCTAGTCGCAACGTTTCTCCATCTAAATGGAGCTGGAAAGAGTGGGTGCCATGGTTACTTGGTGTACAGCACACTTCCAATAGGATCCAAGACCCCTATAGGAGGGAAAATCTGCGCAAGAAGTCTATAGATTATAAAGGAACTGATACTATTCAGGAGGGACTGAATTTCACTTTTAGGGTTCAACCTCGGAAGGTGAGGGGGACCAGGAAAGAAAAGTCCGAGGAATCTGATCATTGTTCTGAATGCTGGTTCTTACAGCAACCAGCTATGGTTTTTGTCAATGCTGAGGACATAATCGAGCAAACTGGAAATATGAATTTGCATATTCCAGGGATGTTCCTTGCTAGACTTTCAAAACTGCTCTCACCAAAGATACAAATGACAGAAATGGAAAAGGAATTAAATGAAGAGAAACACAAGGGTAAACAAAAATCTGTCCAATCTCCAAAATCGGAGACGTCTGAAGTTCCAGTCAGAGAGAAAGATCACCTGACACAGTGTGTTGTCAGAGTTGTCATACTGGACAGGAAGAAGACGAACTCTAGTGACACTTGTGAACTCATGCTGCAGACTGTGACATCAGAGCAGCCATTACTTGGACATCACGTGATTGTGTCAGACTCCTTAAGGAGGCTGATGAAGCTAGATGCCACTAGTTGTGTTTGGCTGCAGACAATAGGGACACTTCCTGCCACACCCACATCTTATCTTGTCCACCCAGTAGGAAGTCTAGTAAGTTATGACCTGGTATAGTATTGATACATTTTTAAGAAACCCAGCTCTCTTCCAACAAGAGAGGTGGACAATTATAAACCCGGCATGGTGTCTACCCAGCACAGAGGACCATCCATTGACAGCCCATAATGTTGTATGTCAATTTAACAACCACAGATAGTACTTGTACTTGCATAATTTTGATTTCTAATTCAATAATTTATTTTTGAATTTTAAGCTATTTTTTTAAAATTAGGAGTTGAATTCTATTTACATTATGCTATGAAATGCTAAAAGTCAGAGCATGAAAGCTTGTTATGAATTTTTTTTTCAGCCTCAAGGTTTTAGTAGTCAGATGGTGGAGATGGCATTTAGGAAGTGGATAACAATGGTCACTACAGTCAGACTTCCCCTCCTGGTATTTAGTGGAGTTCTTGTTCAGTTTCCATTGTTTAAAGGTACAGCAATGAAAAGAAACCCCTAAAAAAACAAAAAAAAACACAAAAAAATCACTGTCTATTATGTTCCCCCTTTAACATGTTTTCATTTACATTCTTCACAGCAAAAATATTTTGTTTGTATGTATATACTTGTATTTATGCAAAAAAATTAACATTTTTTTTTTAGAAAATGTATCATTTTTATTTCCTTTAATTTTTTTCTTTCATCAGACAAAAACATGGAGTTTCAATTCGTCTTCCCAGAAGGGACCTTCACACAAACACCTGACATCCCTTCTTACAGCTTAATCCACCAAGGGAATATGAATGATGTACCCCTAACTCTAATCCAGGGAAACCAAGACCCGACCAAAAATCCCCCCAAATGGCCCGTCCTGCCAATGTTGCAGTACAGCAGCATAGAGACAGTGGACTCGATGCTTCCCAAAATTCAGCTCTCGGATTTAGGGTGAATTTATATATATATATATATATATATATATATATATATATATATATATATATATATATATATATATATATATATATATTTCTCTGATTAAACAGATTAGAGGCTGAAGATGGGAAAAAATATTTTTTTCTGATACTGATTCTAATGTCTGCAATAAATATTGTTAAAATTCATTGATGTAGTGAAAAACAATGATCTTCAATTTAATTATTATTAATTCAAGTACCTGGTATTACACTTTATGATAGCTTTTCTTTCTTTGTCTTGACATAACTTATTTGGAAACAAAAATAACCTAAAGATCAATATATATTTTTTTCATATAAAAAACTTTTTTTAAAAGTTTAAATCTGCAAAATTGGAATAGATTAATAAAAAACTTGTTATATCACAAGTTAAAATATGGAATTAACTTAAAATTTCTCATTTTTAACACTTATTGATAATTATTAATTTGTTATGTAGTTTTCAACCATCTACAAATGTATGTGGAGTGGTAAATCATGAAAATGAAATATATATGTATGTTTATCATGAAAAAGCTAGAGCTTGAAAAATGTCAATGATTGATTTCTTAGTTTTGGGTTATGACCTAACATTTATTATTAGAGGTTGGAATATTGTTTGAATGTGATGGTAGAAGGATGTTTTCCATTGTTTACCATAATAAGACTATGTATTTGGGCCATTTTTTTCATATCACACGCCCGTCCTTTCAGTGGTGTAGAGGAATACTTGCCTAAGGCCCTGTCTCACCTGGAGATTTGCCTTGGGATTAAGGCTCTGGCCGACAGTATGTTCAGGGTCACAACCCCCGGGCTCTACAACGGCATGCTTCTGATCACTGGCAGTAGGGGTAGCGGCAAGAGCTCACTGGCCAAAGCACTGTGTAGGAGAATGGCGGAGAAGGAAAACCTGGCCAGAATCTTTCCAGTTGACTGTAAACCACTTAGAGGTAGGTGTTATTCTATAGACTAGAATTTTATTTCAAGACAGTATTAAACCATGTACATTATATGCATGTACCTGTAGACACCTTCATGGTAACTGCGGCTCTGCTCTTTTGCAGGGCAGATTGACAAAGTTTGGTGAAATATGACGTAACATCAATTGTTTCATAAACATGATTTAATTACCGGTATCTACCTACTAAAACTTCGGCAAAATATATCAATTGTCCCTGCAAGAGAGCAGTACCGCAGTTATAGTGAAGGGGTCTATTTACTGGCTATGAGGACAGTCCCCCAAGACAGAAACTATTTTATGAGCCGTATAGCCAAAGGAAATAGTTGCTGTCAAGGGGGACAATAAACTTGCTATCGTCCGAATAGTCAGTAAATAGGTATTTTATTATACCAAAGAAAACTTTAATCTTTAAGAGATATCAGACTTTGTTTAACGTAGTGACTCGGATTACTCCAGAATTTAAATAGTTTAAAAAATTTCCGTGTTTAAAAAGGAGGGAAATAAAATGATGCTGGTGAAAATTTTTGATTAATATTTATTATGGGCAGATAGTAGGGAAACTATTTCATGTTGTAATTTTACATAGAAAATATTCACAGAGGTGTAATAAATACAAAAAAAACTTGGTTATAGCGAAGTCCTGGGGACCAAAGGATTTATTTCGTTATATCGGATCCATAATTTGTTATATCCATAAAACGAATTTGTAATAATAACTAAAGGGAATTCACATTATACATGTTTTCTTTCACCAGACTACAAATTTGCTAATTGAGGGTTAGAATGAAAATACATTCTTTTGAAACCTTTAATAATCAGATTGTAAATTGAAGACTTTCTGTGAAAATAAATTCATTCAAACTATTATGTATAATGGTAGTGCAAGCTTTTTAAACTGTAAAGAAATTTGTTATAAAAGTGTTTAATTTCTTCATTACCGGTATTCACGTCTACCGGACTCAAAAATCAGTTCTTTATATCCGTAAATTCATTATGTCCAAATTCGTTATAACCGTAAAATTTTGCAAAGATCTGTTAAGAATTTTATCAAGGACTCAAAAAAACTTTGCTATGTCCCAGATTTCGGTATATTCGAGTTCGTACTAAACATGTTTTACTGTATATATATTTTATATTCAGGATAGATATACATTTACAATACTGTAGTTAAAAAGTGCTGAATTTAATATGTCTTTTACCTGTAGGAAAACGACCCGACAGTATTCTGAAATACCTAGAAGAAGTGTTTGATGAGGCTATTTGGAGACAACCGTCAATAGTTTTATTAGACGATTTAGATCATGTGGTACCAGCCCCTAGCGGCCCGGAGGCAGAGCTAAGTGGAGAGGCCATTTATGGTGCAAGAATTGGAGAAGGTATGAACATTTATGAAATACATAAACCTTTTTTCTGGTTTTTCTTCAAGGAGGCAGAAACATGAATATGTTTATGTACAAAAACAAAAGGTTTCTTTTTGATTCGCTAGAGAAATATTTTTCAATATTTTGCAATAATGGTAACAAAGAAAGTGATTTTATTATAATTACCAATTATTTGTGAAAAATTCTGTTTCTGAAGAGAGAGAAGAAAGTATATTGACTGCATATTAATTTTATTCTGATCAATATGTAAACCAAGTTCATGTATATTGTTTGCAGTGATCAGGGACATACTGAGGAAAGAGATATCCAACAAGGGCTGTATGGCTGTCATAGCCACCAGTCTGTCTCGTACCTCCATTCACCCACTCCTGGTCACCTCCAGAGGGACCCACTTCCTGCAGGAGCTGATCAGAATCAACCCTCCTGACAAGGTACATAATAACATCAACCTCTCTTTATTGTTATAAAAACATGGGCCTATGAATCCCCCTGACAAGATACCTTAAAGCTGCTTGGTCTGATTTTATATCAAATTTGGTGTACGCTTTTGGTTATGCTAAGTATGTGTATAATAATGTACATTGCAGTAGTTTTCCCAGTCAATTAAGCCAAATTTCAATGAAAAAATTAATGTACAAATTTTGTTAACAAAACAAATGACATAAAAAGGGTATCTCGTTATTTCGCCTTATGTTAAAATTTGCCCCTGACGTTGAGACCGGTATGGTTGTATATTACGACATTGATGTAGCTATACATAAAGGTCATAATGTTCAGGAAAATTAAAAATAACCTGTGTACCTTTTTTCGCTAATATATCTGAAGTTTGCTTTGTTTACAATCGATGCATAATATGCGGGGTGAATAAACCCAATCATTTGGGGGACGAAACTAAACGGTTTCCTTTTCTAAACATTCCCATAATGCATTTTGATTTGTTTTTTCGTTTGCCCAAAAAGAAATTATTTTTATTTACTTTGAATATTTCTAACTTTGAAAGGAAACAGTTTCTGCTTGTGTAAATAGGAGAAAGTCCATAACTTTCTAAGATGATTGGTTTGTATGGAAAATTATCTGAAAAAAATTGGACCAAGCAGCTTTAATTTTATGCATTAATCAACAATATATAATAAGTGCCTGTTTGGGAGGGTACCAGTTGAAATTGACACCCCTCAAAAACCATTGTCAACCGACGCGAAGCGGAGGTTGACAATGGTTTTTGAGGGGTGTCAATTTCAACTGGTACCCTCCCAAACAGGCACTATTTATTTTATTATACTGAATGTCTTAATTTTTATAGCAAATTTTTCTGCTTTTATATAGAAAAGACGTGAATTCTACGGCGAACCGTACGCGCATAATTAATGCGCATGTAACAATTCGTTCTATCGGCCCGTTGCTAAGCGTGCGAGGGAGAGAGAACGGATTGTCAACTGCGTCTAAACCAATCAGATTGCAGTATTTAACATGAAAGTATAATAATGGTTGTATGTGATAGGGAATGATGGTCTCGGAAAGTTTATGAACTCTTTCAGCAGTGAATTTACTATATACAGGTTTAGTTTCGTCCCATGTACATCTACACTTGCAAACAGTTTTGTCTCATCTTGAATTCACCCAGACAGTTTTGTTTAAAGAGAGAAAATTTGAAACATATTGGAATTCTCTCAGTCTTAAATTTGCCTGCTGACAATGAGGGTAAAAATAAAATGGGGGCAAATGTTTCCCTGTATACAGTAATCGCTTTTTCTTGTTATGGCATCATATTTTATTTTAGGTTTATGTAAATGAATCATTTATTATACGTTTTCAATTTCTTTTGCAGAACAAAAGACAAGAAATCTTCACTGCAATAATAAAGAACAGACATATGGTTTCTTTACAAACTCTGCAACAATTGGATCTTAATGTGATTCTGGGGAAAACAGAGGGCTATGTGGCTCAGGACCTGGAGAATCTGGTCAGCCGTGCGATCCACTCACATACCATTCAACAAGGTAAAGAATGAACTGTAAATTGTACCCAGTTTGCCATCAATGTAAATCTATCAGCCAGCAACTTTCTGTTCTTTAAGGACACACAAGACGTTCCTCAATTTTATATAATTTTCTTTGATTTATTATTCCTTATTTATTAACATTTAAACCTGTTAATTCCCAAAAATTCAGGGTACATAACCAGGCTAATTTTGGAGCTAGAATATTTAGAATTTTCCTTAAAATAGCATGCAAAACGCATTTGAATGCTTATAAATAAAGTCATAGCAAATATTTTCCATTGAACACTTTATATCTAAATAAAAAAGTATCATATAACATGAAAATATAATTATGAATTTACATAGTGGAAATCTTCACATTGTGGAGATAGGAAAAAATAGAAAAAATGGAAGATAGGTCGCGTCTGACCTTAAAAGTATGAAATGCTTTCCTTGTTTCATGTGTGTATGAAGGTAGGAAGCACTGGAGAAAAAAGAACATCACTGTATATCTGTGATTGTAATTCACCCTTGAATACTGTATATAGGGAAATTTTCGCCACGTTTTTATTTTCGCACCTTTCACCCTTGTTGTCAGAGGGCTAATTTAAGACTGGGCAAATTCCAATGTTTCCAATTATTTCTCTTTAAACATACTGTGTGTGGGCGAATTCAAGACAGTGCAAATTATTTTAAACTGTTTGCAACTGTAGAAGGGCGAAAATTACACGGGCCGAAAATAACCCTGTGTACAGTATTTGTTTAATCGCTTGATCTTTGTATCATCTATCATCAAGATGTCTTTAGCTCTTGGGATGTAACACCTGATTGCGTTCAAGATCATAGCAGCTAGCCTAGCCACTAGGTCTTATATATCTAGGTCTATTGGACCTAGGTCTATTCTATTGAATGGACCACTAATTTAGCAGCTAGGTCTCTGATTTGAAGTTAGTAATATTCAACTAACAACTTATTACATCAGCATAATTTGTTAATTTCTAGCGGAAATATACATGTTTAATTCATAATAAATAATTTATAGAATGAACAAAAGATCACTAAAAAAGACAAATGTCATGTTTGTTACAAAGTGGTAACTGAGGTAGCAATCTTAACTTTAATGCTTATAGCATTAAAAATTTAGACTACGTATATCTAGCTAGCTACTAGGCTAGCTTGCTGTTCAACGGCGTAGCTGCTACGTAGCCCTATGTAGCAGCTATGATCTTGAGCGCGCTCATTGTCCCTGAAAGAATGTTTGGCAACACTGCTTGATACCAATGATCTTTGTTCTGACATTTTCCTCTCAGTATTTGGCATTCATATATCCTAAAGTCTTTCCTTGTTCATTTTTAATCGTGGTGTTATGAAGAAAGATATCAGATAGTCTGGAACTTTCCCTTTTCTGCTGTAAAGTGTGTAGGATGCAATCTTTATCATTGAGTATTGAGCTTTCCTGTGATGGTTTATGGTTTACTCCCATGGATTCTTGACCCATTTCTATTCTTCTCTTCCTCTAAGGTTCACAATTTTGTTTTCCTGTTGGGTCACTCTCCTATCCGTGTTGATCACAACTGATTTTTAAGTACCTGAAGCTTCATTTGTAGATAAAGTTCTTTTGTCTAATACCAGTTTCTATCTAGACTGTTCATGCATGTACTTAATTGTTTTCATTTCTTTTCTTGTTTTCCTTCTTCTGCGGAAGTTACATGTAACTACTAGTAGTTTTTAGATTTATTTTAGAATTTTTTCTTCATGTCTGAAAAGGGGAATGCAATAACTTTAACTTGCCTGCTGGCGAGTTCATACCAATATAGTTGAACTTCGATATCTCAAACACTGATATCTGGAATACAATGGATATGTTGAAGTGATTTGTAAGTCCCAACCACTTATTTTTTAAGTATTTTACCCTCAATATCTCGAATAGTAGGATATCTCAAAGTTTTTAAACAGTCCCATATACCGGTAGTTTGAGATAACAAAGTTTGACTGTATTTTATGTCATCAAAATATATTGAGAAATTCAGAATACCAGACCCATTTATTTTTTTAATCCACTTTCACCTTATGAATCTTGTTTTTGAGCAAAATGTTTTACTTTATTAGTTTGCCATTCTATAAATCATTAAGATATGGTTGAATCACCTAGATGACCTTGGTCATCTTGATTTAGCCCTCGATCAGGCTAAAAAAAATATGATAAGTATTATTAATAATAGACTCTAGAATGATATCACATTAGGATAATAGTACAATGCGTGTGAACAGAAAGATAGCATGGCAATGTAGATACCATTGTATTTTCAAGCATTGCTTACAATTTAGAGTTATTCCCCTTGATACTTTGCTTGCTGATGTTGTTCTACCTGTGCCAATTGGTAAGTTATAAGATGGTAGACAATGGAATTGGTGCAATTATATTCCTCTGCATGATAAAGGACAATGTCAAGGAAACAAAAAAACTAGAAGTTAAAAAATGATACATGTACTAAATGTGATTTTATTTGTGAGTCCATCTATTGGATGTGATAATTATTGTACTATCAATTAAATGATGAAAGATAATAAAGAAAGTAAATTTCTCACACATTTGACATTCAGATCATGAGATGTAAGTCCACAAATGATAGATAACTAGATTAAGATATTTGAATTCATAAACATGAAACAGAACAACTGAACAACTAATTACTACTCTGTACCTACAGAACCTTGATAATGTTCAGAATATACCTGTAATAATTGAAACCCTTCCAAAAACTACTGTTGACCTTGTTAAAATGATTTTCATGGGGTATTTTGATGCTGTTTATGAGTTATAATTTGTCAAAACAAATAATTGTGAAATAATTGGCAATTCTATACTTGAATGCTTTTCCATTGTTTATTTTTAAGAGATATAAATCAAAAGAAAATTATATTGGATCAAAAGTTTAATTTTCATTGAATTACATATGTATGACATGCCATGGTTTTACATGTATCTTTTGGATTCTGAATCAATATGGTACATAAAAAGAGGTCAAAGCACACTGTCAGCTTATATTGGTAATGTTTTGTGGACATTTTCAGTGAGTAGGTAGAAGCTGACAGCAACAGACCTCGGGATCAGAGGCTACACAGGGGTTATATATAGCAGGTGCTTCAGCTAAGCTCCTCAGCGTTGTGGACAGAATCTGCATATTGTTTCATTTAATTTCAGTGATATACAAACCATAAGATATCTTAATTATTTTCATTTCAGTAATGATATGGATGAAAAACTAATTAATTTTATTGCTTACGTCTGAGTTTTTTTGGTGTTTTAAGTGAATTTCTGTATCCACTTTTGTACAGTTTCTGCTAGGATGAAAGAGCTGAGTTATCTGTACTTGAAGTAATGCTCTGCTCACACATGTGGAGCTCATGTAGAGCAGAAGATTTTGAGTACCATGATAACTGATTATTTTTGTCATGAACTGTGAGGAAGAGAACACAAACAGATGTGCTACGTACTCCAAAAATAAGTGATCTTGTCTAAGAGATTTCATGGCCAGATATTTTATGCATTGGAAAAATTCCATATCTTACATGTTGATTACTATAATTAATATATCACACAAATATACATGCTTGAACACATGCCTCTTTTTAGGGTACATACAATGTACATTTTTGTTTGCATTCTTGAACAGCTCTATACTGCATGGACATGAAAACCTGAAGGTTGGGGGAACTAGAAATTGAAATCAATGAATAACAAATGGTTTAAAGTTATAAGTTAATTTTAGATTTTGAAATTTGAAATCTTAATTCTAGTTCATAATAAATACATTTATGTGAAATAATAAATCAATGAATATATAAATAGATTATTGAATCTATTACAGCAAATAAAAAAAGTTACTCAGGAATACACCATTAGCCTGTCCCCTCAGGCAGTATAGGAATGTATTACATTGAATCTGTGTCTTAGTCGTAAATGAAATACATACATGTAGCCTCAAGAACAATTTCAGATTTATGACGTAGGCTCATTGATGAATATATAAATTCAACATGCATTTAACATGCAATGCCATGATCATCTCAATGTCTCGTACAACGTACAGTAGCTGTTACTGAAATTAAACTGTAATGAACAAAAAAACTTGTATAAACAATAATGCCACATTCTCTTTATTAGGTCACCTGAGTAAACTCAGGTGACCTATTGCTATCTGTTTTCGTCCGTCGTCGTGCGTCGTGCGTCGTGCGACGTGCATCGTGCGTCGTGCGTTAACAATTTACATTTTTAACTTCTTCTTAAAAACTAAAAGGCCAATTGTTCCCATTTTTGGTGTGAAGCATCTCTATGGTAAGAGGAATGTAAATTGTGAAATTGGTGGCTCTACCACCCCCAGGGTGCCACAGGTGGGGCCAAATATGCAAAAAACAGCCAAATTTTCAAAAATCTTCTTCTCTACTCCCACACATGTGGGGAAAAAACTGATTGCATGGTTATGATGTCCATGAAGCCCTCTACCAAAATTGTGAAATTCATGGCCCCTGGGTCAGGGGTTCAGGCTCTAGGGTGGGGCCAATATGGTCATATAGTAAAAATGTATTAAATCTTAGAAAATCTTCTTCTCTACTCCCATATATATTTGTTAAAAACTAAATGCATGGTTATGATGTCCATGAAGCCCTCTACCAAAATTGTGAAATTTATGGCCCCTGGGTCAGGGGTTCAGGCCCTAGGGTGGGGCCAATATGGTCATATAGTAAAAATGTATTAAATCTTAGAAAATCTTCTTCTCTACTTCCATAGATATTTGTTAAAAACTAAATGCATGGATATGATGTCCATGAAGCCCTTTACCAAAATTGTGAAATTCATGGCCCCTGGGCCAGGGGTTCAGGCTCTAGGATGGGGCCAATTTGGCCATATAGTAAAAATGTATTAAATCTTAGAAAATCTTCTTCTCTACTCCCATGGATATTTGTTAAAAACTTAATGCATGGATATGATGTCCATGAAGCCCTCTACTGAAATTGTGAATTTTATGGTCCCTGGGTCAGGGGTTCAGGCTCAAGGGTGGGGCCAAAATGGTCATATAGTAAAAATGTATCAAATTTTAGAAAATCTTTTTCTTTGCTCCCATATATATTTGTGAAAAACTAAAGACCTAGATATGATGTACATGAAGTCTTATACCTAAATTGTGAAATTTATGACCCTTGGGACAGGTGTTTAGGCACTAGGGTGGGGCCAATATGGCCATATAGTAAAAATGTATTAAATCTTAGAAAATCTTCTTCTCTACTCCTGTATATATTTGTGAAAAACTAAAGGCATGGATATGATGTCCTTGTGTTAAGTGGCATCAAATAGTATGTAGGTCATGAGCCCCGGGGATGGTCCTGTCCCACCTCTAACAGGAAGTGCCCAAATATCTTGAAAACGGTTAATATCCCCACCCTAAACCATATATATTCTTGTTCCTTGTGTTAAGGGCCATCAAATGGTATGTAGGTCATGGGCCTCAAGGGTGGTCCTGACCCCCCTCAAACAGGAAGGGCCCAAATATCTTGAAAATGATTAAGAACCCCACCCCTAAACCATATATATTCTTGTTCCTTGTGTCAAGGGGCATCAAATGGTATGTAGGTCATGGGCCCCGGGGATGGTCCTGACCCCCCTCAAACAGGAAGTGCACAAATAACTTGAAAACGGTTGAGATCCCCACCCCTAAACTATATATATTCTTGTTCCTTGTGTCAAGGGGCATCATATGGTATGTAGGTCATGGGCCCTGGGGGTGGTCCCGATCCCCCTCAAACAGGTAGTGCCCGAATATCTTGAAAACGGTTAATATCCCCACCCCTAAACCACATATATTCTTGTTTCTTGGGTCATGTTAGTTCACCTGATATATAGTAAAGGACCCCTGGGAACATCATGAAACTTTGTGGGTCATCCCTACTCTATATGATAGCCTCGTTTATTTGGGAGACTTTATAATCGCCCCGATTATAATTACATCTTGTTTTCCCTTGCTTCTTCCTAATGGAGTTATCTTCTTTTGCTTGTTCATATTTAGTAATTAATCATTGAATATAATGTAATTATAAAGAAGTTGTATGATCAAAAGAGTTATGCAAGGCTTTTTATCATTTGAACAAAAACATTTTTTGAACTTTCAAAATAAACAAATAGACTTGTTAATAGTAAAGTAATAATTGGCTAACTAAAATCACTGATATAAAGGTAAAATGATTTTGGTATATATGCCAGATGGTGATTCTCAACGAATGTTGAATATTCAAAAATTGGAACAGGAGAAGTGAGTAACTCATGATGGGTTTTATCGATAAAGCTGGGTTTTTTTTCCGTTTGTTTAAATGCCCACAGGGAGAGTTTCTGTCTGCCCCGGGGGGATGGGGGATGGGAGGTTGTTTTAGATAAAACTTGAATAATAGCCTCCTTGTTATTATTATTAAAATATTTTTTCTATCAGAGTCTTGCACCTTTTCAATATCAGGTCATGCACTCTTTTATGATCTTTTAAGTTTTTCGCTAAAATTATAGGTTTAATAGTCCTTTTTGAAAGATTTCAGGCAGAGAGGTGGTCGTCATTACAAATTAAAAAATTTTCTATTCCAGAGTAAAACTTAATTAAATGCATATATGAGACTCCTTGACAAGTTTGTGTAATATTGGGTTATGCTACTCAGGTGACCGTCAAGGCCTATTGGCCTCTTGTTGATAATACATGTACTCGATCAGAATGAAATTTAACATTTCTATTGGCTTTGATTTACTGTAAAGTGGTTATTTACATGTGGGGGAAATTTACACTATTGTTTCGCGGTAAGCTTAAAATCTCGCAAAATAACCCCACACATTTGGTAAAAAAAATTTAAACTTTAGAGTGGTAAATCATGCATCTGTGTATTTAATACTAATGCATATTGTTTGACCATAGGAAACGCAAACTTAACCACCAGTGTAAATAACCACTTTTACAGTACATAAAATATAAGGATATGGGGAGTCCGGGGGTTAGATTTAACTATACCTTACAGCCATAGTTTTTGGATATCAGAGTTCCTTCATCCTCATAACATTAGAGAACCTAATTCCACTCATGGCCTTCTCTAATATTGTGAAGATCAGTTCCTTATAAGCATAAGCAAGTTTTACCATTGTCACAGAATGGCTACTTTCATTTTCCTTTTTGTTTGTTAGACAGGAGCCCTGAGCAGTCAGCTGACAGACCTCAGCCAGAGATGATTCTGACACAGGCTGACTTTGATGAAGCCATGAATGGGTTCACTCCAGCATCCATCAGAAATGTACCGCTGCACCAGGCAGGGGACCTCGGCTGGGAAGATGTGGGCGGGCTCACCGACATCAAAAATACTCTGAAGGAGACACTAATGTGGCCTTCAAAGGTTAACTTAGATTTTCTATGTCATTTTTCTTGATTTCTGCTCTCTAATGAATACATGTATTTAAGAATCTTGTGTCATTTTCACTGTAGTAATTTCTTAGTTCTGTTCTATTTTTTCTACTTTCTAATGAAAATATATGAAGCTTAATTACATTAAACATAGGAACTGTTTCCAATTATGATTAAAAATTTTGAAATTAATGACTCTTGAATCATAACAATTTTTTTCTATTTTATTGGGAAATTATAACAACTTTCTTGTTTATAGCAGATTCTGAATCTTGAAATAAATATTCATGACTTAAACTAAATAAAATTGCATTTTGAAAATGACTCAATACTACCATTGATAAGCACATGTGTGAGACATAAACAGACACTAATTGTTGGACATTTTCAGTACCCCATGTTGTTTTCCTCCTGTCCCCTGAGACTTAGGTCAGGGATACTGCTGTACGGAGCCCCAGGGACAGGAAAGACATTGTTAGCGGGCGTGGTAGCCAGGGAATGTGGGCTCAACTTCATCAGCATAAAGGTTAATAAAAGATATATATGTATCATGTCTTGTGTTATGAATCATGTAATGATATGTAGATCTGAAACTATGTCAAAATATTTCAGCTGAAATTTTTACCTTATTACTCGACACTGAAACACACTAAACATGACACTAAAGGTTATACTATTATGAATTTGGATACTAGGTTTGTGTTGGTATTGATACTCTGGATATGCTATATTTTGATTTCTGTTTACGTAACTCTAAGTAAAGGTACATGCAGTATTTAGAAATTTCAATTTACACATTGCTACCTACAAGAGTAAAAGACTTTCATCTTTATGGTGTAGCAATAATGAATTAATTTTGAAAGAATGGAAATGAATGTCTGGTGTATAATATTTTTATTAGGGACCAGAGCTTCTCAGTAAATACATTGGAGCAAGTGAACAGGCTGTCAGGGACAATTTTGTCAGGTAAGTTAAAATAGAGTTATCTCTCTTTTCTCATACTCTTGGGGATAATCATTTTGCTAATAACAATTAAATTTTATTTCTCTCTTTCTAGAGCTCAAAGTGCCAAGCCCTGTGTTCTGTTCTTTGATGAGTTTGATTCCCTGGCTCCAAGGTATATGAATAAAATGAAATACAGCAATCAATCTGCTTCTTGATAATCAAAATACATACATGTACATACATCAGTAAATGTGGAATATTCTTTGAATTTGTGTGTCCAATTTTCATGGATTGCAAATATTTTATATTTTATTTTCTTTTCTTTTGGGTGGGGGGTAATTTTTCTGTAATACATCCTTGTATATGCTGGAGTGAATAAGAAATAATGATGTATTTCATAATTTGTCAAAGATTCAGTTAAAATTCATTGGTACCATCCATAAAAATAATCTGATGAAAGCATCAAAGTTAAGAATATTTGTAATTGAAAGTTGGCTCTTGAATAAATATAACCTATTATATTCATATAGGCGTGGCCATGACAATACGGGTGTGACAGACCGGGTTGTGAATCAGCTGCTGACACAGCTAGACGGGGTGGAGGGACTGGAGGGTAGGTCAAACTGGAATCTGATGACCTCAAATTGAAGTCAAAGAGTTTTTCAATGATATTAAAATGTCAGGAGCTAATATTGAAAAAAAGGCATACTCTGGTACTCTGATACCAAGAGACACACAAATTACTCATTGAAAGTACATTAAAGATACATGAAATATCAGTATTTCTATATCATTGAAGATTAATTTTTTGAAGATAAGATCTATATACATGTACACATATTTTCAAGACTATCAGATTGGTCTTCTATTGAATGTATTTGAAATGCATTCATAAGGATCTGTGGTTATGTCATGCCTAGGTGTGTTATACATTGATAATTTGTATACATGTATGTTGTATATAATATAATGTTGTACATGTATTGTACATGTAAAGGTGTGTACGTACTGGCTGCCACCAGTCGACCAGATTTAATAGACCCAGCTCTGCTTCGTCCAGGGAGATTAGATAAATGTCTTAGGTGTCAGCTCCCCAACCAGGTGAGATAGAAGGAAACTTGTAGGAGTTGCTGTTCTTTGACTTTTTTTCTATATGTCCACTTAATAATTCAACTATAACAAGAACTAGTAATAAAAGAAACAAGCAAAGTCATGATTAAACAGCACTGACTCAATAAAAAATGTTTTCTTGAATATGTATAGTATCTGAATTCAAAATATTTTTTTCTAAGCATAAAAATTTGTTTTATTTTCGCAGGAGGAAAGATTAAAAATCTTTGAAGCTCTCACCAAGAAAATGTCATTAGGGAAAACTGTAGACTTAGAATATTTTGCAAAAGAATGTGAACATTTCTCTGGAGCAGATATCAAAGCTTTGCTATATAATGCTCAGCTTGAGTCCATCCATGAATTCACAGGAAAAGTGCTCAAGGGAGAAGACTCAGGTTTACTAATGCCTCCAAACGATGGAATGAGGCAGCAACGGAGTAGAAGCCCTAGAAAATCAAAAAGTCAAAAAATCTTAAAAGTGGAGACAGCACCTCCAAAAGTGTCCACTAATAAGAAGATTGCTCACATTCCCAAACTGCAAGATGGCCCATCTCTTCTGATGGAGGAAATGGAAGAGAAACTTTCCAGTCAGGTGAGGCAAAAATGGGTTCATTTATATTGTGGCACCCTAATATGAATTTCAAAATTTTGATAATTCAATGTTCTGGCTGTATCTGCTCTTTTATTATGTTTTTAATTTAGTGTAGGAAATGAAAAATGAATTCAATCATTTTGTAATTTTGAAATAAACAATAAGGTACTTCAACATGATATGTGTACCGGTATACTCTTTGTAAACCAAATCAAATGTGATTCTGGTATCTTTTACTTACTAACTAAAACAAGGATTTTTGTACCTTTTTTGCGAATGATGCAGGTGGAACAGATCCGGGGCAGGCTGAGGGTGAATAAAGCCACGGAACATGTGTCCACAGTAGATTCCATGTTCTCCCCAGTAACAACATGCAAGGGTCAGCTGATCCAGATCAACCAATCACATTTACTGGCAGCCCTGAAGAAAACCCACCCATCAGTCAGTGAAAAAGAAAGAAGGAAATTCAAGCGAATGTAAGCATAGATTTATTTACATACAGTTAAACTCGTTTGGTATGAACATGGATATAGCGAAATCTTGGATATAGCGAAGTTTTTTGAGTCCTCTGTAAATTTCTTAACAAATCTTGGCAACAATTTTACAGTCATAACAAATTTAGATATAACAAATATATGGATATAGCGAACTGATTTTGAGTGAGAGGTGAATAATGACGAAATTTAACACTTTTGTAATGAATTTCTGTACAGTTTAAAAAGTTTGCACTACCATTTAACATAATAGTTTGAATGAATTTATTTTCTCATAAATTCTTCAATTTTCAATCTGATTATAATTTAGGCTTAGAATGAAAATACATTCTTTTGAAACCTTTATATAATAATTATATAAAGGTTTCAAAAGAATGTATTTTCATTCTAAGCCTAAATTAGCAAATTTGTAGTCTGTGAAAGAAACATGTATATTGTGAATTTGCTATAGTTATTATTACAGATTCATTATATGAAAATAATGAATTACGGATATATAAAGAAGTAAATTCATTGGTCCCTAGGATTACGCTTTAACCATGTTTTACTGTATAGGTTTTTTAAAGGTGTAAAAATTAGGCTTGATTATCGCCAGTGACCTCACGATACGATACATATCACGATATATTAATGCGATACATCATGTATCACAATATAGTTGTCAACTATTTATTAACTGTTAACCTATGTTGCCTACCTCTATAAAAAATAGTACTGCATAAAAAAAAATGTCAAGTGCTTACAAAACGACAAACTGTAGAGATATAAAATTCAATTGATTAGAACAAAATTTACAAATTATTTCTAACTTTAATTGAAATTTCTTGATGTCTTCATGTTATTTACATCATGTGACCATTCTAGAGATCTAGTGTCAATGAAAATAAACTCATACTGTGTATCAGGATACACATGTGACGATACGATACACATATCGTGGGCCCTTGTGATCAATACGATCGATGTATTGCCGTATCGTTACACCTCTAGTAAAAATATAAGATAACAAAGTTGAAAAGAGGTTAAAAAACTGAAAGACAATACAAATACAAAATATCCAAGAATGTTGTATAAATTTAAAATATGCTGAATATCTTTCATGATCAATTATTTAATGACTTTAGATTAATGATAAATTTCTCTGATATAATGGTTAAAATTTAAACCCATCTCCAAGCCATGAAGATTCATAAGGCTGGTGCCAATATCTCCAAGCCATGAAGATACATAAGGCTGGTGCCAATATCTCCAAGCCATGATGATTCATAAGGCTGGTGCCAATCCACTGTGTCCTTGATGTTAAGCGGATGACTCCTCCTGGATGAGACACTAGTCTATCACAAATTAACACACACCCCCACCCCCCCCACCCCAGTGTAAACTGGCACCAATTGCAGCTGGGTGAACTTAGACAATCTAGATAAAGTGCCTTGTCAAAGGACACAATACACAACTGTTTACATCAAGTGCCCATGGCAGGACTTGAACCAGCAACCTTTTGGTTAATGAACTAACACCTTTGACCACTGAAATTTGTCATAATTGTTGTAATGATAAACTTTAAAATATTCAACATGTTCTCCAGATAAGACAAAGACTGAAATTAATAAAACCACCAATTTGGCAAATATTACTGGTTTGTCCATGTATCCTCATCCTTGGTAATAAACCTGAAAAGTAGAAAATTTACCATTAAAATTACTCTCTGTTTTCATTGCCTGTTTTCTGATTAAGTTGCAATGAAGAGGTCAGGGTATATATTTTGGGGTAATTAGTCCGCATTAAGCTGTAGGATTCTAGACTTTTAGGCCAATTTGCAAATTTACAAGAATTATAACCTGACATTATCTTCTCAAATCACGTTCCTGTTTATACCCATCATTTCTTTGAAGATCGGTCGATTGATTTGCAGTTTTTTTTATCATTGCACATTCTGCAGAAACGTTGCAGAAATTGGTTATCCGGTCCGGTTTTGTCGGTTTATTTACCGGATACAATGTTATCTTATGATTGTACTCGACTCCTTTGTTGTAGCAGTTTATTGTTAACAGATGAAAAACAGCAAGTCAAGTCAATTTCCTTGATAAATACATCAGCCACAAAGCCCAATTGATTCAAAAGCTTTTGCAGTGTTATATTTTTGACAGATTTTTCTATAACATGCCATTTTGGGGTCTTAGGTTGGTTGTCAATTATTGATTTGGAGACACAATGAATTTCCTTTGATTGAAAAGAAAACCTTACATATCGTCCCAATTTAATGGTTATGATTGAATATTTTATGATTGACTAAACTTTACAAATTCATCTAATTAACAAAAATGTTTTATAGATCCACTGGCTTCAATAGGCTATTTTCCCTCCAAAGGAGATTTTGAAAAGTGGCACAAAGGGTTTAATTCATCTCTTTCCATTAGGACTTGTGCTGTGTTGATAACAGTCAGGAGTTTCAAAAGAATGTCAAATAGAGTCAAAAATTAACCATTGGAAGCAATTGATAGGAGGGCTGGTTAAACAAATTCTGAAATGGGCTCATTCAGCCCCGCACAATACCTGCCGCATTTATGGTCTGAACGTTTTATTGTCAGTGTCAAAAAATCAAATATCTTTTTCTGAAGCAACTAATTACAGGCAAGATGCAACAAAAACTCAACACACCGCACTGCCTGTGATGAGAAGCCGGCATACAAAGGGAAGTCTAGGAGAAACCAGTGAAACATTGTCAAACTTCTATTAGTCCTGTTATTGGCAAGAAAAATGCCTTCGTAACATGAATTGTCTCCCCTTTGTATGGTAAACATGTAGTTTGACAAATAGGATAAATGAAGTATTATAATTGAAACTGCTCATCTGGACTTGATATTTAAAAAGGGAGGAGATTCATTCAACTGCTTTGTGATTTGGACAGATTCAAATTCTTTCTTTTTTAAATGGAAAACATTCTGATGGGGTTTTAGAGGCTATAGTTCTTCATTTGTATAGCAAGACCCAGCAAATAACATTTTGCCAGTTAGAAAAAAAATCATCTTCTGTTCAAATTATGATTTTAATTTGTTTTCTATCTTTTATAAGCTATACACACCTATAAGGAAAATATTTCATTTTTTGTGTGCTTTTAATTTTGAAAATGCGCCTTGTTCTGCACAATAGTTCATTCGGTAGAAAATCATTTTGTACTGAAAGTAATTTCTTTCATTTCTCTCCTACTGTGCAGAGGGACTTTCTAGTGTCAAAAATCTTTGTTACTTTTGAATTTCTTCCGGTGCAGTAGATTACAATTTGTTAAAGTAATTAAGTCTGTTAATTTTATTTTCTACAAATTAATCATTTAGTGCTAATATAATTTTAAGTTGTCATATTTTCAATTTGATTTAATTTTATATCGTAAGAATAATTTTTAATGAGATTGTATTTATGGAAATCTAATAGGCTACTGTTAAAACTAATATAATAAATCTATTCTTTAATCTTAAAGTTAAAAAAAATAAGCTTTAACAATAGAATTGAAAAGGAATCATTGTCAAATTCTTATTGTTCAATACTGCAATGACCCATTTAAAAAAAAAAAAAGGATCAGAATGGATTTTTCTTTTTCTGAAATCCCAGGTAAGGTGTCCTCTGAGAGGATTCCTACACAGTACACTGATTACTATTAGTGTAGTATAATGGTACTATATTTTGGTTTGACATTTGAACATTGTTTAATTCTTCTGAAAATTAATTCAAACAGAATTGAAGTGGTCACAATTCAATCAAAATCGAGGAATCAAAGCTCCCTATTTACTTTTTGCTCCATTTTGCAAAATGATTTAAATCACCAATATGGTAAAATTGTATTTTTTTTTTGTAAAAATTGGCAAAAAGTTTAAACTTAAGAATAGATTTATGACTTAACAATGGCTGTATGAGTTGGCCGCCTGTTTAGATGTTTGCATCACCAATAAAAATGAAAAACGTGTGTTGATTTCATATTGGTCAATGCTGCAGTCCGTGTATCATACAGCAAAAAATGCCATTTAAAATAATGCTTATTTGTGGCCATTTAGTGGAAAAGGCAGGAAGAACACTCATAAGGATATTATACAAACCAAACGAAGTTTTTTTCTGTTTAAATTTTGATTACTTGTGTTTGACTTTCTATTTATAAATAAGTTTCCATTATGGTTTGTCTCTTGATACATTTACGTAGTTTTGAAATTACGAGTAAAATTATGACCGAATTAGATGCCAGGCCAACCATGTCCTTTTTCAAAAAAAAAAAAGTTGGATTCTAACAACTTTTTATTAAATCACTAATAACAACAAAAATATTGAAAGCATTTGTATCGTCTATAATTAAGCCAAATTCATTTGAAAGAGCATATTCCTGATAACATATTAATACATAGAAGTCCAAACCAAATCGCCAAATGGACAAAATTCATAAAGGTTTTTCATGTACATTATATAATGATGACTTTCTGTAGAATGATTATTGTCACTATAAAAACCATATTTGTATAGATTCAGGCTATACAGCATTGATAGTTGAAGTAAAATGTCGTACATGGACCGGCCATTTTGACCAGTGTCTTTCAAGCTATATTTATCTGAGCTCATTCCCCTAAGCCCTGAACAGTGATTGTCTTGTTCTAATTGTCAACTTCACATTGTAATTGCGATCTCTTCAGCCCCCACTCTACAGACAGACGGCGATTGCAATATTCATTCAGGAGTCATCTAAGCACCACTTCAAACCACCACAAGTGGACTTTATGTATTTCCCATAATTCCTGGCCCACCGCTAGACAGGGCTTCAGAGGAAAGAGAAAAACAATTGACCTTTATGTGAATGTTTGAGTTGCATTCACAGCGGGCTTTGAGCATTGGGAGGTCTTTTCTTTAGCTGATGAAGGAATTAAGCAGAGCAGGAAGTCTTTATTGAGACAGAAGCAATAGCCTCCGTATTCTGTCCAAGGGTTAACTTAATTAGTGCCCAGTAATCTGTGGTATTCAGAGAATTATTCTGTAATATCGTTAGTTTAATATGAGAGAGAGAGAGAGAGAGAGAGAGAGAGAGAGAGAGAGAGAGAGAGATTCATTCATTCATTGATAAAGTACATGTATTAGAATTCGTAAACTGATGTTAATCATAAATAAACAAAAACAATTTTAAACTTTACTTCTATCATCTTTTTTGTTTTTAAAGTTTATATTTACATATTTTAGATAAGATACCAGGTATTTTGGAATTGTGTAAAAATTATATTGCCGGTAAAATAGTGGTTTCTGCCTCATCCTTTAGGTTTCCAAATATACAGAATTTTTTCAATGAATTTAAAATTGTTTTCATTATTTTTTCTCTGAAACGTTCTGACAGACCAACCTAAGCCAAACAATCCGGATGCAAAGTACAAATGCATTTATCATAATTACACGCTAAATACTTTCAGAGGTATTTAGTTGGAATCTTCAGTTTGGAATTCCCCCAAAGATGAAATTTGCTGGCCATGCAGGAGAGATTATTTTTGGAAAATGTTGATTCCTCTCAATAGATATATTATTATGTTTAAACTAAATATTATGTTATGGCGTTTTAAAACTATTTCCAAGTTGCTACATGTCGGACACATGAGACACGTGGGCTATTTGCTTTATGTTTGTTTACTTCTGTTCTTGTTTCAAGACAATCACGCCTGTATCGCGGTGATACCATAGAATTTTAATCGTGTTATGAATCTTTTTTAAAACACATTAGTAAGAGTTTCTATTCAAATTTAAATGGATGATTGGGAAAGGTATTTACCCCATAGTCAATCAGTAAAGAAAATTACCGTTTGATTCCGGCGAACTGCAGATGAAATTAAAGATACAAGATGTAATAGAAATTATCATGACAACGGCATGGGATGATATGTTAGAAAAAAAACCTTTATCAAGATATTTTTTTTTTATAAAATAGGCCGAAGAAGACGCTTTTTGTTGGAATGAAATTAGTATACAGTGCAAATAATAATATTTTTTTATGTTTGACGTGAAGAATTCCTTTAAGGAGGCTGGGTGGTCAACCATTAACCATCCGATCTACCATAAAATTTAAAGTATGATTTTTTTCCTAAACTAAAATAAATGAAGAAAAAATCCAAATACTGTTGCTACATTTTCCTATATCTTTGTACGGAGCTCTTCATCTCAAGGAGATCAATAGAGTCTAAAAATGACCACCACCACCCAACTATCTTAACGCTGGGACACTAGAAAATAAGATTATGGGTTGACGCTTGAGTGTGTTAATGTGTTTAATCTCCCATCAGCACCAAATAAAAAAAACCCGCTGGAAACAATAGAGACATGACCAGATTTCCACGTGTCATTCAGCTGAGGGAGATAAAACAGTGTAGAGGGGTTAATGTCAATGGGGGATATCATTTTTTGACAGCAGCTTAATATGGGAAAGCACGAGGAGAATATTGTAACATTAATTAATGACCAGAGATTCCCTTGAACATTGCATTTTTTACATTATTGATAGTTAACAGTGTATCGCTTAAACTTCAATGATTCAAAGTTTTCTCATCATCGTCATTGCTGTAAGGCCATGGTAAATATCTCTGTTTTACGTCTCTCAATTCTTCGATAAGGTAGATTGTACTATCAAGAATGATACAAGAAATGAAAACTTAAGCTGTTTTGTAATGTTATTCTTTTTAAGGTGCATGTACTTTTGTACTTTTTAACAGTAAAATACGCTATTTTGAAATATTTGCACCATAGATCCAACATAGCCAAGTTTTTCAGTGCCTAAAATATTTGAAGGGCTTAAGACTTGTTATTTCTTCAGGCATTAAATAAATCAACTGCCTCAAAGTATTTAGCAAACTATATACAGATATTAAGTTAAAATTAGATAAACTTGTGTTTGTTTGACAAAAAACCAATAATTTGTATATTGTGGCCTTACCAAGAATTCTTAAAAAGCGTCAACAATCATTAGCATACAATATCTGATCTAAAACAGAATTTTAATTATTTTTTGCTTGTCAACTGATCATGGTTATTGACACGATACGATCACTCGCTTATATACAGTGTGTATTTATCAACAATCTCAATTACTTAACTTTATCAGAAAATAGCAAACTGTATCACTAGTTTTTATTCTAATGGTAACAATAAATTTATCTTTACGGAAAACTTGTATATTGTGACCCATGTAACTGTAATGTAATTGAAATATGATTTTGATTTTAGTTACGAGAACTTTACATCTACCAGAGGAGGTGACTTTGGAACATCCGTGGAACAATCTGTCGGTAGTAGGCAGACCTTAGCCTAGCCCTGTCAAAGATTAACCGTGGCTTATTTGTGTGGAATATAGGAACGGCAAACTGTGATACAAAAAATCCCAGAAATCCATGTCTCTTGGACATACAGGAGCATGCGTAATATGACTCATGTCGATTTTGAATTTGTGAAGTAAATGTATGAAAAACAGAATTGCAATCGCTATTTTTTTTCCATGTGATACCTTTAGGATTGCTGTAATGCATCAAATATTAAAGTAGTGGTGCAGGCTCTGATTACAACCTTTATAATCGAGGGCACTTGACGTTAAAATCACTTTTACAAAAGTTTTATTGGTAGATAATACCGGTATCCTGTGCTACAGTTATTGATATTGTTTAGAAAATAATTTACATGCACCTATATGTGTGATTTTTATGTGTGTTTTTTTGGGGGGGGGGTTGTTGTTTTTTTTTGCAAAAAAATCACGAAAGTTTCAAAATATGCCAGAGAATCACAAACCATTCCAAGCAGCTGTATAATTTCGGTCAACGCTCGTTCCGTTTCCAACTTATACCGTCAGTTTTGAGCAAGGACGATTCTAATACTGCCCACTATACTTGATTCCAATGAAATTATTGTCGTGAAATGGTCAGGACACGTATATGTAGAATTCCAATCTGCGAAGAAAATACTTTTTATTGCAGGTAAACTGTAAATGCTAATTGCATTCTTCCCAATTGATTTACACATTGTAGCGGTATTTGCTTTTATAAGCATTCGTTTTTATTGAAAATATTCAGTTTGTTCTTATATACATTTTAATACAAAATTACGTAAACCTGGACCAACCTCCTCCCCCAACCTCTACCGCCAAATTTTCATTATGTGCTTATAAATAGGTATTACATACTTTAAAAATCGCGCAAGCTAGTGTATGAAATTTCTTTATCAAAACGTGCATCAAAAGTCCCATCAGTCTTTTTATCTTTTCCTAAAATTCTTAATCAGGTATCTGTTGGACAGCAAGTGACCCTGGGTTCAATGTTTCTTTTGACGTTTCAATTCAATTCCAGTGTGGTTTGTATAAGGTCTGTTTCCTTGTATATATATTTGTTAGTCATTCTTGTTAACATTCATGAGGATTTTTTCGCTTAGTTGCCTACAATTCCCACATTCTACTTTACAACAAATTGCAAGTGATTGAATAAAAGGAGGGAGGCGGTAATCAATTAGGATACAAATTGACAAATTAGCCTGCCCAATGCTTTTCTGCAGAAAGTTTTTACTCCTAAAGAAAAAGTCAATTTGTCATCCCTGATTCCATTTCTTGTTGGATACCCCGATAATTCACTTCGAAACAAAGTCTAGCTATGGCCAAAGAAAGCGTATTTGTAGCGACATTGTTGGAAGACCTCTGCCTGAAACCACGAGGAAAATGTCCACGATCTCTATCGCATTAACCGTAATCACTGTTTTCCCCGCTTCAGTATAAACTGTCTATTTCATACTAATAGAGAAAATTAAATTGATATAAATGCAACATTTCTCTCGGATATTCAGCCCTTCAAGAAGATTTCTAAAGAATCATTAAGAGAGGGGAATTTCCGATGCTACCGACAAAAGGCTACGAGAAAAGGGACGGGGAGTAATTGGAAGTTTCTATAGCTTTCATATTGAACTCTGTCAGACGCGATTGTAAAGGAATGAAATCATTTCGGGAAGTGTTTCTATGATGTTAATTTCAGCCTTTAAGGCATTGAAATCCCCCTTAAAAGACTTTTTCTTTCTTGTGAATAGTTAAGTGATATGTATTGTTGCCCGTTGCAGGAATCCGGGCCCTCTTTGCTGTTGCTGAGGTCTAGTGGAACGATCTGAAGAATGGGTAATAGAAAGGCCGGCTATGTCTTGTCTTTGACAATTAAACTTCGAAGTCTCCGTTATATGCTCGAAGTCTCCGTTATTTGCGTTCATTATCTGCTTTCTCCGCATAAAATGACAAGAAACACGTTCCAAAGAGTTTCATTAAAAAACAAGTATTTTCAGCATTCATCCCAATTTCGTGAGGCAAACAAAAAAAAATCATTTCAACTTATATTTTAGTTAAGAAAGTCTTGATTTGATGATAAATTATGAAAAATGAAGTTCAATAAACAACTCAGATACATGTAGAAGTGGGTATAAAAGCCTTTTTCATTGAAAAGATATACGGTATAGCTAAGAGCATTATGTGATGTTGAGAATTTTGAGGTTTTTGCTATAATTATTGTATATTAGCACGTGCTATTGTACAAAAAATTGAAATTGTAACGAAGCTTTCTTTAATCTTTCTGCGGAGTGTGAAGGACTTTCTAGACTGCATTATTTCATCTTTTACAGTAAAATTTTATTTAAATAAGTGTGTTTGCCATCATAAATGGGATTCTGTATGACTAATATATCTGGAATTCCTCTGCATTTGGGCATATAATTGACAAGCCTTATTGGATAGACCATTGTTGGGTTCAATAGGCCGTGAACTTTCCAAGAAAAGTTAATCACGTGTAAATACATCAAGGATTTATTTTGTGAATATTAAATTTCTATATTTTTTTTTTACATTACAAGCATTTACTAGTACATGAAATAGGATTGACTCGTCAACAATGCGCAGGATGCAGATAAAAGTTATATTTACAAGTTTTCAATGTATTTTTGTAAGTCTAATTTGCATAGGAAACCCCTTTTTCCCTCCAAAAATGATATTAAAATCTGCTCAACGTTTATTGCAAAGTGAATAAGCTGAATGCCATCAAAGCACAATCTTATCAAATCTAAGTGATGGTTAATGTATTTAAAGTTTTATCTGTCTTGCATCTTAAATGCAGGTGGGATTCTCGATTAATATATACAATATTATGTATCAATAAAACAATTTTCTCTTTTTAGGGGAAATCGAAACTAATTTGCCAGGACGCGTATGTATAATTTTCATAATTGTACAAACCTTTTTCAATATATGTACCTATCTATATTTGTAGAGAAATTGTTATTCCTTGTTTGTGACAATTACTGATATAAAAATTGGGTAACTTCAATTCAATATTATCTTTAACATCTTTAATAATAGTAGGTGTAAAATGAATTTCTAAACTTTTAATTTTAAAGATATACATATAATGGTAAGTTTTATGTTGGTTATTAAGTTCGATACGAAATAAGTTCTTTGTCTGGTAAATTCGTTCATTCGCTCCAAGGATTTAACAACTTTACCCTCACCATATCCCTCACCCGCCCATTCTACTTATAAAGCATTTTGATGGCTATATAAAATTATTGGGGGGTTCAAATAAACCGTGCCGCAAGAAAAAAAAACGATTGGTTAAAAAATATATGTAATTTAACGATTTTTGTTCCTCGATCATAAATTCCGTTTTAAAATCAAGAAGCAGCAGTTTATTCTCTTTTTACTTTTTTCTGTGAAATCATAAAATATCGAATAAAATCCGAAAATATCACAAGGACCGAATTAATTGACTGTTGTATGATCTTACTAAATTTTACAATAAATGCAAGGGAAAATTGCAAATTAAATGCAGCAATAGTTTGAAAAGTTTTTAAAATATCTTTTTAAGGGAAATATACTTTATATTTTACAATCTAATTATATTCTAATCAATTTAAATTGTAACAACAGTTAATCAAATCTTGAGAATTTTATAATGCTTAGTGAATTACGAGTGTGCATGGGAACATCAATAATCTTGTGTTCATTTTCCAAGCAAAAAGCAAAGAATAGTAGATGTACATTGATGCAATTATTAATAATTCTTCAAAATTTTTATATTTTTCACATTTGATGGGTAGATTTGTGTGCAGTCTTAATTTATCAAACCCGTACCTATGAAATTCAGAAAATGTATCAAAGTATAGACTAGAATCCCATTCTTAGCAATGAAGTCTGGAATATAGAAATAAACGATGAACTTTTGGCATTGAGGGTGTTTTTCACTTTTTTGTTTCGAGGGTTGAGTGGTCGAGGTCATTTTCAGTCCATATTAATCTCATTGAGAAGAAGAGTTCTATTTTAGAATATAGGAAGATATACAAAATTTAAACCTAAAATATTTGAAGTTTTTCTTTGCTAAATGACCTTTAAAGGCCCTGTCTAAAATTTTAAGGTCAAGATCTAGTAAATCAAATCATGTATCGAAAAATTTAACATATGCCTTATGATATTGACCATTGCATAAAAAGTTTATAATCAATTTTGCTATTGATGTATTTCACCTGTCAGGTGAGATATTCACCTTTAAAAAATAAATTCCTACAGGAAAATAATTTTTCCTATGGGAAAACCAATTTTCCTACAGGATATTTAGCATTTCCTACCAAAAAAAACTTCTTATAGGAATTTAAATTCCGATAGGATTTGAACAAAACTCCCACAGGACTTTAAAATCCGATAGGAAATCTTAATTTCCTATAGGAAAACAAACTACCAGTCTGAAACAAATTCCTGGAAATACTTTTATACTACAGGAAATATAATTCATATAGGATTTTAGAAAATAATATAGATTTTCAATATTTCCTGTAGGAAAATTATTTCTCCTTTCTATGGGATATTAATTTTTAAAAGTAAGTATCTCACCTGATAGGTGAGCCACACTTAAAACAAAAGTGGTTACAAACTCTATAGACAATGGCCTATCCTATGGTATATATATGGATTTTTACGAAACTGCATCTAAGCGGATGCAAAAATTCCACCTTGGCACTGGCATAATTATCCGGCACAGTGTTAACCTTAATTGTTGAGAAATTCATTGCTTTATTTTAAATTGGACTTAAATATTGAAACTGACGGTACATATTCTCATCTTTATGCATGAGATTTGTATAAAAATTATTATTTATATGATGTAACAGCTTTATGTTGTTCTCCATAGCGAGAATGCACGCTCTGCAGAGTCTCTCTGAAGCCAACTGTATTTGCGTGCCTTAAATATTAATATTTTGTACACATTTACATGTATGTAATGCTGATAAACGTTATGAATCAATGTTAAATAAATAACAATAAAATGGGCAAAGCTAATGTTGATTCCTGACTCAAACGCGGAGGGGACATGGAGCAGTCCATAGAAAGTTCACTTTTGCAAACTGTTGAGCTTTGCATGAACTTATACAGTGTATGAATTTAATGTGTATGCTTTTTTTTTCACGTAAAGTTTCACTGTAGGCTTTGATATATTTATCGGGATATTATGAAAGATACATTTCACCTGATGTGTGTCATGCTACCTATTTTGATAAGTTTCACTTCTAAGATGTACTGAGATGGCTTTACCAACCTGTGTAGTTTGCAAACGAATCAAGCGTAATTCGTTAAAAAAGAACTCCATTTAATACTTATTTTTTTACAACATTTCTTGTACATTACATTGTACTTATTTTCTGTGCCTCAAATGAAACTTATGAAATCTGAATCAATAAAGATCAATAAAGATTTGTTATATTGAGAAATAAAAAAAACCGAAGGTTCGAGGAGAGATCTGACATTGCTAAATTTCTAAAGTCCTCTATAATCTATTTGTACGCGTTTAGTCTACCTATCCTATCGAATGTTTAGTGTAATACAGCTTATGAATGTAACTTATTCTGAGATTCATTTTAAATCAAGTAAGAACGATTGAAATTGCTCTCAGACTGGTTTATCAACAAATTTAAAGTTTACTCAAATCAAATTATCGTTTGAAATTGCATTTAGTCAAAAGCTCGGAGAGCATAAATTCATTATATACATGTACTTTATAAGCGATGCTATTGAAGCATGTGTTACAGATATGTAAAACCGTAAAATAAAGTTTAGTTCTTACAATCTCTGCTATAATTATATAGGCAATCCTTTAAAAATTAATGTTTGTTTCGTTATTACTAAATATGCCTTCTGCAGTTAAACATTTCTGTTCACTTTCAAAAGGTTTTCTTCGTATTCAAAAAAGAAAATGTCAAATGCTCAGTTTTGCCCATGGTTACATGCAACATGCTCGAGTTAAGCCGTCGATAAAACTATAAACACCTAAAAAATAAATAAAAACACAAACATTTTTCCAACGTTACAAAGCGAGAACAAATCAAAATAAGACTTTCTCTTACAGTTTAATAATTTCTGACCGGTCAATGCTATTTGTACTTTTTTCAGAAAGAAAAAGAAAAACATGACAGTTTCACTGAAAAATCCTCATTAGGATTGGTATCCGGATAATTTGTCACGTCTTCGTCTATCTATTAACTGCCCCAGGTCCCTTCCGGTGTGGGTTTCAGTCATTTTGTAAGATGGACAAACGATTTTTCAGCGAGCAATGCTAAAATGTCCAAAGAAAAAAAATGAATAAAAAGACTCATTTCCGAGGATCAGATGGCAGAGCAATAAGTAAAGGATTAACGAATACAAAAACGTCCCTTATTTCGAGCAGATAAAAGGATTACAATGGCAGAACGCATTCAGGGGAAGACTGTCAAAGACTGGCTATTTGTATTAGCGCGAACAAACCGTATATGGACTCTCTTCATGTTCTCCAAGAATTGGCGACAAAAAAGAATGGCTTTTATTCATAATCGCCTTTGGAAATCCATCATTGTTTGTACTGATCGCCCTCAGTCTTCCGGATGAGGCGAACATCTTGTTTAAATGAAAACTGATAGATTTTTATAATGGAATGAAACTATACAATGCCTGCTTCTAATGCGATTTGGTATTATGGCACGGGACAGAGAGTTTCCATAAACAGTTATGAAGGTCTAGTGAGGCAATGGCGCAAGCTTTGTTTCCATACTCATACTTTGAAAGTTTGGGTTTCTTTCTTATTAATCCCTTCTTCCATCTTCATTCGTTTAATGTACAAGATAACACCTTGATACTTATTTCAGTCAGCCGACTGGAAAATACTTTGTCTGTCTTTGTCTGTTTCCACCTTTTTAATATCCGAGTGGAAATCTCGCTTCAACACTTCTACTGTAGCTCAAAGTGGCGTCATGATATAAAACCCTCGCATTCTTTTTTCGAAAACAATACTGTCCATTTACTTGGGATGTTTTCCGTAATCAGGGGTATTAACAAGGAAATAAAGGGAGAAAGCCTGCAAACGTAACGCTGAGTGTACTCACATTATAGCATATTACAAAACGCATAGTCTTACATCTCACAAAAACTGAAGACATTATGGCTACATTTTGGCGAATTGACGAGGGAACCGTAGGATTACTTTAAACCGTTTTTCTAGCGAACTTAACGACTCATCCTGCCATTCCAATTCATTATCTGCTCTAATGGAAAGAATATTACTTTTCTTTTATTTATTTTTTTATTTCTATTCCCTCCTTTATAATTTGCAATGTAATACCAGTGAAGACCTATCGCTCCTCGTCATTTTATATTTGTTGCATTTTTAAAGAACTACATTCATTTTTTGCAAAGGCATGTAGATTTTTGAAGCTTCAGGTGGGCTTATTGTTAGCGCATGCTAAATACTTTGTGCATGATTATAATTATGTATCGTAAACCTGAAAATCGGGAAGTCAAAAGTGCAGGCACTGTAATGATAATTCCATAAAACTTTTGCGTTCGTTGACGACTAAGATATTTATTCTAAGTAAATGAGATATTAATTGTAAAATTAAATTTTAAATACGATCACTTGATTTGATACAATGTAAAGTGCAATTAAGATCTTGTACGTATAGGCATTTCTCATTTTTGGACGGTCAGGTTTAGACATGTATGATATGGTCAGAAAAGCACTTTTCGTTTGGCATTTTTAAATAAAGGAATATTTTCACGAATTCAATGAAAAAATGAAATATGAAGTAAACGTATTTAATGAAATATTATCATTAATCATTACACGTTTATGAACATGTTTTTATGTAGTTTCTGTATTTGCAGAAGAATTATTTGTTGAAATAATTTTCAACAATGAAAGTTTAGATTTTCTGTAAGAGAAAACTTATTATCTGATTGATAACCAAAATTTTCCAGAAAAAGATATTTTTGGATTTTTTTAAAGCTGAAAAGCGAAATAAGTGCACATTCCTAATCATGCTTCCTATAGTAATTTTACTTTCCCATAGCGTCAAATGAATTGTTCTAGTGTATGAAATGACTTATTTCATTGCACTGCATCTCAATGAATGTATGTACCATAGTACTTGATAAATCAAAAAAAGAGTTAAACAGAAAACAGTTACAAATGGGAGAGAAAGGGGGTTCTAGGGGTTTTTTGTATGTAAATTACTTGCCCATTTTTCCCTTTCAGTCGTTTTTCTTCTTTCTCCCTTTAATACGAAATGGAGGCAGTTGGCTTATTACTCTAAATGGCTACTCTTAGCAAGTTCGCTGAATTGGTTTTCTATTGGTTTAACATTGTTTTGCTCCTAAGCCTCTATGCACATTATGATTTGTGGTTTCCTGAGGAGAAATTGCTGTAATGGAATTAACATCCAATCGCAAGAAGTAGTAACCTCAAATGCGAGCCTATTTCACACTCAATTAAAGGTTAATCCGGCGAAGTCACAGAGGGCGAGACTGGGGGAACCTAGCAGCTTTAGGGTATTATAGAAGCATCGCCATCAAAATCAAATCTGAATACATTTAATTCAAGAAGTTGAGTCTCTTTGACAATCATGTATTTCCTTTTTTATACCCTAGGTATAATTTGTATGATAACACTGGCATGGAATGTTAATAGAAAAAAATACGATGTGTGTTCATCTTATTCGTGATTTGACCTAAATGAGAATGTTTTGTTTTATATCTATTATTTATTTAATTTCTATGGATGGTGGGGGTGGAACTGGTTGGTTGGTTGGTTGGTTGGTTGGTTGGTCGTGCAATTAAGTCTTTACAAGAAAGATAGTCCTTTATGAATGTTTAATTGCGGCAAGGTAATTTTTAAAAGAGACGTTGAATTGAGAAAAAAAGTAAATTTATTTCGAAAGTTAGGGCAGAGCTTCATATCTCCTAAGTTAGCCCTCTTTAAATACTATAATCGTCAGTTTCGCTGTTGATTAGGAATTAATCTATTTTGGGTTCTCATTTCCTATTTTACATAGTCAATTAATATATTTTAGAAATAAATATTTAATGCAGTTGATCAAGGATTAAGTAATCAATACATTAATCTGTCTTTTTCAATGAATGTAACACTGTTTACATGCATAGGTTATGATGTATAATGCAACAGATGTATAATGCAACAAAAGCATGAACGCCTTTAGACTACAGTATCTCACAATTTGTCCTTCACTCTGTGTGACTAATTCTGGTACAATGGCCAGGTACATATGCTCATTTAGATGGCATTATATTTGGTATCTGTTTCTTTACACAACATGATAATATTGACGACACGGGGTATTTGCCAACCGATCCTGAGGTCTGTAATTATCCGAAGTAATTCATTTCGGAATTCACTGAGGAGTTTTTGTGTCACCTCGCTTGCAACATTACATAAAGGGAACAACAATCGGAAAGATTTTCTTATCATTCCAACATTAATGACTATTTACCCCCTCTTTAGTGAAAAGGACAGTTAGTGCCATTGTCAGTCCAGAAGTAAATGACTATTTACCGCGCTTTCTCTGGAAGAATTTGCCACAGTGGTAACAGGCTAATCACCAGTGGACCGGTCTGAATTCATATAATCATCCCAAAAGTGATCTTATCAATCTAATGTAATGTCGCCTTCCGCGATATGTAAACATTAGTCTAAAATAACAAGTGCGAAAACAAGGCGGGTTAGGGAAGCTCTTTGTCGTGGACCACAAAAGAACACAATAGTCTCCCGTCAGCGCCGGAATGAAATGTAGGAAATCAATTTAGAAGCCAGCACTTCTTTAACACCTAGGTTTTGTTGCGGCAACAAAGGAGAGGAAGGTATGATTGATTCTCCTTTGTCTGGAATTGTTATGAGTGACAACGACTCCATGGGCCGTGCCTACTTGTCCCGTCTTTAGCCTTTGTTAGCGTGACCCGATCTTTTCTCCATCATGGGGCTGGGGTACAGGTGTGTGTAAATAAATAACAATGGACACTGTTCCGTCAATGTGGAACCACCGTCGGGCATATTGTGTATCGCGGATCAAAACCGCCGCGACTTGGAGATGGGATGTTGGTCAATGGAAATGAAAACTTTGGCTCTTTCAGCTCGTGTGTTATGTGTGTTTGTTAAGTCAGATTTCCCCTTGCCTTTAAGGCTTGGATAATATTAAAAGTTCGTGTATGATACAACATTTATTACCGGTACAATGATCCAAGAATGTTGCTAAATGAACGAAGAGTTTTAAAATACTTATTGTTAAATCGTTCATTTTATATCTATCGGAAAGAATGAGACAGAGAGAATTCTTTATTCATTTACATTTAGATTTATCTTTTTGATAACTTTGGTGAATAAAATTTGAAAATCTTACCTTTATTTTCTTTTTATTTAGAATACACTTTTTCGATGAAAATCTAACCAGAGAGAGAGAGAGAGAGAGAGAGAGAGAGAGAGAGAGAGAGAGAGAGAGCTTCCTGGCTGACTTAGGGGTAACCCTCTGCGGTGAAGCTATCAAATAATTACCCCCACGGATTGCCACGGGGTCTGTTGTGGCCTCGCTATTTGTGACAATCTGCTCCTTGCTCCTATTGTTGCAAAGTGCATCCAGCTGAGAAAAGATGTGCATCGTTTATCTCTTTCTCCATCTTTGATAACTAAACAAGGGTTGTTACAAGGTTTTATAGCCCGTTTTACGACAGATGATAAATGTTATAACGCATATTGTCCCATTGATTGCGGGTAGAATTTGCGAAGTATACAAGAAGGTCACCGCAGAACGATACTATTTTGTGTTTAATGTCCTCCCGAAAGTTTAATCTTTGTAGGACAATTTCGTTATGTATAAAATTAAACTATAGCCATTTTTGTTGATGGTTGAATGCATAAAATGGCTTGGTAGCATTGTTTGTAGATCGTATCGAAATAAACATTAGAGACTTGTCTGAAATGTTTTAAAAACGACAAGAATATCAAAGTTTGTTTATTTCGGTGCGTTTTGTTAAATCTGATATATTGTTAAGTCATGTTATGAATTCAGGAGTTTGAAAGAAAACTACGTGCTCTATATTTCGAAGAGTTCAAAATATTCCACCTCTTATTTACCAAGATATTATGCAAAATGAGTTGAAATACGTAATAATTGTATTTGGGTGAAACCCTCTTTTGTTATTTGTGTCTCAACACGAAATGTGATTAAACTTTGTACGAATTCAAAAAAATGTTTAGATCATACATGGTGTTAAGGTTTTAAAATACTTATAAAAAAGAAAGTATATGAATAAATAATTTACAGGTTTTGATTGATTAGGTATTCATGATCAGTTTGATTATTTTCTGTCTTTGATCAAGAGGTACACAGAGGCATTTATTTAAACATTAATAATTCAAATACATGCAAAATATGGATGCTGATGAAAAGAAATGAATAATAAAATGCATTGTTACGATTATAGTTTCAAAATATGTTTTCCAGATGTTCTTTATGGTTTGCACATAGTTTTATGTCAATATACCTTTGGGACACAGTCTCCATATATTGTTTTTGATCTCCATGCAGTTGCGTTCATTTCATTTCTCCATAATGACAGTTGTTCATCAAAAAGTATAATAAAGAAGGTAATAAAAGAAGAGAAATTAACTCAAAATAAACTAATATGAAATGCTTATTATACTGATGCCAGCGTTTTACCATAACGTCACCAGCGTATTAACATAATGTCTCAAGCGTATTCCCATATTGTCACCAGCGTATTACCATAATATCACCAGCGTATTACCATAATGTCACCAGTGTATTACCATAATGGCACCAGCGTATCACCATAATGGCACCAGCGTATTACCATAATGGCACCAGCGTATAACCATAATGTCACCATAATGTCACCAGCGTATTACCATAATGTCTCCACCGTATAACCTTAATGTCACTAGCGTATTACCATAATGACACCAGCGTATCACCATAATGTCACCAGCGTATTACCATAATGGCACCAGCGTATGACCATAATGTCTCCAGCGTTTTACCATAATGGTACCAGCATATTACCATAAAGTCACCAGCGTATTACCATAATGTCTCCAGCTTATTACCATAATGTCTCCAGCGTATTATCATATTGTCACCAGCGTATTACCATTATGTCACCAGCGTTTTACCAATAATGGTACCAGCGTATTACCATAATGTCACAAGCGTATTACCATAATGTCTCCAGCTTATTACCATAATGTCTCCAGCGTATTTCCATATTGTCACCAGCGTATTACCATAATGTCACCAGCGTATTACCATAATGTCACCAGCGTATTACCATAATGGTACCAGCGTATTCCCATAATGTCACCAGCGTATTACCATAATAGCACCAGCGTATTACCATAATGGCACCAGCGTATTACCATATATCTCCAGCGTATAACCATAATGTCTCCACCGTATAACCATAATGTCACCAACGTTTTACCATAATGGCACCAGCGTATTACCATAATGGCACCAGCGTATTACCATAATGTCACCAGCGTATTACCATAATGTCTCCAGTGTATTACCATGTCTCCAGCGTATTACCATAATGTCACCAGTGTATCACCATAATGTCACTAGCGTATTACCATAATGGCACCAGCGTATTACCATAATGTCACCAGCGTATTACCATAATGTCTCCAGCGTATTCCCATGTCTCCAGCGTAATACCATGTCACCAGCGTGTTACCATAATGTTTCCAGCGTATTACCATAATGGTACCAGCGTATTACATTAATGTCAGCAGAATGTGTGTACTTTGTAATGCCTATATCACTGGAAAAACATGCTTATAGTTGAAAAATATTAGTGGTTCTTTTATATATAATTTTTTATGCATATTGTATAGTTTGTGAGTTAACATAATAATTATTATTATACGCTATAACATATTTCCTTGACTATAAATATTTACTGAAGTGTATTGTTTTAAAGTTATAACATTTAGAAGAAAATAAATATAAAAAAGAGCATGATACTTGCAAAAGAAATAAAAACCGTGCACGTAATGGACTACTTGTTTCTATCATAAATGAAGAAAGCATGTTTATATATCAACGTGATATCTCAATATTCAAACTTAGTAGTATACCGGTATCTTTTTAATTCATTAAATATTTGAATTTCGGAATAGTTGTTTTTTACTTCCCTGTACTTCAGGCTTTATAAAACTAGAGAGCTGAATTAAAAATTTCCCGGAAAAAAATCCATATTTATAAGTATACCTTTGCCCTGACAGGTTATGCTTTCCCAAATGAAGTTACCATTGTAAAACGTTTACCAGGAGAAGATCAGAAACATACATGTAGTACTAGAGCATGATTTTTAAGCCAAATCCATTGCATGGAAAAAAAAAATGCTAGATAAAAAAAAACAACATTGATCGAGCTTTATATCGAGTATTCAGATTATCCATGCATTGGAACATGAAATAGGTTTTTTTAGATATACAGAGTTGTCTCGCTTTTTGCAATATTGCTCCGTTTTCGATCCGTTCCATCTACCGCAGACTCTCGTGTATCGCCGAGTGCTTCTACGCCGGGATTACGCTTTTATAAACTCCTCTTTCTTCTAATGTTAAAATGTTAAAATACCTTCGAACAATGAGAACAAAAATGAAATTTTATCTCGAATTGTAAACACTGGCACTTTCTGTACGGAATATACAATGAAAAAGAAATAAAACTTTATTAAAACTTCAAAAGAGCCCCATCATCTGAGAGCGGCCATTCAGCGAGAACAATGATATCTGCCCGAACCATCTTCCCCCTTGCCAGCGGCCGAATCGGAAGATCGCGTTTGAATGGATGTTTAAAATTCTGACAGCGCTTATTGGCCTATATCAGGCGGTTAAATGAAATGAATCAAGTTGATTTCAAAGTAAAATGGACACATCCCAAGATGATATCTATACATTGAAGCCGCGAATACAAAAACCACATGATACAATCAAGAAGTGATGATTTTACTTTCAGCATTTCTAATTACATACATGTGTTTGAAATCTTACCAATGAATGTTTATACGAGCTATCGTTATTTTAAGTATGGAGGAACATTTTTGGAAAAAGAGACGATATATGGTTAAAATAATAAAAATCATAGCAATAAGGTGTTTAAGTTGAAGGTGAAATTGTACAGATTTCAAAACTACATGTAACGAAAAAATTACTTAACCTATTTACTTATTTACTACTTACCTATTTACTTACTTACGTAGGCACAGACACACTTTCTTTTTTACATGCTTGTCGGTAATTAAACTATTATAATATATAAACCATAGCAGTAAGGTGTTTAAGGTGACATTGATATTATACACATTTCACGACTAACGAAAAAATTTCTTAACCTATTCACTTACTTATTTACTACTTCCCTATTTACTTACGTACGTACGCACATACGCATTTTCTTTTTTACATGTTTGTCGGTAATTAAACTATAGATCTATAGACGCTCTCATAATAATATGTGATTCAAATAGGAAAACTTTGAGTTTCAGAATATGGATTTTACTAAATATTGAACGTTACCCATTTGTACTCTTTAAATTCAGTAAAATAAACTGAAAGACAATATGCCATCGTCTTATATAATGAATATTTATCCACCCTGTTACAACAACAACAACAATATAATTACCTAAAGCCATGAACTACTAAATTATTAATCAAAGCTCATTTCTCCTCTTTCGATTTCAGAAATGTTGTGATTAATGTGATCGTTTTCTCATTTTTACGATTTCCATTCAATTGACATCACGATAATTTTTTTAACAAATTGGCGTATGTCAAAGATTGATATGGTTAACGAACCTGTTGTGGTACTAAATCTAATTCATTTTTATCCGTTAAAAACAAAATTGGTAGAGCCATAACTTTTTTACTTATTGCATTTCAATGTAAAATAGAAGTGTTTTTGTTCTCTCAATAGTTCCTTTGCTGAAATAATTAGCTTCTTAGATATGAATTATAAGAGTATTAACCACCATCCCCTTTTAAAAATTAATAGAAGATTAAATGCTTTAAAAACATTCTGTTATGATGCCTGAAAAGAGATCTTGCTCAGATGTAAAATCTTAAAGAAAGTTTGTGATTAATAATTCAATTCACTGTGAGTTAGTTTCTTTTTAACTTTTCTATTACTGGGTGTTTATGTTCTGCGTGCCGAATAAACAAACAAAACATAATTATGTTAAATGAGTCTTGCAAAAATACTTTTTACTTTATTAATGAAATCAATCAGCCGTGAAACCCATCCAGTGCTGTTTTAAACTTGAAAATTAGGGTCATGATAAATGGTTTTTTTATAGTTGACTTTCAAATATTGGAAAATAATGTTAGAAGTTTACTTTATTGTTCTTCAACGATGTAATTAATCCCCAACACAATTAATAGTACAATGAATATTTGCAAACGCCATATGATAACGATGACGCAAGCAAAAACGTGGACATGAATAGAAACGATACAGTCACGATTGGTCTGAAACTCTCTGAGGTAAAATTAGTTGAGGACGAAAGGCAAATATTTTATAAGGTTGAAGTTTGAGTTTTTGGTGCTGTATTCAAAATTATGACGTTCTGTTAATTAGCGTTTTAAAACATTCATTATCCCCTAAATGCTATAAAGGAATTGTGTAAAAAACAAACACAACTCATGTTCTTGGTATTTAGTTTAAAATCATGCAAAAGGTAACTCAAGCTCCCCATTTTTTTTACTTCTAGGGTTTGTTTAAAACACATTTGTTTTATTGTGTTTGCTAAAAATTGCTTATTTTAAATACATGTGGATATACAATGTATTGTGTTGCAGTGTTTATGCGTAGTCGTCACGGAATTTAGAAAGTACATTGTAGATGCTTTCTTCATTTATAGAAATGAAAGGACTAAAAGTCTCCAATGGGCCCATAAAAATGATCGTCTTAATTATACTTTATATATTGTATGATTATGTACATGTTTATATATGACGACTGGTGTCTTGCGATACATAGTTAACATTTTACCGCCATTTTATCCATTTCACAAAATCATTACTCATATTCAAGCAGTTTTTCGTTTATAATTACATGAACTTACAGAAAAAGTGCACAGAAAAGCCACTCTCTACATAGGAAAATTAAAAGAAAAGAAAACATGTTTGCCTCATTGTAAAAAGTGAACGTACAATGACTAGAAAATAATTTTTATATACACATCCAGAGAAAAAGCGATAATCTAGCAAACCAGAAAAAATCACGAAAACGATGATTTAGAGAGACCAACATTGACACTTAATGAAGATTTTTGTTTGTTTGTTTTATTTAAATCTAGCCTATCTACTGTTCATTTTATTAATGTGCAATATCAAGTACAATAAGTTATATGTAATTCAGATAACGTCAACCCTATTTGCACGCTAAGTTTTTTGGGGGAGACCGTTTAACTTCAAAGACAAGTAGAACCATTTTAACAAGAGCTTGGACTTTGGGTAGTTGTGTCAAACAGCAATGTGACGTATGCCTGTCTATTTCATTGCTGGCCACTCAGCCATGGCTCTTTGAAATCAACAAGATTTGTCTGGCTTTTGAGCTAAGACTACGCAATCGGTGTATATTTCGTATGAAACCAGCGTCATTTTTAACTTGTTTTGATGCAAGAAATAGATTGTTACGTCCTACTGAAAGTCCAAGGTCTTGTTAAAATGGTTCTAAGGGTTAGAATGACTTTGAAGCGCTACCGGAAGTCCAGTGGATGGCAACATTTTCAATCCTTTCATTTCCATTTGCATGAGTTTAAAAAAAAAATTCTTAATCTGCAAATACGTTCAATATTCGGGGAGATCCAGTGAAGTCCGTTCTATATACGACATAGAGTGTTGAGCATGTTCAACACTTACAACGAAGACAACGAATGCACCGGACTAATTGTCCGCTTGAAGAACGATAGTTATGCGTTTCCATGTGTTTTGTAAGGAATCCATGTGGTTATTTTCCTGTACTTGACCGCGGTCTGTTGACGTCCGTTGGATCCACGTCACAAATGGACAACTACCGGTTGTGACATGTTGGTACAAAACCGGAAGTGTGCCATTCGAAAACCGTTTCGTCAGTTTCTCGTGTGTTGCACATTTGTATAAACTAATGATTTTCGTTACCCAAACAGTGAGGTCCGTTAATTGACGCTTGTACACGGGTCTCGAGAAGCTCAAACGCGGAGCGTCGACATATATCAACGGACAACCAACGGATAACGATTGTCTCCATGTTATTGTAGCTGTAAGATTACCGTTATCTGGTAATGTGAGAAAATATGGCAATAAGGTCAGCAATAATTGTCAGCAAATATCGAGGAGACAATCTAGTGAATGAATGTTTATTTCTCTCAAACCACAACAATGGTACATGAGGTACAAAATAACAAAAATAATTTACAAATGTACAAATGCAATCCGCTAGAACAAAGATAATCGTGCATTTTATCGCTTAAACCACCCCCTAAATATGACTCGTTGAAATTAATATACAAAGATACCTGTTACAATGTAAATTTTGAATTTCGAATGGGTATGAATACAAATTTGGTTACCCATCTTGATTGACATATTGAATTTTGTCAGCATATATGAATGAACATGAGTCTGACATCACCTTCATGTACTTTTGATGTTTGGCACGTTCTATGTATGACAGCCCTGTTTCCCGTTATTAATTTTTGTCCGGAATATCGACAAAGACGACTTATTATCTACTGTTACGGTATTTCGGATGTGTTTAAGCATTGTCTCAGATCTGAATAGTCTCAATACCAGCAAGCACTGCGACAATGGCCGCCTTGATTGGGAGGCTGGTGGCCATTGTTTGTGGGCTACTGAGGTTTAATCTCAATGAAAACGGAATGAATTTGATATTGTCAGCATTGTTCGTAGTACAATTGAACAATGGCTGCAAATAAATTCTATTGAGTCCTACCGATAACTCATCATTATAGCCATTGTGACGTAGCGTAATTAAATCAACATATATATCTCCACTACCAGATAACTCCTTTGTTCTCTAACAATTGCAAATAAAGTCAACTCATTCACATACGGGGGACTTTTGAATTCTGTAGAAAGGTTTTTACAAGATTGGAAAATGGGATATGCATTATTTGCTATACTGATGCTCGAGTCGTGTTCTTTGGCATCAATAGAGCGATTGGAAACGCACCCAAACACCTCGTACTTTCTGGTCATTGCAGTTGAATCTCAATGATGTCGGATTCCATGCGCGGTCGGTCAACATGTTGTTGAAATAGTGTGTGTATTGTAATTCACAACCCATTGTGGACTACAAACTATACTTCACACAATAGTCAACAACAAGCAAGGATTTGGCAAGAAATTTGCAAAAAGCCAGTATAAAACCCTTAGTTTTTGTTTTACAACCTTAACTTCGTGTTTTGCGCACACATTTGAATTCGTTTTGGTTTAAATTCACTTATATTACAACACATTGTTGTATTACCTGATATTTATTGAAACCCTTTTGTTTCATATTTTCGTGATGCGACAGATGTACTTTATATTTATTTCAATGATACGGGTGGATTATGAAGGAATAATTGCGGTAATCAAGAATATTTGGATCCAACAAAAACTGAATCACACATTCTAATTGTTTTCGACCATGCAATCTTTTACTAGCTCGGACTATAACCAAATAACCTTAATGCAAATAATACGGATAATATTTTCCATTTAGATCCCTTTTCTTTGAAAGAATTCTCATATCCTTTTACTGTTTTTGAAAAGAGAAACATTTTTATTTTCATAACAAGCAGATGAGTCAGATAGAAAAGCTGCACAACAAAAAAAGTCAAACATCGTATTCTTATTACAAATGTAAATTTAAAACCATCAATCATATTCTAATAAATTGAAGCTATGTCTGATAATTTTCACTTTCATTCCATGATAAAAGAAGCATGAAAAGCGACTTGTGGAATGAAAAGCAGAAATAATCTTGATCTTTAAATGCACCTCAAAAGATGAAAACTGTATTTTTGTTGGTATTTAATAAGAAGAAATAGCTTTTCACGCCTTGTGATTTATATAAGTGATGGTTTTATCACAAAAACACCCTTTCACTGCCTGGTACCGTTAAAACATTAGCGCCAAATTTACATGCATCGTGCTTCTGAAGAAAGGACTGGACACTTTCATCTTTTGTACGCCTGACAATTGAACAGGGTCGAATACATAGCGATACCTTAAGTTCCACACGGTAACCATTTGGAGGAAAATAAATGTATGACATTAGGCTCAATGCTCAAATGTACCATGGTTAAGTTTTAGAATGGTATATTCATATATATGTATGTATTGCATATTTTTCATCGAAAATATCAAACCTATTTCATAATGAACTATGCTTGTCATATACACAACCCCTCCCTCTTATGTGATGAAATACACGACTACCCCTCCCGATATACCCAAACTGGGAATCACAGACCTCTCTCTACAAACACATTCCTATATACACCATAGTCCTATTGAATGACATTAAAACATATTTGTACAAGAACCAAAAGGTATGCAATAAGTTCTAGTAATTTTAATACACGTACAGTATCTGATAAAGCGATCACACGGCAATTCTTCTTTACACCGTGCATATTATAAAATATTGCAATGAAAAATTTCTTCCTGCTAAGTGTAATTAAAAAAAGTTAATTAAGGCAAAGTATATCTAGTAAAGTATTAAATTGTTTAAAATTTAACAATTTAAACTTAACTATAACAGTTTAATTTTCAGCTGCTAATGTAATATATGTAAAAGTATATACATGTATGTACATCAAATGTCCAAAGTCTATCGTATGCATGAATATTCGTATTTCAAAAACCTACTTTTAACTAACATCTTTTACGCCTGTCAGCATCTTATGTTTGAATTTAAGCATCTTAAAAACAACTCCATGACTAGCATACGTACGATCTACAAAATCATGATAAATCTTATGATATAATGAACATCAAAACATTTATGACAGTGAAAGAAAAACATACATTTGTTTTGTTGCATTGGCTTTTGTGGTGAAATTACTAAAAAATGAAAATAGCGTGCATTTTTAATGCATGCTTCTTTGCAATAGAACTACCTTTAATACACTATTCAGTTGAACAGCATTCCTCAGCAGCGAGTCAAATTAACATAAGTTTTACCTTTCATTAAACAATCACAACATGTTGAAAATTGTATTATTCATGATTTGTAAGATGTGAAAGAGTATAGCTAGCCTACCATACGTGAGAACCAAAGGGAACAAAGACTCGATATGGCTAGAAAATAATCGCATCAAGGACTCTGAATTGGTCATCTTGCGCGGATCATATTGGGTTCCACACCTCGACAGCACATCAAAGAAATTCACTTATATCGTATATGTCAAATTGAGATTATGTCTTTTCACCATCACTTAGCTTGTGTTTATTCGACTTAAATTTGGCGTGCTAGCAATTGTTGGTTTTGTTTTGCCCTCCTCTGTATAAATTACCATACGCTCGACCCTATAGCTCTACACCAAGGTCTGTTCAGAATTCACGTCGCTTGACCCTGCTTTTGTGGCTTTTTTCAAGCTGACGGTATATTCGCTGTACCTTTCCGTGTCTCGACAAAGACTTGATTCCTGGGTTTCAGTTTGACATATCGAATTGAAACTCTTGATACTTTTATCTTCTTTGAAGGTGTATTGTCTTGGGAGATTTAATGTCGGATTATTCATTCACCTTTAAGCCCAAATGCGAAGGCGATGTTGTAGCTATACTGAGTTTTTATTTTTTATTTCTTTTTTATTTTACTTATCTTATGATTGTTAAATTTGGTGTGCATGTTAACAATTCAGGGCCCCTATGTTTTCCCTGTTGATACCTCAAGAAATAATATGTGTAGATTTACTTTGTAAAAATTCCAAACAATTAAGAGATACTATGTTCGTTTCGCCTGAAATTAAAAAAAACTTAAATTTGAACAATGTCCAAATCATTTATAATGGTTTGATTAGGTGGTAGCGAGTTCAGTTAAGACGGAGCTTTTTTCAAATATTACAAGTCATACATGTAAGGACTTTGAATATTAATATACGTAATGCATCAACATGAATATATTTTATCTGTTAATATGCGCATTAATAAGGAGCTTATTTACATAGAAATGCGCACATTTGTACATGCACATCCTCTCTATATAAGAAAAAGCATACATAGAGGTCCATGGGTCAAGCTCTTAACATGAGCAACAATGGCCAACTTAAGCTCAAGTTGCTAAAAAGCTTACCAGTATCAAAATAAATAAGGACAAAAGTTTTATGCAAAAACATGTATTAACATTACCACATAAGCAGCGGAAAGTTTTGACGAGACGCGCAAATCGGGTCCTTAGATCAGGTGACTTAGCTAAGCAAATTCAAATGAATCGACTAGTTTTATCTAGCCATATCTTATAGTACGCTTTATACGTCAAATGATTTTTCTTAATTTTCATCAAAACAACTGGGATTTAGGTCATTGTTAAAGTAGATAATCTCCTTTCCGTGTGTGTATTAGAAGTTGATTACTAGCATAGGCACTAAATGCAATCCAAATATTTAAAACTTCAAGATGTCCTATTTCATGGTTTCATGGCTGATTGAAAGACGTTGTCATCATCAATGATGTGCAATAATGCCGTGTACAATTTAAAAAAAGTTATTTATTGATATTGTGTTTGATAAATGTTCACTGCATTAAATTTGAATCATTTCCCGATGAACATGTCAATTAAATGGCAATAGAAATAGAACCATTAAAATTAATAGTTAATCAGTTATTTTGTTTTCTCTAATTTCGTGATGAAAAAAACCCTGAGCTTTCGCTGATTGATGACTTTTTGTGTTTTTAATTATGCAACATGAAATATAGTGAAAAACCTAGTTTGTTCTCTATACACTACATATTGCAAATATGTTTTGTCTGGTTGTTAAAATACATAATATACTAGTAGTCAAAATCAATAAAACTTCGAACTTGTTTACAATATTGTATTTTCAATTAGCTCTGTGTAAGGACAAAAAAGAAGTTGTGCATCATTTTTACAGATGTCGAAAAACACTTTATATATCTAAAATATTTATATCATTTAATCATCCACTGACGAATCTTTTTTGTTTAGTTAGATGAAACAAATTCAAGCAGTTTATACAGTTATTGCGATAACAATTGAATGTCAAGAGTATCAACTTCTTAGTATACAGTAGACTGTTCTTACAGCGTTGACATTGTACCACAATCCCCACCCCCCGTTTTTATTTCATGTTGTATTTTAACCATCCCTCATTTTGTTTCTTATGCACACATCCCTCTCCTACAATATATTATTTTTTTTATAATCCTGTGTTTTATTGATCATGTTGTTGTCCTCTTTCGTTCAAATTTCCAAGTATTTCACTTTATGGGGATTTTGTTATCCATAAATATTGTTGTCAAATAGTTAAATTGGTCAAAAATACTATCAGATTTTCTTTCGAACTCTCCACCGATCTGTCAGGTTATATGATACACAAAACAAAATGCAAAGTCTAATGGGTGACCGAAAGTGTCCGGTTGTAAATGTTGTTATTTGAATTATAAGAAATTTGTTTTCAATTCGAACAAAAGTGAAAATACATGAATATATCATGTATACATGCATACATGTATATATTAGGTAAGGAAGACCATGAATGTTTTTGCTTTTATCGATATAAACTATGTAACTATATAACGGTAGAAGCATATAAATGTAATGTTCAATTTGAAATAAAATATTCATATTGTTAAAATGTTTGGTAAGACAACACCACATCTAAATATTTGAATGGCATGTCTGTGACTTTTCAGTGACAGTGGGGTGCTATAAGGACAGACAAGCTATTTATAAAGTTATTCTAAGTAGATCTTTAGTCGGTCACCACGCCGCATTAAGATACATAATAGTATAGGATAACAACACCACGATTGAACAGCTGTGTAAGAGACTAAGAGTACACTTTTAACATCAGATTCACATACAATTCTCAACAAAAAGATGTCTTTGCCATTTTTAATTTTGAAATTTGTTAGGATGCTAAATCTTCCATAATCACCATCATTCATAAACATGTATCTCGATTGAGGGTTTGAACACGAAATAGTGGAATTTAATTTTATTTCAAGGATTTCTGTCGGGGATTGTTCTGATCAAAGCCAGAATGATAGCGTTGTATATTTCATCAAACAAAACAACTGTTAGAAGTCACAAGCTCACGCTTCTTCTCTAATTGTTTCCTAATGCATCCAAAAGAATAGGCACAGCCCCATAAAATACAAAGCTAGCCTTCATATGTCGGGGGTAAAGCACATATTTGGTTAAGTATTCTTTTTCGCTTTAACATCACAAATCATTTAAATATGGTACCATTTCTTTGTATAGGCTCTAGTTTGTTTAATAAATATCTCATTTAATTGTGACAAAGGCTAGCAAATATTGTCTTTGATGTAATTGTGGCTAAGCATTTCCCCACAGCTATTTATGTTTAATCTGACCGTTTCTATTAGGTATGGGTAAATTTAAGGTGGCTTCTAATACAGAATTATAATGCGATTGGAAAATAATTTCTTTTATTCTTTTGTAACCCATGTTTGAACATTTTCAAAATAAATTAAGTAAATATTTTTCATTGTGAATTCCAGATTGGTTTGATTTTAGTGCCGTTCTGACGCGTAAAATCAATACCTTGTATTCTTTACAGACAGACAAGAAAAGGTGTGTATTCAACTATTGTGCGGTTTTCAATTAGTTAAGAAAATACAGGTAATGTATTTCACACCTGAAAAAAGCAGTATTGGGTGCATAAATTATAACATAGTTGCAAAGACAACCATTAAGCCATTACGAAAGAACGAGTGCTAAAAGGTATTCAAACATTAGTGATATTTTTTTCTTTATGGACATATAGAAACTTGATAACGTTTTTAATTTTATTCTAGCCTCGAGAAAACTTAACAAGAAAATAAATGAATCTTAATTAAATATTGTCATATCTGTTCAACGTTTGCATACAGTATTTCATTACAGTTTTTAAAGAATATGCATGTAACTCCATATCGACATAAAACCTAATTGTAAAAGTTTCTAAAAAGGGCGTTCATGTATTTGAAAGATGCCGTTTATAAAATACATGTCTCTCAAAGAAATTCAATTGAAAGGAAAAATACCAATAATGAGTGCATTTATACAAAACAGTAAAATGAATATATTTGATACGTCAGGTCAATGTACCGTAAGTCCGTAAGATCTCTTTAAAAAGGAAAACACGTGTTTTTTGTAGAATGGTTTGATAAAGTGTTTCTTGGAGGTTATTAATTATATTGTTATATTGTCCTAGCATCTCCTTCGATTTGTTTCTATATGATGATCGGTATTTTCGTCACTAATAAAGATTTTTATTTTCTGTAAAGTGTCTTCCTTTTTAATTGCGGCTTTCATGTGTAAAAGTTTCTACATTATACACAAGTTTAAACTTCTTCATTTTCAGATATCGAAGATGGCGTGGTCTCGATGGAAGCAGTGTATTCTCTGGATATAATAACACAATAGACGGAATAACTGATTTTTAAAACAGAAAAAGATTAAATCCAATAGATGAAACATAGAAGTTCAATCTACCATTTAATGAGTAAAAAAACCCACCCCAACTGATATAAGAAAATAAAAGACAGAAGAAAAAAAATATGTTTGTAATGGTGAACAAACTATACATGTAATTGATAATTAATCATAGCCTTTTAAAGAAAATGAATAATAAATGTAATTGTTTAGCTGGTTAGCTGTCGGTATTGTCATGAGCCTTCGGTTTGAAAGTGTTTTAGTAATATCAATAGGAATTTTAGATACATATTGAAGCTAGCGCTCTACATTGCCACGGCTTTAAAATACAGATGCAATTATGTCATAATTCTAGTAAACAATTAAATATATGCATGAAAAATCACCAACAAGCATTCAGGGTATTTCGTCAATTTTTCATCTTTATTCTTATGTTTCGATCTATATTGATGAAGTCCTACATATGTAGCCAGATTGCCCAATATAACACAGTACAGGACTGTAGAACTGATAAACCAACGAGCGTCCTATGTACCCGCGGTACCTGTATCCCTTTTTATACATTTACAAGTAACCTATGATGTTTTCTTTGCATTAAAGAGTACTGTTATTAAATATGTACATACATTTAATGATCTTGTATAACAATAATTCTTATGTACAACAAACAGATGATAGAAAGCAATCCAATTTGAGAAGTTTTTTCTAATTTAGATGCAACCTATTGTTAATAAAGCGTTGAGGTTTTTTTTGTTGTTGTTGTGCATGATGACTTATTTATGAATTGGACATTTAAGACATTTCTTAAGCGGCCCATTAAAATCGGTGTAAACCAAAATCTGAATTTTTCTTCTATAAAACCAACAACTCTACAACACACCTGATCTCGACCGGAAGTGACTAAAATTTCAAACTAAGCTTGATTCAAATTAATTTATTTTCACACACAGCTAAATGAACTGTTCTATTATCTAGAAATATATTCAATATGCCAAATTAAACTTAAACTACTTCTGGTCGAAACGAACATGGTGGCAGTTACAGGCCAAGCGGATTGATGCAATTTTTGGATATATATGCACTAATTGAGATTGAGAGCGCATACAGGTGTCGGAAAAACGTTTTATCGTTGGCGGTGCTAAATATTCTTACACTTTATTCAAAATTCATGGAGATCAATAGGTCGATAACGTGACCTGAAAACTATCCTAGAACTTAAAATACATGTACATTTAGTTTATTTAAGCATTTAACCACACTTTCAGTGATGACTGGATTATAATCTGGAATGTTTTTTACTGGTATTTTCAATAACACTACTTATTCTTGTATCTTAAATTTTTCTCAACTTTTCAAAATTTGACCGGGATCAAGTGCGTTTATTGAGTCATGAACAAAAGGAGAGTTGAAAGGTACATGTATATTAGGCGAGAGAGCAAAGCTTTGAAATAATGCAAACATAGAAGTATAAAGCATTTCTTATTATAATTAAACCACGTAAACAATTAAAAACAAACAACATAACGATTTCTATTGTTATAATTTCTCTATAACAGATGCATGCAGCTAAACGGTTCGCCGTACCTGTTCTGCACGCCAGTTTTAAATATCACCGCTCTATTTCTCGTATATTTAATTACGACCGATCCTATTTATACAAATACTCATTAGTTTAATTCTTTTCCTTTTAAATGATCCTTTTCAACAGCATTCGGTTTTATAGTTTTCCATCTGATTGATGTTTGTATTTGCAATTCATAGATATATAAAAACAATAGCGATAATACCCAAACAATCGATGAGAGTACAATCCGAACAATTAGATAGAGCAATGTAGGCTGTATTACCTTTTTATTCTGTATAGATTATATATTTAAATTACTCCTTTATTACTTTTATCTTAATATCCTCTTTATGGTACGAATGACGTTCAAGAGGAATTACTGTACATATTTTTTAATTGTTAATGAGGTATTGCTTGTGAAAAAGGACGTTTTGTATCCCAAATAATCTATTCATGAATTATTCTGAAGCCAGTATTGAGGTTTTTATAAAAATGCATGCAAAACAATGCTGTTTATATATCAATCCAGATATGGTGTGGTGACATGCTCTGTAATTCTATGAATATTTACGGAGCAAAATGTAATAATGGGAGTTGATTATATTTTGCTTTGTTATTACTTGTCGCGTTGTTTGTATCATGAATGGGTTCCAATATTCTGCAGTAAGAACACGAACAATGTATTTGTTCTATATCATCCATAGGCAGTCTGTGTTTTTGGTATGGCTATGTTGATGTTTTCGATCACAAGGAGACATTTTGAATTTCGAGAATATCTATAGTATTACTTTACCAACCGCCATTCATCATTCCGTTAGATCCCTAGCTTTGACCAAAAAAGCTGGACAGTTATATCATGTTCAAATCTCGCCCTCGACAAACCTACGCCAAAAGTAGACATTCTTCCTTATTATTCCAAGTATATGGCATCAGATGATAAAAGAAAAGGTTTTGGATGAGACCAAAACCCACCACTTTTCCGAAAAGATCTAACCTAACCCCGAATTCTTTTGAATACATGTAATATACAAAAACAAAACAAAACGTCTTAATAATGTCCTATGTTATGAAAAACCTCGTATGGCAAGAAGACTCTTGTGCCCAAAACGCTCAAGTGTCTCTCAGAGGTACAGGTGGCGCGATATCTCCTACAACAGGATGTTAAGACACCAACAATATATGGAAATGTGAACGCTATTAAAAACGTTTGACCTTCTAGGTAAGTGTAGCGAACACTACCAAGTTGTTCTCACACTGAAACGATTCGGGATAACGCCAATATGCTGTAAAATAAATGTTGTGTGAAACCGCAATAGCGATTCAATAGAGTAAATCAAGTCCGGACAGTACGTTTATCAAATCGCGCAATGGGGTGTTATTCATATGAATAACAATATTTAACTAGATGTGGTTTTTCTTGAATAGCAATATGTCACAGATGTAATAGGTGTTAACAACAGAATGCTTCTATATACACAGTGTACTGAAAATCGAAAATGTCTTCTTTTTTTCAGCTAGAAATTGTAAAGTTAATATAGAAGAAAACACAAAAAGTGGGATTTATTAACCAAGTAAAATCTGTAACAATTTATAATCTAAAACCAAACTAGAAAAAAGAAGTGAGTTTACTTCAGGGATACTGCGAGAGATAGCGATGTTTCCATCAGGCAAACTTCGTATAAAATTCGAGTTTTCTCAATGTCAGTCAGGTCATGATCACATGTATACAAAATCCACGTATCTAATCGCCAGAAACAAAAGTATAAACAAAACCGCTGTAGAATTCTACAGCTTGTTGAGGTTTCACATCATACATGTAATACATGTATAACCATTTTATTTGAATCGAAATGAGACCAGAGCCTGTGATATATTTATTTTTGTTATGCCTTTCTGTTGGAAATGGTAACCAAAAGGTTGTGACGGATTATTTTTTTATAGAAAGAAGGAAAGTGATCCTTTGATTTTTTCACTTGAGTATCGGTTCACGTAATAATTTCAATATTGTAGATACAGTTTGTGATTTTGTGGTTCAGGTCCAGTTGATTTTGTTTTGCTTTTCGTTTATGATTATTTATAATTACATGTCAGTTTTTTGTTATAACTAATTAACCTATCAATTTATAAGATTTGAAAGTTTTAATTTTGTATTGGTGTTGTCTTTTAATAGTTCTTCAATTTATAAACGAATTTTATGTTTATATTTATCTATGATTTGTCACAAATCGTCTTTACCCGCCTCCTCTAGATCTTCTTGTTCTCCTTAAATAATATGATAAACAACTTCGTGTTTAAGGCCCCATTCGGCCAAATCCAATAAAGAGTGAAGAGTTATGTAATCCCTTACATTTGGAACTTAACGCATATATACAAAACACAAAATTTAGCACAATGACTCTCTAGTTTGCTGAGATTTTCTTAACCTACATGTATTTGTTCAGTTATTCGGTATCTTGGTTAAGAGGGGTGTCTTCTTTTAAATGATTTTAAAGTATATGATGTAAAGGAAACTTGACTTAAATTTTGACCTTGAAATTAGAAAATGGTGAAATTGGTCGATATACCTCTTAATAACATTTTGTCCTCAAAAAATAATCTAATTAAACATACTATGACGTAAATACCATTGTTATACAGAATTTTAAAAAATGCACACATTATTGGGGAACTACAATGAGTAACTTCATTATCGAGCGAATTAATAAAGAAGATAATTGATGAAAAAAGGGGAAAATATCTGTCGATATAAAATTTAATTGGTGGGTTATAAAATGATGTCTAAGTTTTATTACGTCAACGTTATGAAATGATTAGTTTGATTAAAATCTTGAGTGGTTTTAAACATGGATTAATTGAATGGTCATAAATCGCTTTAAATAAATTCACAATGATCAGTGAATATACAATATTGTTAAATTCTTAATTAATAGAGAAGAATCACTTATCAGGCAACGGGCTTTCTTGATATCGTCTCGGCAATGTTTGAGTAGTGGGAATTTAAAGAAATGAGTAAAAAAATATTTCGTTCGTTGTTTCCTAATGCATGTGATTGAAATGAACAAAATATATAGGACAGATAGAAAGGTTCTCCAAGTTACAAAGTAAAACAGTCAATTACGTAGAACCCCCCTCCCCCAAACTATTTATTAATGTCAAAGCTAACTCTGAAACACATGAAGGGCTCATGCTTATATGTATATTTTTTTAAATATGTTTTTCTCTGAATAGTCTCTGAGACGAAATTGCCGATATGCTATTAACTTTTGAAATGATACGATTTATGGTTTGCCATGGAATCAACAATGTGCCTGATAATTATGCCAGCGCCAAGATGGAATTTTGCACCCGCAATGGATGTCAGAAGTTTCGTAAAAATCCATATACTTGTATACCGAATAATAGACCATGGCATAGAGAGTATATACATGTAATCATTTTTGTTACTGCATGACAGGTGAGATATTAACCCTAAGTCCTAAATCCTATGGATAAATAATAATTCATAATAATTCATATATAGGAGAAATAATTTTCCGAAAGGAAATAGAAAATCCTGTAGGAACGGATTTTTGAAAAAAAATTCCTAAAGTAGTAATTTTTCCTATAGGATATAAGTACTTCCTACAGGAACTTAATTCACACAGATATTTTTCTTAATTGGAAACTAAGATTTCCTATCGGAGTTTAAAATTCTATGGGAGTTTTGTTCACATCCTCTCGGAAAATATATTCCTTTACTATATTCCGTTTGGAAATTTTAAAGATCCTATAGGAAAATATATTGTCTCTCTTTTGGGAAAAAATCATTTTTCCGTAGGAATATTTTAAAGGTTAATATCACGACAGTTGAAATAGGGTACATTACTTAAGTGGTCAAACTCTTTTAAGCAATAGTCTATCATTTGACATTTTTGAATTTTTCGAAACATGCATCTTAGACGAATGCAAAAATACCACCTTCACTGGCATGATCATATAACATAGTGTTCTAACCAAGTCTTAGTTTTGTGAAATATTTTTTTTCTTATTCAAATTTCTTTGAATGTTAATGAAATGTGTACATGTATATGTTTCATAAAAGAATTGCAGATACTAGTATCTCCTGCACCAATATTACCAAACTTTGAAAATACGAGTGTAGGAAAACATATGAATATATAACATATCAGGCAAAAATCATAAAATATGATGAACGATGGTAAAAAAAAACCAAACAATTGGTGAAATATGACCCGCAATGTGCCAGGAAAACATGGCTTTACACGAACAGTCTCTTGAGAGGTAAAAAGACACCTCCTTTTTGGAGCGTTCTTCAGAAATAAAATGAAATTAAGCATCATTTTATATCTTTCATATTTCACACTATATCAGTTCAACTTGATTAAAACATCAGTTTGCCATGCTTCACAAAGGGTAAGTTAAAATTCCCAGTACCAGCAATTTATGACATCTGTATTAAATGGATACTTTCATATAATTGATTAAAAAGGATTTAATGAGTCTATCTACCTAATTCAAAAAATATAATGTTCGGGATTCTGTAAGTACTATTCCAGATGCACTTGTACACATTTTCGTTCAACATTGAATTCTTACTTTGGATTCTAGATCGGAGGGAAGAAACAGAGATGCTGAGTTTAAAAATCGGAAAAGTTGAATAGAGATTTTTCAATTATTGTTGAGTCAGAAAATTTTGGCGTATTTTCATAATTCAATCTACTTGAAGTTGATGAGTTTGTTTTTGATAATGATAATTTAATACCTTGATAATTTTTCACCCGTCTCTTTCGCAACGTGTCGGAAATGCCAGATATACGCGGTATTTTGGCACAAATGAACGATGATAGCTTTGTATATTTTATTAAAAAAAGATTTCTTTTAAAATTATATACAAAGTAAATATCTGTGACAGACACTTGCATCAGCAGAGTATTGACAAGATACTGAGTATTTTGTTCTAACATAACGAACATAAAGTATAAACTAATCCTTTTGAATTTTAATGTCTAACTATCCAGAATATCCTATTATAGTATTTGTAACATCTGGGATAAGCAGTGTTCGTGGTTCTATGTTTAAAAATTTATGCTTATCTTCCTTTGATACTTCTTTCGAGAACGTTGGTTCCTAACAAAGGAATCATATGCATGCCTTACTAAGATTCAAAAGAAATTAGCATTTGATAAAGCTTTTATCAAAAAAAGACAGTCGGTCTCGTATTCCACAATTCAAAAGAAACAAATTAAATATGTTGTGGAAATCAATTAAACAATTTCAGTGTGAGTACCGTGAAACAAGAATGGAGAGTGAAATGAATTATGTAGATTCGCTTTTTCTCAGATGTCATAAAATACGACACTGTTTATTTTCACAAATGAACGATTGTCGTAGTGCCATCTTTGTAAGCATTGTTTACTCTCGGGAAAATGGCCTTAAATTTTATCTGATTGCATTGGAAAATTAGTAAAGAAGCCATGGAACAGCTGACAAATAAAGCCAAGAAAACGTGCTCTTTTCATATGCATTTTTGTTTTAAGATAACAGACTCCGTCTTAACCTTTCAGCTTTCATTTCTTATGCTGATGAATAACTAATATCTCCTTAATTCATCAATTAGCATGACACGTTTGGTGAAATCAGATGAAAGCAACAATGTTTTTATTTTTATTTGTTTGACTCTTTATGATAGCCAAAGAAAAAAACCTCTGAAAAATGGCAGCCCGTGTGATCGTCAAAAGCAACATTTCAATGCCACTGCTTCTGGTCCGCAAATCACCAGAGCGTGTCGATGTGGGTAAGCATGTATGCATGTTCTTGCATAAATAATCAACACCCATTTAATTCTTGATATTGTTCATTTTGATTTCAGAGAACAGATTCTGTAAAGTGTGACCATTCTTCTGATAAACCCGCTGTTAGTGCCACGATCATTAGTATGCAATCAAACTGAAGCAGTTGCCACCAAGGGAGGCCACGGGGCTTTTAATGAAAAAAAGAATAAGTTTTTAGAACTATGCCACTTTTCATTAGGGACATCAATAATTAACAAAATGGGATAAAATTTGTTAGTTCCTTACATTCAGGGACTCAGCTGTATCGCTGACGTGTGCTGAAACTGATATGATCAAACTTGTAAAAACTAATTTTTCGATGAAAATTAATAAATCATTGTTGTATTGTGGAGCACACGTTTACATTAGAGGCAATAAAGTACGCTTGTTTTAAGTTATCATATTTTATCCATTTTCCTTTTTTTTGAAAACTTTTTTTTTCCATCTAAAGCATTGTGAAGTCTAAAGTCATACGATTTTTAAGATATGGGTTGTAAGTATGCAGCTGTCAAGGTTCTGTATAAAACGGGTATCCCAGCAGGTTTAGCATAATATAACAATATGGACAAAAGGAAATTCGGAAGAAACGATTGAACGTTCACAATGGGAGGGAAGGACCAATATCAAATGCAGCTGAATGGAGTTTGAAAGGTACTCTATTGTAGGTGACATAATGAGACTGTGGCAACAAATATGCCCCATTCAGTGAAATTGACATATATTCAAACCCCATTGTCCTGGCGCGTAATGAAATCAACAGAACTAGCATTCAACCCGTTTCCACCATTGTTGAGGAGAAAATTGAAAATCATTCTGCTCTATTCAATCTCTGCACGCTTTTCATCGCGAATAAAAGGAATCGTATACAAAAGCGAAACAGGCTTTTCATAGATGAATAGCTGTAAAAAGACTTTTTGATAGAATTTGTGTGGTATCTCTTGTTAGCCTGTGCATGAGTTTAACCCGTGTTTTTGTAAGAATTGATATTAAAATTACCAACAATTCCATAATGTGTCAAGATTATTCAGAGGTATGAATTGAGTAGTTATCCTTCTATATAGTATAATGACTTTGCGACGACTCCTTCGCGTGGTATAGAAGTTTTGTAGAGGATGACGAGTTGTCCGCAATAACCTTTTCGGCCAAAGGGTACTTAAATAGAAGAAAACGGAAGTGTATTCAAAGCTTAGTTGAAGCTACAAGCAAGACCATTTACAACTAATTGTCGCTCAGCGCGAGTGTATGAAGATGTTTTCGATATGTCGATTTGAAGTTTATTCTAGCCCAGTTCCGGGTCTTTTAGCTTGCTATTCCAGCTCAGCAGGGTGGTCCAAGACCCGGGATAAATGCACTGAGAGCCCGAAGAGATCCTAAGAGAAAGAAAATGAGAGTTCTCAATCAAGATCGGGATCGAGATAAGGAATCGCCACAATTGATGTGATTATTTTATCGGATGACAAAATCTTGAATTATTTCATGTTACATGTACGTCTTCCTGTTGGTGTCAAGAAAAAAAATGTACCAAATACATCTATATATTAGCAAACAAGAACAAGAATTGCATTGGTATATTTGTATAAAATCAATATCAAACTTTATGGAAAGTAAGATACTTCATTTGAAACCAACCATTTTATAGGTTCAATTCCTAGAATTGTAACAGTACGGTATCAGTCGTTCTTGGAAATGATATCATGTGATTCAGTATATAGATATATTCATTTAAATGAAATATTGATAATGCAGTAAGTGTCTGAATTTCTACTATTCTCCTTCTTCATTCACAATTCATGAAACAAACGTTCAGTTGATTAAGATCCAATGTTCCCTTTTTTATTTTTCAAATATAAAATTATCCATTCTGTTTGAGAAGATTGTACCATGCTAGTGAAAGTACCGATCATAAATAGATGATGCATGTGATATAGTTGGTGATCTAATCGTGGAAAAAAGGAAATAGATGTCTTTGATTGGTGCTGGAACTAAGTGATGGAACTCTTGTATGACACTTTAAAGTCCCCAAAGATTCTCGCTGTAGTATGTTGTGATAGGTTGAACAATGTGAATTATACAGATACATAATCAACTATCATTTAATCCTAAAGGCAAAAATTCTAGTTTAAGGTGGTATGGTACACCTCCATATTATGACATACTTTAAGTATTATGTTATTTTTTTTTCTTCCAAAATTTGTTACCTAACAAGGTAGCACAATGGGTTAGCATTGCGTTACCTCCGAATCTGTAAGTCATTATTTTAAATCTTGCTGTGATTTTATAATTCTTACCATTCAAAAAGTTTTTAAAACATTTTTTGGGGGGTTTTGGTCAAATATTGTCAAATTTGAAAACTTTAAAACGATGAAAGTATTTTGATTATAATGTACTTTTATCAACATTAATATCGACAGGTGTCCCATACCACCTTAAATGCATGCTGGTTATTACAGGCAGTTTACGACTAAGTCTAAAATGTTCTAGCCCTCTTTGATATTTTTAAAAAAAATGGAAAAAATCGATTTCTATTGAATTCATTCCTTATGATACAACTTTCTGTCATTATCATTAAGTAAAAAAACAAACAAATTGTCAACCAAAGTAACAACAAACTGCATGTACAAAATTTATGTATAGTAACGTTTCGCATTGGTGTTTTTTGACCAAAAAGTCAGGATTTGGTAATACAAGTACACGTATTAACCTAATTTAGCCAAGCAATTTGATGCGATGCCTCCAATTATAAAACATAGCTTACCCCTGTTCCTACAGAAGCACCCAATATCTTGCCACTTTTTTGTAATGTGAATCGCTTCTCTTGTATGAATATGCTAGATGTACATTGAGTTTTCTAGTACATCATGTCATAATACAAAATTTAATTTCAAAACTTAATATTGTGACACGTAATCACGTATCTAATAAAACCTTTTTGGGTAAAACCCCATACGGCCATCCTTGCATTTCCTTATTTAGTAAAGGCAAGTGAAAAAAAGCCTTTGACAATGGTTTAAACTCAATCAAAGGACTACTATACAACTCACCACATAAATTAAATGTTTTTATGCGTGTAAGTATCATGATAATCATTGTCAAGAGTTACAATTAAAATAATGTCATGAAAGCGTGAACTACATCAGCGTAAATGAAACTCACGGACTACATCTTTTAAAATGTACAATTAAATTTTCTTTTTCATTTTAAGAATTCTTTTGATCTAAAATGCGATGATACTTTGTACTTAACGTTTCAGTCGGCGATTTTATTCTTTATTTAAAACACGAAAAACAAGTTTTTATGTCAGAAAATGTATTTTTTCATAAATACGACTTAAAGCGCATGGTGAGACAGGTTTCACGCATGACGAGGTGAATTAAATTTTTTTTCATATAAATTATGAATGAAAAAAAAAATAGATAAAAGCATTCTTGTCTTCATTTTAAAAGAAGACGCCTTTTTATTCATTTCAAATTTGAAAATCTTAAATTATCAACATTACCTATTTTATTTGAGAGCAAACGTTTAAAAAAAACCACAATTAATACAAGAAACCATCACGAATTGAAACGGAGAGCATTAAAGATTTCGCGATTAGAAGCACCAGAATGTGACTTACTGTAGCTGAATATTACGGCTTTACTTAAAATGTACGTACCTAAAATTAAAATATTAAAATTACATTGTTTTTAATAAAGATGAAAAAAAAAATCCCTTATTAAATCTACAAACTGATGTGTTTCAGATTTAAATATCATCCATCCTAATAATATGTTTGTTTTGAAATCTGCTATACAAATTATTTATGAAAACTCAACATCTTAATTTTTAGATAATTATATATTTACTCTGTATCGACACTTTTAATTTTTAATATTTTCTGATGGCCATGGGGTCATTTAGTTTATACCCTAATTGCAACTAATCTTTATCTATTTTCTTATCAGATTCTCAACCACAAAAATATACATACATATACATACATTCATTCGCATTATTCTATCATCATATCCTACTGTACATTATTGATATGTTATTGTATTCTCTTGGTGTTCCTATTTTATTAACCATACTTGTTTCATTGCACATCCACCATCTCACCTTTATAAGAAAAGAAGCTAAGATAATTATGTTTTTATTTATTTTTTTACATTTGCCGCATATATTTGATAAAAAAATTTATTTATTCCTTTTTTTGGTGGGGGGGGGGGTTGAAAGACAGGGTAAGATCATAACAAAGTAGAAACAAATATGATAATTATAAAATACATTGGAATTGCTAGCTTTATAGTGAAGAAAATTCAAGAAGTTTTTAGAAGTGATCTTGTGTTTCTGGAAAAGACATTAAGGAGTTTGGAAGCGTGTGTGGTTCCCATTTATTTTCACCTCCACACAGAAGAGTTCTGTTAACGTGGAATAACTCTCAGCATGGCGCCGTATTGAGGAACGGACTGCATGCCAGGCCAAATGACATTTATATGAGATTAGCAAATTCTGTATGAAAAAAGAAATTTACTTCAAACAGATCCCCTTTGCCAAATTGTGAATGAACTCAAACAAAATATTCTAATAAATTTATAATTGGAATAAATAGAAATTGCAGATTCAATTGCTATGGATATCAACAATATTGTATAAAAGGTATACAGAACTGAAAGGAAATATGAAATAAACGGTTAAGCATAAAATCTTATATCTTATGTGTGATCAATAAAAAAAGCTCATCAAATGAATGAGAATGTAAAAGTGAACTTAACATGACATCGAAAAAAAACCCCCTACTTTTCATAAAGAATTGAAGAACGCACTTTGTAAAAGAATTAAAATTGTTGAGTATGCTGGTTTTAAATTTGATATCCAGTGACGTTACAAGATTGGGAACAATGACGAGTTAGATAGCATTTATTCCACCATTGTAATGCTGAAATAAAAAATATAATTCAAAATATAAATAATTTACACGGATTGTAATACAACACTGTCGGGGTTTATAGTATGAAATGGCACAATGTCTGTGGTACAATGAGTGTTTATGTAGAAGACAAGGTCTACAAAAGAAACTATCGGAGACTGTTATCATTCCTGTTTCATTTAAATATGCGTTGTTTATAACGTGATCTGCTCATTGTTATTTTTCGTTTAATAGCATCGCCTTTTCTTCAAATATGGCTTTGAAATTTGATAAGGACGATCTGGTATCGCTCCGATCCGAAACTCCAGTCATGTTTGTTAAACATACAAAAAACAACTTTCAAAGATATCTGCTCCACATCTAGAATTCGTTAAGGTATTATTAATAACTTGAGAATGATAATAGACACCCATATGTTTTCGGACAATAGCGCGATGGCGAGCACATGTTGAACTGTAACCTTTGTCGTTTTACAATTCTAACCTTTGACCCTCAGTTGTCATCATTCGTCTTTGTAGGTTAAGTCAAATGAGCAGTTGCAAACTAAAAGGAATGAATTTTTAATACGAGCCACATCATTGTTCAAAAAAACATTATTAATAGTATCACATGTCGGTTTTTTTCTCTTTTCTTTGCCGGTATTCTGGTTTCTGATTTTAAAAAATGGCTTCTGAACGATGTTACAAAGTATATATATGCTAGGCGAATCAACAAAAAGTCGGTCAATTTACGTTACAGTTTTTCTTGACGTTTTTTTACATTGATATGCATTGTCCAATAAGGAAATTAATCATACAAATGCGGCAAATAGTAATCTAGTTTATTTGAAAGCTGGATAATAATTCCCTTTCTCGGGATCGGGATTCTGTTACGCCCCGTCGGATTTTTATGTGTAATCTCATTTCAATTCTCGCCTTTCATGGGACTATTTCACACCCAGTTTTTAAATTCCAATAACACTAGAGACATGCTGATTTGGATATAAACACACAAAAGAAACACTGCTTCTCATATATCAATATCTTTTCCCCTCGCCGTTGAAGGAATCTTAAAATTCGTTCACCCAGAACAATTTAAAACACCTCCACTATTGAAGAGCTGTGGTTTGAATGCGTCCGATGTATTCGGATACAGCGGGGTGCCTCTCTCCTCACAGTAATGAGATATGCTGGTCCCATAGAACTTCGAATAAGGAGATTATCAAGCATTGTACACGGAAAGAATGCAATTCAAAGGAAAGTCACTCAGCGCTTTACTTCTTTATTATTATGGGTCATTTGCTATTCAATGGCACCGCTCTTTTCCATTGTGATTCTATTATTATTTCCTTTTTTCCCTTGAACATTCGCTTTTTATATAATTAATAGAGGGGACACTTTGGAACAAAACCGTCTGTAAAACAGTGATGACTTGTATGGAACGAACACAATAGCATTAGCACAATTAAAGCAACATGGGGAAATGTGTTTGCAATAAAAGTTCAACTTGTGGGCAATTGAAATTGGTTTTCTTTTTTTCGAGAAGATTTATCCTCGTCAGAGCCTATTTTGTACCCGCTATGAAAGGAACCTTTGTAAAGTTATTGTAACCAAAATATTGAAGGGTAAAAATGAAGAGTCTTACAACGTATTGTTTTCCTGTATTGACGTTCGATGCTATCACTTGACGGGGGATTTAAACGCTTGACAATCATTTGTGGGTAACAAAGCTAAATCAACCTGCCTTTGTGTCTCACACAATATGATTTGCGGTAAATTACAATGATGAAAGCTACTCTGAGCAATTTTGGTAATTTGTTTTTTGAAAAGTTGTGTGCATTATCGGCTAATTGTGTTTAAGGCTACTGTGGAGTGAAAACTGTGATTATTCATCAAGTACTGTTTACCCTGCAATGTACATAATTGTAGAATTCTACATCCTTTTTACCGCTGTACGAATTCTCGATTCTGGTTCATCCACTCAGTTGAAAGTTTGAGACACGTGTTCCTAGGAAATCAACGTCTCTTTGGTAGATCTTGTGTGTGTCATCTCAAGACATGTATAGTAAGGTTTCATGATTTTCAGAGGCATCAATATTTTCCTTACAATCTATTGGCATTCGTTTCTTTATTGAAGAGCGTATTCAAAGACACTTTTGAAAGTTTGAAAAAGGGATTTTTTTCTGAAATTAAACAGTTTTTACTAAACCAGCTTTATGTTTTGATTAAGTTTATACAAAAGTAAAACAACAGAAATGCAATCACACACAAGGATTGATTAAAAAAGATGCGCGTTACATTCCAAAGTTACATACCTTTACCTTACCCTTTTGTCTCTGGTAGATTTTTGTACCTTAAAATTTCTTCGTCTTTGGAAATGGACGACAATTTGTTTCAGCCATCAAAGGTAATGATATGAGAGAGCAAGTTTGAGATTTGAAAGTTACATACAATTTGCCAAACAGGCAATAGGCAAGAATAGAGAACACGACATTTTTCTTTGCAATAAAATCGATATACAATTTAGTTCTAATGAACGTACAATTAATTTCAAAATAAAGATATTATATTGATTTTAAACCTTTCATCTATGTGATATTCTGGTTCTGGTTATTGAGCTCCCATAGGTTTTCAAAAGTGATGTCCCCGAACGAAGTTCTTTTTGAAAGTAAATAGTCGTAATTCATCGTGATATCTCTATTAAAAGATGATGTATGATGCAGTCAGAGATTGTTATCAATACCAACAAGAATTACTAATCGAACCCAACCAAAGGTAAATAACCTCGTAACCCGGACTTCAATAATATCTTTAAATCATTGCTGCACGATTACATGTTTTGGATAGATCGTCTATAATATTAATTATTGTGCATTAGCATTAGGCCTTTGTCACCAAAACAATTCTGATTTACATGAACGGATTTCTCTCTAAAACGGATAATGTATTTTGTTATTTATACCGATGCATGCTTTAACGCAAGCAAAGCATTACATAATCGGATTTAATATAAAAGTTTGTTTTTATTGTGGTGTTATATAGTACCCAGCGTCTAAAAGTTAAGTGTTCTTATGGATAGTAAATGCGAGCAATGGCTTTTTAGTCACAAAATATTGATTCTTATCAATATAATAGCGGATAAAAACTGATGAAAAGCGGGAGTCATTTTTAAATTATTCCTCTTTTATATGCGGATGCTTTTAGAGTCATTTGCGGAAGAATTTGGATAAATGCATCGCTTTTTCCATTCGCGTATGCCATTGTTTCCTTTGTTAAAAATCAAAAGCGATGAAAACCCACCTATTGTTTGGCTTACCAATCTGATATCCCGGGTATTTAGTGTAACCCTCTACGAGCCATCAGTACCCCTTTGAACCCCGTCTTATGATCTGTTTTTTTAGACATTTGCTATTAGATTTCTAATAAAATGCAAAAAGGAGAATAAAATTAATCCAAGAGCTTACTTTAAAGGAAAATTACAAATTATTTCTTTATGCAAGCTGTTGTGCTAGACACTATTTTAGAAAAGCATGAATTGAAACCATTCAAAATAAAATCGAATTTAGCTATATAGATTTGAGACTCTTTAATAGGCAAAACAATCATAAGAAGATTATTTAAATAAAACTTTACATGCATAGGCAATTAGTAAGCATGCAACTATGACTATTAGTGTAGAATATATGTTGAAAGTATTGACAGGAGTTGATTTTATTGATTATTATTTATTTCAAAATCAACTATATGTAAATTGCATTGGCAATAGTTTCTAAGCTTTGTTTGCATTTTTTCTAATGTGAATTCTCGGGCTTTTCCAACATGAATTCCGAGCTATAGACGGTAAACACCATATGAATCGTTTTGTGTAATATTTAAAAATAGAATTAAGGTAAGATTTGCGGCATGCATTTATATTTTATTGTGATCGGCCAAATGATGTGTCCAAATGAGGCATCCGGCATATTTTACTATTTGCGCTTGCATTGCGCCTTGCACTACTTTATTTACTATGCAATGACAACCTCATTCAAATATTTAAACACACGTAGATTACTATAAGTATTACTCTTATCCGTTTGCAGTGAAAATAAAACAGTTACATACATAATGGTTCAAATCACGTTTTTCTTTACATATGCGTAAGAATATTTATCTGAAGTATATTCGCCTACTAAAAGTAAAGCTTATTCATAATTTGCTATTTCGAAAATAAAAAAAACGGTGCTATATATAGTTATTCTATGTATCGTAATGTTTTTGTATTACATTAACAGAGCTGATCAATGTTATTACATGCCGATCAATAAATTGGATAGTCATCCCTTGATTCCAAAAGCTACCGCTGTAGAAGTGTCTGGCGTAGGAATACATACGATTACAAAAAAGATCTTAATTGTTTGTACCATAAAAAATTAATCTGACTTTTTTTCAAGATATTCATAAATAAGTTTCCTGGAAAAAAAATGCTTCTGAATACATTACATCGAATTCATGGATTTTTATGTACTAAGTCTTGTCAGATGGTTTTCCATTCATGATTTGTGCTTAGGTCCAGACACTATTTTACTATCTTTTTGCCAGGGTAACTGCATCGGATATTTGATAAAAATCAACCCCCAAAAATGGAGAGTCAAGATTAAGAAATGTGAAGTCTCGATATTGTATAAGATTGCGTTCTTATCCTAAAAAGTTTTCTGGACTTTGGTGACGTTTTTGAGTTCATGACTCTCGAAGTCGAATCAGAGTTAAAAAGGTGTTGATGGCATGTCTTCTTGATAGCAATGGACATTTTGAAATGATAACAGAACGAAATGCTGACCCGACTTAACCTGATATGAAATAAAGGCAGAAAACGCAGTGATTTATTAATACCTAATCGCCGTGTGAATGCTGTAACTCTTTCTTTGGGTCTGTTAAGCTCCTATACCTACCAAACAAGGTCGACACAAATCGTCTGCCGAAACAATTGGCGGGAAGAGCAGAACAAACCACTCGAGAGAGAAGCACTCGAATGAGAGGGGAAAACGATTTATAAACTGAAGATGGTGGATTCAGAATGGTCGACTTTCCCTCAATAATTCACACAAAAATACAAAAGTGACAAGATCCAAGTAGCCGAAGTAGAAAAATGGTCGGCTGCTTGAAAAGAGCAAACAATGGCGTCTCCATTGAGGGCAAGAGGTCGCTAAAGTACTTAAAAAAGAAAAATAGCCGACTGAAGTACCCTATGTTACGACATGGGATGCCATTGTCTTATAATATTTATCTCTGGGGTATTTTAGACCCGCTTTCGTCGTTCAATACGAGTCGTAAATTAAATTCGGCGTCCTTTTTGTCACATAAGGTGAACGGTAAAATCGACTTCTATCTAACGTTTTACCTGCACTCATAACATAGTTATCTTTTGATAAAGTCGCATGTCCGTTTGGACAAAATGTAGCAAGACAACAAAAGGAAAATATGTAAATTGTATTGACTTCATCCATTAAAGTGAACAGATGTTCCGCGCTGAACTGTTTCTATTTCCGCTTAAGATAGAAATAGACAATTACAATTACCGCTGTCTCGTATCAAATATGGTGTAGTGTTAGCACGTTAATTAAACTTGTATCAGAAATCAGTAATAATTGTACAATAGCATAAAGAAGGCATAAAATTAAGTTTTCTAACCCCTGTTATATTGTCATTAGGAAAAATACACCTGAAGTTGTCAAAGATTACACATTTTTATTTATTAGTATATTTTGTTAAAAATAAGCTTACAATAAAAAACCTTTGTACAAAGTTATTATTTGTTTATGCTATTTATTTTTTAAGACTTGTTAATGAATAGAAGTATTTTAATCTACATGTACTCAAATATTGAACACGTACAAGCCATTCACTTTCGTTATGGCTGACCTTTTAAAATAATTCTAATGAAATGAATAAATAATATCATCACCTGGATGGATTTCAATTTTTAAAGAATTCGACAATACACTTCCTGTACTTTGCGTAAGATAACAAGTATATAAGTAAATAAGAATAAAAGGCAGGAAAATGTAGATTTTTTAAGATTTGTAATTCTATAAAGTTCATATGCATCAACAAAGAATACAAAACGTACAAAATATCAGGTGTTTAAAAAAAGGCAATGAAAATTATAATGCAAAAAATTTGTACATGAAAAAATAAAATCACTGGATAGCAGCTTGTTGTATTTCACTTCCTTAGTATTCAAATATCTTTTTATAAAAAAGCACTATGTTAACATATTTATCAAAAGAATTATATGTTTCTGAAAAGGAAAAAATAAAAGGGCATTTTTTTTTATACCTCTCTTTATTATCTTGGTAGAGAAAACAAGCTTGAGAAATACAAGAACATTAAAACAAGTCTTAAAAGTTTCGATTTAGGGAAAACTTGTTGCAAATTTCAATTAAAATTGAATGAAGTACATGTAATCTTGCCATTTAAGAACAATTCAAAGAAGAATATACAGGTAAAATAGCTCTATTGCAATGTACATACAGAACATCATAATTTTTTTCATAAAAAAAGAACATAAACAATTAAACGTTGTTTTTAATAAAGCACCAACAAACAAACAAAAAGATTACGTCTAAAAGAGAAAATATTTTGGTTAAGTCTTCATTCTAGCACTTCTCGATAAAAAAGTAGTCCGTTTCTAACGGTAAACAGAGATCATTTTCGCAAATAACGGAAACATAAAATACGAAATGAGAAATTCATAAGTTCTCACTAGCACATTTTGAACACGCTATCATACTTTTCTTCTTCATACAAACAAAAACAAATCACCTGTTGTAGAATAGTCTCTCAAATCATGGCGGGATGGCGGCTATAATGGTCTTCAGGTTTCACAAATACATACGCCACTGGCCGATTTATGTCATTTTGCGAGGGCATATAACTGGGTGGGCAATAAGGAAGGAGGTACTGTCCCGGATGTGAATGTGCCGCCGGGGGCATCCCGCTCAGGGCAGCGGCTGCTGATGATGAGTGGGCGTTTAACGCTGAGAGATACGGGGAGTACAGTCTATCGTGGGCACTGAGACCGCTTGAAATACCACTGTCCAATTTACCACTTCCTTCCATGTGACTAAAAGGAGAGTGAGCCGACGAAGAAGGTGGCAGAAATGCTCTCATTTTTTCGTTTAACGACATAGCTTCTGATGTTGGGATTAGCGAACCAAAGCCCGGAGGGAGGCCACCCAGCGGGCTTATTCCGGGGATCATTGGCATAGCCATGGGGAAAGGATACTTATCTTTCTTGAGCAGAGATTTCGGTTTCCTCCTGGGCCGGTATTTGTAGTCTGGGTGTTCCTTCATATGAAGCGCTCGGAGTCTCTTAGCTTCATCGATAAATGGTCTCTTGTCCTCCTCCGATAGCAATTTCCACTCGGCACCAAGTCGCTTACTTATTTCCGAGTTGTGCATTTTTGGATTGTCCTGGGCCATTTTTCTTCGTTGTCCTCGGGACCACACCATAAATGCGTTCATGGGTCTTTTGACATGCTCGCCCCCTCCGCCACCGAGTTTGGAGGTGTCGCCATAATCACAAGGGTCTCCCCTGGAAGATAAATCCTGTGGGCTCATTTCATCACAACTTGACATAGTTTTTTTCTTGTTAAAAAGTTTCTTTTTTCTGTTCAATAGTATCCTTAAATATCACAGTCACGTGGAAAGAGTACAAGTGCACGTTTTATACGTGTATGATTGTAACAACTCTTTTTCTGACTGCCTTCCTTCCTAAGATAAAAATTAATTGCACCCGAACTATTGGAGATGACAAATAATTCTGAAGAGTATGAAGAGATCAAAAGTCTTTTTAATTCCTATTCCATCGATCAGCTACCTCTAATTGTCCGCTACAATTTAAACAAATTCTCCTCGAACCAATCATTTTATGTGATAACAAGATATCACGTTTTCTTTACATATATTATTTACTGTTTCCTATGTCGCTCAAACTTTGACGCCATGCCCATTCAAGAAAGTGTGAATAGGTTGACACGCCCCCTTCTACCTTCAAACCCAGCCTTCAGGCGCAGGGATTTGAGTGACAGGCATTTTCGATTTTTATATCAGTCAATCGACAAGTAAGGGTTTAAATAAGTCTCTGATTTAGTGACGATTTCACCGAAATTTGATACGTCTTCTTTTTACGTTATAATCACGCTAATTGTGTGAAATAAAATGGAAGTACATGTATACTAGTACTAAAGTATGAATGTGGACTCTGCTTCATGCTCAGTGATGATCCAGATTAGAAACATTTTTTTCTTGCTGACATTATTTTACCTTATCAAATGAACTGATCACGGATATTTTGTTGTTATTGCGATTTCATGCAGATAAACATTATTGTTCAATAATACATATATCAGAGAAAGGGGGAAAGAGCGAGCAAAAAAGACAACAAAGGTGAAGCGATTTGTGATAGAGGATATGTGATTTACAACTACATGTATAACATTTAAAAAAAAACCAAAAACTTGTATAAACCACTTTTTAAGGAGTCTTTACTACATAAGGATATTTGTTTTTTTTTAAACAAATATTTCTTTTCTCTTCAAGGACTTGGCAATTTAAGGACACACGAGACGTTCCTCAATTTTATATAATTTTCCTTGAGATATTTTTCCTTATTTATTAACATTTACCAAGTAATTCCCCAAAATTCAGGGTACATTATTAGGCTATTTTTTGGAGCTAGATATTTAGAATTTTCCTTAAAATAGCATGCAAAATGCATTTGAATGCTTATAAATAAAGTCATAGTATATATTTTCAATGAAACACTTTATATCTAAATAAAAAAGTATCATATAATATGAAAAAATAATTATAGAATTACTTAGTGGAAATCTTCACATTGTGGAGATAGGAAAAAAGTAGAAAAGATGGAAGATAGGTCGCGTCTGACCTTGCGTCAGTTTGTTATTTTTTTATCCGGTCAATTTTGATATAGGACATTTCAAGTAAAAATCACAAACTAAAAAAAAATTAAATTGAAAACTTTTTATTTTTAATGTACAAGATACCAAGACACTCCCTGACATTTCATGCAAAAATATACAAATAAGAGCGTATTTAATCATAAATTTATTTTGCTGTGTAAATTAGCCATACGTATTTAAAATACTCAAGATTTATGCAATTATCCATGAATATAGCAAACCATTTTTTAAGGATTTCAGTAACACCCTCTGAATAGTTTTTTTCGATGCTAATCAGTGCGATTGTCAGATTATTTAAGACATAACTATTTGCCACTTTTGATTCAAAAAGAAATCCCCACGCAAAAAATGGAGCTCATATTATATAAAAAGGGGTAAAGAAATTGATTTCAAAAGAATGTATAAATTAATAATTTATTTGAAACACGTTTGCAGTAATTTCATTCATTCGAGTAATTGGGATTTATAATACGAATTGTAATTAGACAAATTCATTAAGCGATGAGATAGATAAGGAAGACTCTCTCTCTCTCTCTCTCTCTCTCTCTCTCTCTCTCTCTCTCTCTCTCTCTCTGAGTGAATTTATTTACCTAAGCAAGAAGGTGTGATATGCATACTTTCTTTGTGGTTTCCATTCTTCTCTAAAATACAATTGCAGTCTGTTATGAAAATTGATGAAAAACCGAGAAATTATAATTGAAATAAGATAATGATTGTTCATTTTCCTAAAGACGTCATTTCAACTAGAGGATATCCATTAATATTTCAGACCGATTTTTAACATAAATGGAAAACGTGTATAATAGAATCTGATTCTGATCTCAGGTGGGCCATTCCGGTGAATAGTGGATAAGCTACGACACTTTACAGATTCTGTCACACAAAATAAGACAATCAGTTACACGTATACTATATCAAAAAAGTCAAATACTCAACCTCCCAATTCAGGGGCCGTTGTTCAATTTCATCTCCAATGCTGGTCCTTATGCTCATATGTTATTTTCTTTTATAAAATATAAATGATAACGGATATAACGACACATTAAGGAGTTTTATTCAAAACCAAAGAGGATAGTTTTGAATGGCAATAACTTTTAATTATTCAGACGACACTTTGCATGGCACATGCTTATTTAAATTTGAAGTTAAATAATCATGATGTTAATTAACATTACACTGTCATTAATTGTTCCATTTAATCAAATTTTCATTTCACTGAAATCGGTATTTTTCCATTTGGAAAAAAACCCCGATAAGATGTATTCTAAAGCGCCACATCCGATAGAATTATGAAAAGATATATAATTTTTATTTTCCTTGTGCATCCTCTTATTGATGATTAAAATGTTCTGCAGCAGTACACCTCTCTCTCTCTCTCTCTCTCTCTCTCTCTCTCTCTCTCTCTCTCTCTCTCTCTCTCTCTCTCTCTCTCTCTCTCATAAATATCTTTAGGTGTAATGTGCCTTAAAAATGGCAACCAAAGAGAGATAATCTTTAACAGCGTCGTGAACTGTTAAGGTCAAGATCTAGTAAATAGAGAGGTTGAGATTTAAAACGTGTACGGCTACGCGTACGTGTGTTATAACTACATGTTTTTGTAATTTATCAGTTACATGTATATAATATACATATAAACGTGAAGGTAAATCGACGCATTTTTGTGACATCAATTTATTTAATTAATTCCAAATAAATGGCGAATTTCTTATGAATTTGCATGCAAATGAAATTTGAAAATCTATATAATGTATCATAAGAATATACGAGGGTTGTTCGGAAATTACTGACATTTACTCTTATTTCCTAGGGATAAAGATAAACCCTTGAAATTTCACCAAAACGTATATCAGGATAAAGTTTATCAATGTGAAAAGTTTCTTGTCCATGGCTTGATTAGATCATTCCTGGTAAGCTGACCAACGTGCCTTCGCCCAGTGACCCGGAGCAACCGCAAACTTACCGCAACGTCATTTTGACGGTTCTCATTGATCCTATGTTTTAAACACATAACAAACAAAGGGAAATTAGAATTAATTCTTCATTTCTCATCTTTTGTTTACATTTCAAGATGTCAACATTCGCATATTCTCTCCATTCTTGATTTTTGTGAAAAAAAATCGGGTTATTTCTAACCGTAAGTCAAAGTTCTGTGAAATGTTTCCTACATTCATTCTGTGTACATATCTTAGAACTGTTGACATCAGTTAGTGTGTAAAAAGTACTTGATATTTAGTCACTTTGCCTGAATTCTAACTAAACAATCAGTGAAAAAAGACGAAAAACTGAAGCTCTTTATCCCTTGCCATCGTATATTTTGTGTTCAAGCAATTGGGTGGCATGAAAACGTCTTTTTTCCGAAATTTCCACCAATTTGATGTACATGTATATTCGCTGCGCCGCATTGACGTCAAAATTCAATATACCGTCATTGTCAGATATTACTATTGCTTGGTAAGTATAACTGTACCATATCCGTATTTCAACTCGAACACTAGTGAAACTTGATCAAAAGTTAGTCACAGTAAATAACAAAATGAACATATATATAATTTGATTTCTTTTGTTATAAACTATAAGTTTGCGGACACTTAGAAGGTCGATGTTTCAGGTTTTTATGACGTCATAACTGACTTGGGTCCGAAGGCGTGTCCATCACCTTACTCTCATTTTTGCTATTTCGTCCTGGTTTATCGAAAATAAAAGTAGGTTTTTGATTAATTTTACAATAATTGCTTATCAAGTAAAATTCAGTTATAGTTTACGGACATCATATCACACATGCTGAAATACCAAAGGTGTTAGCAGTTACTCTGCTACAGGCATTTTATAGTTTACTGGCAAAAAGTCTTAATTTATAAGTATAGATTGTAGATATTTTATTATAATATGCAAAAATGGACGAAACTCCGAGATTTGTTACTTATTTCCTTCATATTACACAGAAAGTGATTTGATTTGAACATATCTTATTGTGTAATTACACAAGAGGATTGGAAACAAGTTCTTTCAACTTACGTGTTCCTCTCCTAATGATAATACATACAATATACACAATTGTCATTTTGATATTACATGTTACTTATAGTTATTAATTTTATAATAGTAATATCCATAAATATGCATTTACAAAGTATTTGCGAATATTTAGTAAATAGTGTTGATATACAGTATAAAATAGCAAAAACAAGAAAAAAATAATTATTAAATCTTCCAGACTCTCTTATAAAGTTTTGAACTGCTGAAAAAATAAAGCAGTTTGTATTATAAGACAAATTGTCACTACCCCAAAGAAGCAAATGTGAATTAATTAAGATTGTTTCTTCAAGCCCATTAAAACGTATTTCAAATAGATTGTTTCTAGCATTTATATAATTTTTGCACACAAAGAAAAAGTGATAAACATCCTCCTTTTGACCACAAATACAATTAGGTGATTCAATAATGTTTCTTCTGTACAGATACAGCTGTGTCTCAATTTGGTATGCATAATATTAATAGTGCGTTTACCGAATGAAAAATATTTCGGAGGTTGAGGAGTACTTTCAGTAACACTATTCTTGAATATGTTGAGAAACGTTGCTTCTCTAACTTCTAAATTGAGAGAAAGTGACAGTTAAAACATGATATTTCATTGGGTTTATCAAAATTTTAAGCCCCGTTACACCCTATCAAACACAGCTATTGTTATGAAGCATCAATGAAAGAATTTCTATTCTGAATTTTATAAGTCTGTAGGCATCTTTCATTTTGGTATCTTGTTTAAGGTGGTATGGGACACCTCCCTATATATTGTGACGTAATTCCGATCAAAATAAACAATCAAGTGTACATGTAATTTCATAAATCTTTTCTTTCACGAAATTGTTACCTAACAGCGTCGCGCAATTGGTTAAAGCGTTTACTATGAATCTGTAAGTCATGAGTTCGAATCAAGCTGGGGCTTTTATAATTTTTAACTTTCCAATTTTGTTTTAAACTTATTTTTTGGTCAAATATTGTGAAAATTCTAAAACGGTGACAGTATTTAAATCATTGTTTTCTTTTATCCAGATTAAAATCGACAGGTGTCCCATACCACCTTAAAACTCTTTTACTCAGACTCGAATTTGTATTTTAATGTTATATTGTAGCTGCATAAGTTTTTTCTCCCTCAAAAGCGTTTTACTGCTAAAAAAAAAAACCCACCCCTAAATCATGGATTTCTTGGACAAGGTCTCAAATTGGCTTTCTATCATAAAGATTAAGTTCGACATTTCACTCAATGACATATATATATATATACTATCGTTTGACTCGGAGTCACGCATACACTACCACAAGAAAGCCGGCTCTATTTATGACGAGCTGAGACTGACGGAAGTGGCTTTAAATAACATCGACACAATCTTTAAGGTACACGTATTTTATTTTTGCTTAAAAACTTTTTCACATTTTCGCCTTCTCTCCATATATAACCACTGGACCGATTTCAACCAAACTTTGCGCAAAGCATCCTTGGCTGAAGGGTTTTAAAGTTTAGTCAAATATTTGATCGGTCCCCTTTAAAGGGGAGATAATTAGTAAATATTTCAAATAGATAAGGCGAATTTAAAATCATATATATAGATCTCCTTAATATTCAACAAAATAGCGAGCAATATTAAAAAAGAAACCAACTTTTTATAAATGTATGTTAATCTAAAAAGCACGAAGGCTGTGATTTGACAAAGTAATATAGAGGTAAGCATGTATTAAACACAATGTTTCTTTTTTTTCTAATACTCTCACCCCCTGTTATTATAACTAAGATTGAATGGGGGATGGGTGTTGGTTGGTCCCAAAAGAATCACATACAATTATAACATGGATATATAAAGAAAAAAAATTCTGAAGCAAATCGAAATAAGCTTTCAATCGATATATGGAAGTATCATGACATACTTTGTTACAATGCATGAGTTTGCATTCATCGTGATTACGTCATTCTAATTATTAGCAACAAACATATATTTTAAAGAAAGAGACCCAGAGTAGCTGTAAACAATCATGCCCTAAATAATGCAATAAACTGTATACATATTTGCTTCCAGTCCGTATATATCTAAGCATATTTAAGGATTATTCACTTTCATTTATAAAGTTAATGAACAGTTCGAATAGTTATAAAGTCGCTGTTAAGTACCAGTACTACTCTACTACTACTACTACTACCATTCACTGTAAGCAGTGGCGTCGGAAGCAAATGGAAAGTGGGGAGGGGGGGCTAGACTTGTCAAATATCTTGACAAGCAAAAAAAAGGTCTTTGGTAAGTATAAATTTGCAAAAAAAGTGGGAGGGGGTGGGGACTAAGCCTCAGGGTTTGAGTTCTCAAATTCGGATTGTTATAAAGTTCAATGTCATGAGTAAAATTTGTTCTGAACACAAAAATTATTTATGAAATAAATTATTATTGACATAACATTCGTTATTTTTACTATATTATGGAATTAGGCTTAAACAAAGTTGGACTTTAAGTAAACAGAGGAAATTCGGACTAAATTTATCAGATTTTGTTTTTCATTGAAATATTTTTGGTAATACTATAATATTTAAAGTTAAGATTTTATTTGTTGGTCAACATGATTTTACATATTTTCTGTTAGTTTTATCTCACTTTTTCATTTAGATAATCGTATTGCACACACTACAAAAATATTGAAAAATTCTTAAAAACGAAAAAAGACACAATATCTCAAAATTTTTATCATTGACATCATATAAATTTTATGCCACCATAGTAAGGTCAATATACCTTGTCTTAAACTTTAAATTTTTTAGTAATATCATCATTAAGGTTTTTTTTTTTGAATTGAATAAAAAATGGGAGGGATTTGAAAACCGATTGAGGAAATTCGGACTGGAATATTGATGAAAATTGTGAATGAAAACTTAATCCTTTGTATCTATTTAGTGTCACTGCCATTCATAAACTGTATTTCATTTTTAAAAGAGTTTAGGAATTAGTGTTATTTTCACAATTAAGAAAATCTCAATCATAGTGTAAAAATTTTAGGGATTTTTCTTAAATTTTCAAAAAGTATTCAATGACCATTAACTCAAAAAGTAGGTCATTGACCTATTTACAAAAAATTAACATGTGCATATCCATCATAATGGATTTGAATTAGGATCAACTGTCCAATATGACGTGTCATGAGCGTAGAATATGTGTTGACTCTTCCAGTTGTGTTGAGGTGCGGTCGAAATACGCAATCAAAATCATATTATTATTATGGAAGATTGCTTTGATTCTGTAACAATTTCCCCAGCTATAATACTCTTTCCCGAGTTTTTGCTTCCACCACTTTTTGCTTGATATTTCGATAATTATAAATACCTGTGTGCTCAAACTACGTTCATCCACTAAATAAATATGAAAAATGCCCAGATTATCTGTCGATTTTCTGATTATCTGTCGCCTTAGGTTTCAATACACATCCAAAAATAGAAAGTCTACGGGATTTTGCATTGCATCAGCCATTAATTAGCCCGGATGATAACGTTGAAAAATTGTGCGAGGTATTGCGAGTGAGTTCCGAGTGGAGAAAAGATGTAAACATTTCCCATTATAAATCTCCGTAAGAAATTTGTTTTCGTTCCTGTAAACTTTTATGAATGAAAAAATTAATGATAATTTTTCAATGAAGATATCATGGATATATTCCCTTTTATCGATTTCAACTGTATTTCTTTCACAGGTATGTGTATTTTTATTAAAAATCGTCAAAAAGTGATGAAAGCAATAACTTGGGACAGACTATAAACCATAACTTGTCAAAAATAAGAAATAGTCATATAGCTTATTAAAGGAAAAAATGCAATGATACAAATATATTTACATCTACCGAGTATGATTACCTCTATTTCTTTCGGAAACTTACAGTTAATCAATAGCACGGAAACTTACAGTTAATCAATAGCACGGAAACTTACAGTTAATCAATAGCACGGAAACTTACAGTTAATCAATAGCATGGAAACTTACAGTTAATCCATAGCACGGAAACTTACAGTTAATCAATAGCTCAGAACAGTTGTAGAAACTGACTGGACTGAAATCTACATGCCCCTTTTATCGGTTGGTCAAAACCTACAGCGACCTAAGAAAAAGCACGGACTGCACGATATAATCATGATGATTTCAGACTCAAATTCCAGGAGATGATTTGACTGTTTTTTTTTAGCTAACGTATTAATGTACGTTAACAGTCATTTAGTGAATTTCACTTTCACTTTTTACAATGAATTTATTAATTTGTTAAAAGAAAGATGTAAATATAAACAATAAAATGCCTTCTTTGATGATTCATGCGAGTTATGAAGGCAGCGATCATTGCAGAAAAAGTTTACATAACACGCTAACGCGGGTTATGTATGCTGCAATTTCGCCACCTTCATATCCCGCATGAATCACCAAGGAAAGCATTTTATTGTTTAAATAATTAAATTTTACCAGACGCCCAAATGCATTTGTACACTTATTAGAATTAGATCAGACAAAAATGTGTTCTTTGACAATGTTCCTTTTCTGCTACCAATTTTATCACCGAAGACGTGGTTGGATTTGGTGGTTGATTGGAGCTTTGAGAATTTCCCATGTGGTGCAATCATTGAGCGGTAACTGAATTATTTACATGTTATAAGCCGTGATCTCTGAATCCATTGTGAATGGCGGTGACAATCATAGGTCTCCTAATTTACCGACACCTACTGTTCTAGGTGTATTTCTATAAATAGTGTACTAACAGAGTACGTCTTGTTTGCATTATTTTATCTTTTTTTAAGGCCACTGACTGGAGAATAACGTAATGAAACTTAAAAATCTTCAGATGTTAACTGTCTAGTCGATGAAGCAAGCACCATAAGTTTTAAAGTAAAAGTGTTGTTAATTGATATTTTTAAACTGTATTGCGCAATAAATGGAATCACAAATTCTACACCCTATGCGATGCGTTTAATTGGCTTGTAATATTGATAAAATTTCATCACCAGTTGAATAGTGCACTTTATGTGAAAAGACTTATAAAGCGAGGATCAAACACACGAAAACAAACATATTCTGTACATGTTCAACGCTCGAGAACCACTGATCTTTAACCATTGGTACATGTATTTATTATTTCTTTATTTATTGAGAAAAAACTCATTGAAATGACGGTTTGAAATATATGACCTTCGGAATAATTTGACATGAAAGAAATATCTTTTTTTTAATTTTAAATTCACATTTTATGATGAACATGACAAAGATATACATGCACACTGACCAGTGACCACTGGGGCACTTCAGTCGCATTTCTTATTCTTTTAATAACACTTAAAATGGCTCTATTTATGCAATATTTTATTTTGAGAAATAAAAAAGAAGGATGAAACAGGACTGTTGTTATTTTTAGATGCTATCCGGGTTTTGTTTAACTTGTTGCTGCTAACAAAGTATCTCGTACATACACGTGCACTTTCCCGTTATTTGACTGATCTTGATTTTTCCTCTTTTGATACAGACACAACTCAGATCTTACACTTATCTACATATCAAAAATAAAAAAATAAACGATTGGTAGTCGGCGTTTTAAAATTAAAAACAAAATAATTTTTGTTATAAGTTTACCGAATTCCCTTCAAAGTTTAAAAGATAGAAATTTATGATACAAAGCCCGACACACCCATTTTATTTATTTGTCGGTCATATCTGATGAAGACAATGGTATGTTAATGTTTGTGTTAAAAACTCACAAGCTCTGTAACGCTTTCTGTACTTTTGATCGTTGGTAAGAAAGGATAAAAAAATGAATAAAATATCATATCAGTATCTTATGGTTTTAATATTAAACAATTTTCCACAGCGTCAATCAATAATTCATGACAAATATTAATGGTGATAAATAAATGAAACAATGCAAAACAATAAAATAATACGTTGATATAGGTATTGATTATAGAAATTGACTATTGATATTTCACATACCAATAGTCAGCACACATTCAACTTTTGCAGAACATACTTTAAAAAAAACCCCACAATTTTCAGATGCATAGATGTGCTTGGGAGAAGGAGAGTGTCATAGTTATGTTTTAAGACGGGGAATAGTTTCGATTTTTATTTCTTATTGTCTCTGTATTGACATTACAACCATTTTTTAAATCAATGCAGAGCTATCGTTTACCAGTCCTTTTTATCAAAAAGTATGTAGACAAAAACGAAACTAGATATTCCCGTAGTACTGTAAACTGCAGTTTACAACTGGTCAGACTTTAGTCATATACACAACCATTGTATGTTTACATCTTCTGGGCATTTTCTCTTTTGTTTCTTGGGGAATCCGATTGTTTTCATGAAGCCACTGCATGAGAAACGCGAATCACGATTTAAGGGGACTGGATCGTTGTGGCTATTTTTAGGCTAAATTTACCTCCTTTAGACGAAGAGCTCTGTATGATGATATAGGAAAATTATTAATTTTCAAAGATAAATATTTGGATTTTTTATTTATTAAAAGTTAGTTTATGGCCAAAAATATTATATGCTAAAATTTTAGGCAGATCTGATGGTTCATTTGTTGACAACCCAGCCTCCCTAACCAGTACAAGTATTACATGTAATCCCTTTGTCCACGTGTGGATATACTCATTTGTTGAACTTGTTATGGTGTTCTTCAAACGCAATTTATTTAGCAGTCTGTGTTCAATAAGTGACAACGTTTACTCAAATATCTGTTAAGAAACCTTAAAGTTTATTTCTCACATCCCAAAACACATTCCCTGCATGTTGCAATAAAAGTCCAATAAACCGAATCACTAAGTGAATTTCTTTTTTAATACATCGTATGATGAAAATGTGCAATGTACTACGATGTTTCATTCATGTATTCTTTGTTTGCAATTAATAAATCATAGTCGAAAATATCGATGAGATCTCATCCCGAATTTCCTCTACGGTATTGACGGTCAGTTGTTTCATCCCATGTAGATCGTAATGTATTGCTGATTTTATGTTTTCCAGTCACAAATTTTAATGATTGATTTGTTATACGAATGATACATGTAATTTCCTTGTCACAGCGCTTTTATTCACATGATTTAATTCTCTGTTGTAAATGCTTTGCTCGAACAATCATTACTATAACGGGTATTTGCATGTTGACATCCAATCGCAACTTTTCGGGCCTTTACCGAGCTTGCCGGAAAGGCCCGAGAAGTTGCAATTGGTTGACATCATGACGTCACAAATATCGATCCCGATTCCGATGGATAGCGAGCTCAGTTGTTTGCACAGTTAGTTGTATAGATCTGCCGCGGCAGAGAAAGATATGCCTCTGACTCCCAATTCTGGGAATGGCAATAATTATTTTATTTATTAATTGTAAATTAGCTGATGAAACATTATTGTAAACTTAATAAGTTTATTTTTATGATACATAAGTTTAAACAATATATAAAGTGGGAGGATTGTAGGAACGGGACTCCCGCACGGTTTTGCGGGATATATATGTAGAACTTCATTAGTTTATAAGGGTTTTGATGCTTACGATTATTCATAATATTTGTATTGCCATCTCATTAAGTTTGGGATTCAATAAATTATTCTATATATACACTCCCTGGGATTAACATTTTTATGTGACATTTAATAAATTGGAGATACCTTTTTTTCATTTATATTCTGACTTTGAGTTTTCTTTGATGCCAATGCACAGATTTGGGAGACCCACAAGATGCAAATAGTATCCCAAATTAACAATATAAAACCCAATATTGGTGTTATAAAAGAAGATAAGGCGTGTGAAATGCCTATATACGGAATGATAAGATACTGAAAAATCAAAATATTGTCTTAATTCCCATAAATGTTTATTCAAAAATAAAATTTGGTGTTATGACTAAAATTGTCATAACACAAAATTTTATTTTTAAATAAATATTTGTGGGAAGAAAATAACAAATCTGATAGGTTTTTTTTTCAAAACATCGATTTGTAACCCATAAATATGTTCATTACTTAAAATATGTTGATTTAAACTGGTGTATGCGTATCAAAACCCCCAAATACATTGTAGTGTCATTTTTTAGAACTTCAATGCCTTTTCTTTTTATATAGTGGGTCTGTGCTCCATATTTTTGTCATAGTCTATTTAAGGGGTATAATGGAAAACAAACCGATTTCGATCAACAAAAACGTGGAGAGATGACCCACTATACAATACAATTATCATTTTGTATCCCAACAATTGAACGTTTTAGAAAAATAATACGTCCGTGAATTCGTGGCCAAACTTGTGTTCGTACGCCGTGATCAGGTTTGGTGTGTTACATGTATTGAAAATTGAACGTCACCGATTTCCAATGCAAACACAAGGGGAATACACATTAAGTGTTTTAGGACATTCTTGCGTAGGTTATATTTTGATGGATCAAATTTTTGCCTTCATCGAAAGCACAAATTGCACAAAATGAAGCCATACTTCCAATATAGGTTGCTTCTTCTATGTACATTTTAACTTACTGATCGTCTTTTATGATGACTTGCACACTTTATTAACTTTATTCACTTTATATGATAATTCACACGAGCTCCAGGGAAAAATGAGAGAAAACTATGTTGTCCGGATAGGGCCATTTGCGTTAGCGCGACATCGCGTTCAGATAAACAAGACATCGCGCTAACGCAACTTTGCACAACACGCCGTCGCGCTAACACACAACACGCCGTCGCGCTAACACAAAACACGCCGTCGCGCTAACGCAACTTTGCACAACACGCCGTCGCGCTAACACAACTTTGCACAACAAGCCGTCGCGCTAACGCAACTTTGCACAACAAGCCGTCGTTAGCGCGACGGCGTGTTGTGCAAAGTTGCGTTAGCGCGACGGCGTGTTGTGTGTTAGCTCGATGTCTTGTTTATCTGAAAGCGATGTCGCGCTAACGCAAATGGCCCTATCCGGACACCATAGAAAACAGTATATAACGCATTCTTGAATCGCTCATACGGGCGGAAAAATGTACATAACCCGCGAGTTTCTGAGATATGTACAACCTAAAAATAATTGCTTACAATTTCATTATACATCTAAGCATACTTTAAATTAATGTTGAAATGTATCTTAAGTTCTAAATGATTCAATATCTTCGCTCTAAAACACACTTAGTCTGATATATTTGTTTTGATCTGAGAAATTTGACAGTATATACTATTCCATTACCAATATATAAAACGTATCGAACAGGGAATATGAAAAAAAACCCAGGATAATTGCATAACAAACCGAGTTAAATTTTTAAAGTAAAAATGTAACAATTCGTCCGTCTATGTAACATACTGATCGACTTGCATGTAACAACATTTCACGTACTTTTTCTCAACCAATAAATGCCTTCTCTGCTGTTCACATGGGCTACTGTGCAGATTTTAACGGTAAAACTCTGTTATTGTTGTCGATATGGCAGGTTGGGCATTATTTGTAATGCAAGCAACGTTCATAGCCATATGAAAAACAAACAAGGATTTTACAGTTCAATAAAGACAAACTAATTTCTCTTTTTTTGCTTTCCCTTTCTTTAATATCTCTCTCTCTCTCTCTCTCTCTCTCTCTCTCTCTCTGTTCCACTAACTGAAAATATTGAAAACGCTTATTAAAACATTAAAATATCCATATAAGGCATATCGCGCGAGCTGTTTTATAGTAACTGTTATCACTATATAATATACCTAAAGATATGACATTGTACATGAATAATTAATATCTAGTGGACATAGGTGACTGATTTATAAAAAAGCGTTCACCGACTTACGTGTAATAAAACTTGTACCTTATCTGTACTTACAAATTATACAACAACAATTTGAACAATAGATTAGCATATTGTAACATAATTCTTAACCAATCCAAAGATGACAGCAGTGTGGTTATTTCTTGTTGATACAGGCTACGTCTCCGATAAAATTATAGCTGTTGTTTCGTTTAAGGTAACCCAATTTTACATAACTGATAAAGAAAATAAGTCATATTTAGTGAGACTTTACTCAAAGACATCTCATGTTATATCAAAATTGTACAACTCATTATAATTTATATATATCCACTTGTTCAGATGTTTTAAAGATATTTAACAGAATACAAAAAAATACTCAATTTCGACCTTCCAAATTAATAGCGAAGTACCTAATTTTTATTTCTCGATCTAATTAATGCCTGTCATTTTTTCATAATAGATACTAAGAATAATATCTAAGGCTATATTTCACATTTTATCATAATTTCACTAGTTTATTTTGCATGATATTCGCATAAATATTAAAACTAAAAACATCGCTGATATCGATATCAAGTTGTTATAAGCAATGTTTGAAAAAAAATTAAAATGTACAGATCTGTGAGGCAAATTTAACAAACAAAAGGCAAACAAAAAATGCAAAAGCGAAATCGAAAAAAAACACAACAACTTTGAAATCTTGGTCTTAACAGGCAACGAAATAGCGGGGAATCTGATACCAAGGGTTTGGTCATTATTCTTATTGGCTCGTGTAATTTAATTTGGTCCTGCTTACTCCAAAATGATATGTGCCATGCGCGGATCTAGAGGGGGTCAGGGGGGTCCGGACCCCCCTGCAAAATTCAAATTTCTTTAAATTACATTATAAAATTACCAAAGATATGCCCCGGACCCCCCCCCCCCCCGGCAAACTCAAATAACTTGAAAAAAATTTCTGGATCCGTGTGCAGACTAAAGCGAAAGAAACATGAAATGTATATCACTAATAATATCAGCACTTCATGAATAATCTCTGATCGCATCTCACTAGTCTATTAACCGGAAGTTCATAGTCGGTGTACAATTTAAAGCAAAACAGGATTCAAAGAAAAAAAAACATGGCTTTATCTCAAATGATAAAATGATACTTTTACTATATAAGACAAAATCATGTTAATTTTTTTTAATTTAACGTAAATAGGTAGTTATGAAATTTTCTAATCATAAACAGAATGCAAACATGAAAAGTTGGTTGCAAGGATGATGCGATTTGCAGAAACAAGTTGAGCAAGGAACATGAATGCGTTACTCTCGTGTTCAAACCGCAATTAAAACAATGTGTACTAAATGGAGCCCCAAAGACATAAAGCAGGCGACAAATCGATGTCGTCTGCTTCTGTACTTACGTCACGCCTATTACCCTCTTTCGCGGGAAGTGAAGCGTGGCACTCGATGTTGATTTAGTCCTTTGTCTTGTGTATTGTATAGCTATCATTTCGTCTAATGGTGTGGAATTCTTTTGTAGTGATGAAAAACAATTATCAACAAGATCAACAGTTCTACAGTTTATTACAAAATTATTGTTTCCGAAACAATGAGTAAATAATAGATGCTTTATTCCCCGCCTTTGTAACATAATTATTTCTCTGTTCTCATCAACTGTTGAAGATTATTCCCTTTAGAGAAAAAGCAATTTATATTTTTTCCGAAGAATTGAATTTATCTAAAGTGGTTCATGGATGATGGAGGTCTTTGTTGCTGTGTGTTAACTTGTCGATAACAAGCATTCAATACCTGTTCCCAAGAGATTATCTTTGGATTAACTACTATAAAATGAAAGCCACGATAACAGGTTCAAAGCAAGGTATAATCAGGCAGAATCGTTTCAGGGGATTTCTCTCTGTTATGTTACTTTGCTAACCACAATTAGGATGTAATTTCCGATGAAGAAGATTATAGAAGAAAGGCTACAGTGTGTTTATCAATGACTGACCAATAAGTAGTTACTAAGGAGAAGTGCACCAACTAATGAGAGAGAGAGAGAGAGAGAGAGAGAGAGAGAGAGATTCTGAAGCTTATCGACTCACACTTCGTTTGATGTTCTTTTAAAACTCACCAATATTTTTCGATTTGATTTATAATAATTGAATTTTATATAGTTTAAGGGTTGATAATGTCATCCTATCTTTTTCTTAAGATGCATGTATTTCAGAGCATGATTACACGTGCTATTTATATTCATTGGATACGGAAGAACAAGGCATGTTCTAGACAAAGAACATCCAATCTCCTTTAATATTTTATATTTTAATATGCAAAAAAAAGTTTACTATATCAGTCTTGGAATAGCGATTTTACCCCTCCCCTATATATTTATGGGTATCTGTGTCTATAAGTTTCTTTATCCGAATATATTTACATTTTTCAGTGTCTTTGCCTGTGATAACACTACGTATCGATTTTGTACTATACCGTCCAATAAATTCAAAGCGGGTTTTGCTTATTTGTATTAAGATATTTAATCGTACAATTGCTGAAAATTATGTAAATATAAGTAATAAGGAATCATTCTTTGAATATTATGGGGTGATACTTTCGGTCGGAGCGTGATCAAATCTATCATAAAGCCCTTCGGGCTTTATTGGAATTGACCACGCCCCGACCAAAATATCACCTCATAATACTCAAAGATTGATTCCTTATTACAAATCATCATCTTCCTGTTGAAATAGGAAGGTGGGGTACTGTTGAAAGAAGTAAACGTTATAGTAATTTGTGTAATTGTAACAAAATGGTGATGAATTTCATGTTATTTTAGAATGCAAGGCATTAAGTAAATTACAAAGTCAGTTTTTAGATACATATTACTGTTCTTCTCATAACACTAAAAAGTTCTATGAAATCATGTCTTCGTGTAACTATATTACATTAAGAAAATTGTGTTTCTTTATTTAAAAAATTAATCAAACTGTTTGTTCACCCCATTTACTTTCTTGACCTTTACAACTATATTGTATATATGTAAATATGTTATGTTTTCATCATGTTCCTCATGTACCATTATATGGTGTTGAGTGAAAATAAACTGAACTGAACTGAACTTATTCCTTAATTAAGAATGAAACGTTAACAAAACATTCTTTTTACAGACTGATTTCATCCTGGAGTTTTATGTGTAACTAGCTATAGATGGTAGTCCAATCAGCTTCTACATCTATGGTCTGGATTCAGCTTCTTCTAAAACTAAACAAATGCATCAATTATAAGACTGATTTGTCTGCATGGCAAATAAAAAAAACCTTAAGGGAATCGTCTGGACTCTTGTGCAATTAAATGATTTTGTAAGATTTTGTAACGGCAGATTTAAAGTTTTATACTTTTCTTTTTGAAGTTTAATAATACAATATTTTTTATTTCTATGGGAGTTACAAAATAAACTACCTAACGGATAGGTGATTGATTCTTTGTTTGACGGTTTTCTTTACAACCGTGAGTCAGACGAGTTCGTCAAGTTTCTGTAAAAAAATAAAAAGCCCACCAAACTCTTAACTACGATTTTATAACACAACCATCAATTATAATATTGGAGATAAAAATCGGAAAAATATGCTAAAATAAATGATGTTGATAATTTGTTTCCCGATACATCACCATCCCCTAAAAATTAAAATTTAAGAAAGCTAATTCTGTTCATCTTTATAGAATAGTAATGAGAAGCGAAGCGTGTTATGGTTTGGTTTTGAGTACATTTAGATTAGAATCTAAGAATTTTGGCTGTATAGTACACTTTCTCCATCAGAGGTTAAAGATACCATCATCCTGTTGTCTGTGTCATATATCTCTCCATAAACAAACACATTCCCAGCTAAATCACATTCTTGTCAGTTTTGATCGTTTGACAGGAAAAAAAACACATTATGAAAAAAAAAGAATCGGACACAGATCGGTGGAATAAATAGATTTCGGGTCATTAGTTTTGGTGATCAAGCCAACATTAAGCATAAAAAATATTTTCCTATCGATGAAGACACATGCACGAGAGTATAATGCTCTAAGTCTTGATACTTACTTTGGGTGTCCTGTCTTTCATCTTGAAATATTTTATCGTGTAATGATATGATTTTATATAATTTGATTCGTTATGTACGAAAGCCCATTGGACTCATTTTCGAAGCAAAAAAATAATTAAATTAAAAATTTTTCCATGTATTTCGCGATACTTCGCCTACCGTTCGCAAATAAACGAATAACTTTCGGGATATATATATTTGCAAGACGTAAGCAAATAAACCAGAAATGTTCGCTAATAAATGCGATAACTTGAAAATAACGCGTAACTTTCGCGAATACTAGTACACGCAACCGTTGGGTTTTTTTTTTTCGAGATCAATGAATGAAAACTTTTTTTTTTTTGTGGTGAATATTTTATTGGCTCAACAATTATGGTACATATATATTTAGAACACAATTCAAAACGTTTCACAATAGAATAAATGGCATTGAGACAGATCAATATATGAGTACCTTGGACATGGAGCTAAAATATTGAGATGGAGCTAAAATATACATGTATCTTAGTTCTAACATAGTAAAAAGCATTAATCAGCAAACCAGACAATCAGGACAATCAATATATTACTAAAGACCACAGTTTACAAGTTAGCTAATATTGGCTGCCATAATTCATCAAAAATGTGCATTTGGTTCTTCGAACAGAGATATTTTTCTTTCGCATGAAGCTTGTTTCTTAGAAAATTTTTAAAAGCAATGAACTTTATTTGTTTGCCCGGAGATTTTGAATGAATTAGATGTATAAAGCATTTTCCAAGTAAAATGCAATAATTAAGTGGAACATTTTTTACTTTGTAGATACTAAATATAACATCTTGCATGGTTAAGTGATTGACATTTTCTATATGTTGTTGCCACCAATATATTAGATCTTTCCAGAAAGTTTGTATGCTTCTACACTGGAAATATCTATGATGTATAGTTGGGTTTTTTTCGAGATCAATGAATAAAAACTTTTCATTTTTTAAAAGCTGTTATCGTTTTTCAAGTTAATAATCATTGATTAAAAAGATAATCATTGATTATTTTACAGTTTTTTCTTACTCCTTTACAAGCACAACATACATGTTGACTGGTCGGTGTACAATTTACTCACTTTTTACGAGTAATTGATTAAATGATTTAGAGAAAGATGTTTTTATAAACAGTAAAATGCTTTCTTTGGTGATGAAGATAGCAAGCATTGCAGAAAAAATTACATTACTTGCTAACGCGCGTTATGTATTTTATTCTGCAATAGTAACTACATGTACTTTCATACATGGCAGCGCCAGCCTTGTCCAGGTATATATAGCATAAGTATTGCAGGTGCATATCTATATATAACCAAAGTCCTTCAAGATTTATCATTTAAAAGAGGTAGATTGGTGTGTGTATTTTGGAAACACGTTTGGATATCAGTAATTTTGAAAATACACGTTAAAAATTCATTTGTTTAACTTTCTTTATTATGCTGTCATAGAAAAAAAAACATTTACTGCCTAAATCAAACCAGCGACTGAGTAATTCGTATTAAAATATAGCAATTTTAAGTTAATGTCATGTTATTGAAAACTGTACTTGCATGTAACTGTGATGTGTATATTTATACTTTTGCAAAAGTTTAACGTTATATATAAACATGTAATATCTTCAGTTATGCATTTATCATTTTGACAGCTACCCATTTCACCGCAAAGGTTTTTGGGGTTTTGTTGTTGTTGTACTTTTTGTGTTTTTTTTTAGGGGGGGGGGGGCTGCGAAATATACTCATTTATTTGAAATTTTCTCGCCTTTAGACGCAAACGCTCTACGTTACACCACTGAAGTAACACGTTATTTTTTCGCAAAAATTGTGCGCCTTTTTATAGAGTTTTGCGTTTCCCCCCAGAAAGTTTTGCGTTTATTCGCGACGTTTTTGGTTATATCCCGAAAGAGCTTCGAAAATGAGCAATCGCAACTTGTCGGCCCACTACGTATAGCATTTATGGTGATACATGTGTACATGTATTAGTTTTTTTTTTTACCTGTTATGCTGTTTGAACTCTTTGTTGGTTTAAACCAATGTTGAACCTCTGCAGGATCGGAAAACGAGCTTTAATATTGATAAACATTGTAAAGTTTTATTCATATAGTATATACTTCATAGTATCCTTTTTTATGATGAAGTCTATTTTTACATGTTTGATGTAAAGAAAATAACATCAATCTTCAGTTTGAATTAATGATACTATATTTGTCACCATCTTTTTAAATTTTCGTTAACGATATGTCAATCTCTATAAAAGTTTGTGTTTGATTTAGTGACCTAAAACTTTTTTCGATCTTTTATGTGGTGGTCGAAATCAGAACCCATATGTGTTCACCTCCTCTTTACATACTTATATATACATACTTTACACGCTCAACAGATTTGGTATTTGCTGAGTGTCCTTCTCTGCGTTACTTATTTTTTTTAAAGCTTACTGTTATTAATAAACTGCATTAATTCTCATTTCGTATGCATTTGATCTGTCCTATTTTAAATCACTAGCAAAAATCAAGCTGTGGTTGTCTGCATTATTCAGAAAGCATTTGACATAAATGGGTTTTCGTAGATTTGTGTTGCGGAAATGGTTGAAAACACGTTATCAGCAACGTTTTTAGCCGGGCTCTGCTGAAAGCAGAGTCCTGGCTGTAGGCAGGCAAATCGCCAAAGTTACTATAAATAGCACAGCTTCAAAAGTAAACAAAAAACCGAACAGCGTCAAAGTAAAAGCTTCCGCTATACCAAATAGTTACAGAAAGCCATGTTTTGTGAAATGTATTTTTTTTTTGGTGGTGTTTTTTTTTTGCAAATAAATCTAGCAAAGAGTGGTTGTTTTCTTATTAATTACGTGTTTTAAAAACAAGACTAATAGTATGCATTTTTGACACATACAATGCGCATGAATTTCCATGAACTACTTTTCAAAACAGTAATCTTCGGCTGCACATCGAAGATATAGGGGATTTAGTTTATAACGCTTGTTGCACCGTTGATTTTATTCTACTAGACAGACATATTTTTGCTAATAGCCGCTTTCAAAATTTAGTCACTATCTGACGCTTGCCGACATTAAAAGCATATGAGAGAGAGAGAGAGAGAGAGAGAGAGAGAGAGAGAGAGAGAGAGAGAGAGATTGTCAGTCTTTACTGCACAATGTGCATTATACACATCAAAAGAGTCCGGCTTTCAGTACTTCAGTACTTTGATTTACCTTGGATTTTTAATTTTTTTTTGTACAGTTCGATTTCTGATATGTCAATGTAAATGTCGTTATATTAATTATAAATTTTTTTAATGTCTGTTGACAAAATAGAGTCACTGAACGGAAAATTTACATTAACATGCAGATAATTATACAAAGAAAGGAGAGGTTTTATTGAAGAAAAAAAATATAATATAATATATATTCCTAAAATAGCTTAAGTTTTATTAACTGCAGGTCTGTAGCTCCCGGTCTGAAAGAATTCGGATGGACGACCTGGGTCCACAGGTCGTTCATCTAATTTTTTTCAGACCGGGAGCTACAAACCTGCAGCTTAATTTTTATATAACATGGTTTGTCTTAACGTCGTTGCTTTTTTGTCTTTTATTGTTAATAAATATCTAAACCTGCATCACGTTTACACCTACAGAACTGTATAGGTCATGATTATTTCGGCAAATCAGCAAAATATTTTCCTTCTTTTACAAAAAATAATATTAAGCGATGATTTTCATTTTCTCGCACATGTTTTATTTTATCGTCAAATATATGGACCGTTTAATTGTTGCTACACTGTCTTTCAAAGAAATGTATTATTCAATGTTTAAAGAATGGTTCAAACACGGTCTCACATTTCGCATTATGGCATAAATCTTTTCCCGGCGGCCATTTTGGAATGGCAGCCAAAGTTTGGTTACAGACTTTAATGCACACCCAGTCGCTACCTGTTTCAAGAGACCCCCATAAATAGCCTTCAAAGGGACAGCCCCCAGTGTCAAATATTTTACCTTGGCCGTGAATGTAACTTATTATTTCAATGAAGATAAGCGTTCCAATCAAGGCTTTGGTAAATAATGGCTCTTGTTTGCTTTAAATCATAAAGAAGTAATAAATTATGACACAAGAAGCAACATAAGAGTGGAATGCATATATATTACCGTCAAATTAATCCGCCATAAATTATGTTCAAGAGTCAAAGCAATTCAACAATTCTGAAGTGTATTTAAAACGTTTTTATTTTGTGTTATCTGTATTTCATTTCAAAACTAGACCCCTCCATGGTTGCAGCACAAATACTATTGTTTAAGATTGTCTATTTGTTAAAGTAAGTACGTATTTTAAAATAATTATAACAAACGATAGAGTTTTCTTTTTCTATAGCTAAAGATTGTGTTTGTTCATTTTATGAGAGAGAGAGAGAGAGAGAGAGAGAGAGAGAGAGAGAGAGAGAAAGTCGTGTTTTCATTGCAATTATTTACTGGAAGTTTATAATGATAAAGCAAAAACATACTGCAAATATACATAATTATAAATAATAACACTGCATAAACTTAAACTCTGCCTTCGCTCGCACCACATGTATGATTTGGGACTTAATCTTCAACCCAAAACTTTAATTCCCGGTCCCAATACTGGAAAGGGTCATTTTTACGATGAATCCATATAATTATTATAATCAATTTCAATTTATATATGTTACTTCATCCGATAATGTAGATTTCCTTTCAGAACAAAATGATGGCTTTGAGTTGTATTATGGGCTGTATTAGGGGATGTATTATTCCAATATGACCGACACATGATAACCACACATTCTAATGAAAACTTCCTATTGATGATTATAAATTTCAAAAGAAAAAAAAAATCAATTCTAATTGTATCACCTTTCCAAATGGCAGGTGATTTCATTGAAGAAGACAAAAGACCACCAGTTCCTTTTGTATTTGAAAACGAAGATCCATTGAATTTGTCAGTCGCAGAATGGCAGAGGAACAGGTCTGGTTCTATACAAGGGGTATTAGGCAGATTGTCTATTCTGTATTGGGGTATTTTCTTTTTCTATTATCACCAACAAGGCACTGGACAAGCCGATTACTTTCCCTGGAAATTATACAGTAATAGGATTGCTCCCTCTCTGTGTATTGCAACAATGTAATATGGAATGTAATTAGATTAAAACTTTGTTTGAGTCAGCAGCGTGCCTTAATTAATGTCTACTAATGGAATAGAAACTGATTTGCTATTGAGCTCTAGTCTTATAGATGAATTAGAAAAGCTTTGAAAGGTTTAATTATGGCGAAATCAAAGATTTGTCCATCTGAATTAATCTTACATATTATAGAGAAAAGTTTTTGTTCAACAACAGAAAATCTCCAGCAACAGACTTTGTCCGATGGAGATTCGTTTAAATAGATAAAGCAAGCAAAGAATGGATCCGATAAGTACAGTATCAAAGAGAATACAGTGTAATACAGTTATTTGACGCATATGTATTACATGAATCACCTAAACGTATTCATATTTAGACAGAAAATGAAACATTAGAACAACAGGGTTATGATACAACGGTTATGATACAAAGAAGAAAAAAACTAATATATTAACTATTGCTTAATTTTTCTACAGATCAGCTGGTATACAAACCAAACTTAATCTTCCCCGACTATCTAGGATGATAGATACGCGGATCAGGCCCCAGTCACGTATACAAAAGGCTCCCTAACCGGACCAAGCCATTGCTGTCAAGTCGGGAATGGACGAGGAAAACAATACCATTCTACGGCCGATTCTTCGCCATACAGACTGTCTACAAGACTTGGTCAATTCCTGCTTCCTAGCAAACAATTATCGCCAAAATGCAAATCAAGAGAAACAATTACCCATCTTGAACAGCACTTCAAACACGTAGAATCGTTATCCAAGCCATAAAAAGCATCGGCGTGTCGACAGGAATATCTTTTGGGGATAATGATGAGATTTAATAAGCCCAATTGGGTTGTTCATATTTTTTTTGCTGCGCGACCTTTCTGTAGGATACGTAAAGCTCACTGTCATATTTTGTTTGATGTCATAAAAGATAGTTTCTATTTAGTAATCACAAGAGCTTGCGTGGTTGATTAATTAAATCGGATATTTTAATTGCGCTCTTGGAAGTATCATAGAGTTATTCGTTTATAAAGTGCTTTCTAGCTATTCTTGAATTATGTCCTCTGTTACGATTTCAATACTTAATTTTTCAATTAAACAGCTATGTTTTTTATTCAAGTTTAACTAAATTATGTTGGATGAATTCAGTGCTTTGAAGTCAAGAAATACATGTACATGCAAGTACATGTATGCGACTTGACTTCCAGATACATGTATATAACTTATTAAAAATTAATACAAATCAAACTGCTTATATCGAAAGAAATACAAAATGCAGATACATAAAGACAAATTTACCTCTGAAAAAATCACAATGTATGATTTTTTTAAATCTATTTTTTTCATTCCTTTTGTATATATATTCTCTTTTTTGTTTCTTATTCTAGATCTATTTTGCATTTCATTTCTTTCATATTCTTTAAATTGATTTATCATTATTATAACTAGTGCCCACAAATGTATAAAAAACACTGTAAAGTTTCTTGTGACTCTGATATCGGCCGGACAGCTGAGTACCAGAAAAATTAAGTTTGTGCTTGCTGTTCAATCCCACATTCTTTTAAGAATGAATTGAAGTTTGTCGATGTACATATGCATTTTACTGTACGTATTCTTTCTTTACCTGTTGTCGGAGATCTATTTTTTTTTTTAATTAATTGTGTTAAATATTGGAAATATGATAATATTTTCGAAGTAAATGTATATAGAATAAAACTACCCGTATTTCTATCTCAGAACTTTGGAGTTGTCAGAAAATTTACGCAAAATAAGTTCAAGACATAGATATATAAATTTTCTAGATCTATAATATTCACAAAATGTGATTTTAGGAATTTTCTTTTGAATTATGGGTGTGGAGTACAACAAACGAGCAATTATCTGGGACATTGCCTGAGAAATAATCATCTGTTGTACGAATGCATTAGTCGTTTTCTGTCATCTCTCTGCATTTAAAATTTGGTTTCTGTCAAAATGTAAAAATATCTTCATTTTTCTTCCATCTCGTTAAATTGTTCACAATCTAATATTTAAATTCATGACAGAAAACATAAATGCGGTATTCATAATTAAAATTTTAATTCTAAAATTCCGACTGTCCCTTTGTAAATGATAAAAAGCCATTTAAATTGAGATGTTTTCTCTGTTTATCGTGTTAACTGTGTTGAATAAAATATAGGACCTAAACAAAGGACCCCATCTATCATCAGACAAATACGTTCTCACACGAGTAGTCAAGGTTTTAAAACTGTTTATATATATAGTGACACAGAACTCTTAAAACCGAAGCTCTGATTAACATACAAGTAAATATTAATGTTTATGGACATATCTTACAAAAGTACTTCGATTGCCTATCGGCACAATTTCAATATTCAATTGATTTAATATACCAGAAGTACTGTAGTATACACTTCCCCTAAGTTATACACTGTATAAGGAAATATTCGCCCCAATTTCATAGGGCATGACCAAATAAAAACATTTACTTTGTACAAAAGTTGGAAAAACCAAATGATCAATATTTTTTAAAGACAAATAAATGTATAAGGACCAATCCATGCATTGAAGACAAACATACATTTACTTCAACAATTAACAAAATAAATCAATAAGATAAATTATACATTGTATAATTTATAATGTGCATTTTTAATTTAATTGTATAGATTTAAAATTTTAGATGGTAAATACATGTATGGTATAGGATAGTCACAAACAATTGAAACTGTTCAATTTTGTTACACTAATGTGTACAGTAAAGTTAAGTGAAACGTTTATTTTATCTTCATTAGGCCTAATTGACAATATTTTTAAGATCGGGATCGAAATGCTGATTACACATAAATCGAAAGTGGAAATTATGGAAATCCCTTAAGCTTCCTAAGTTTCTTGTACATCGTGGACAGACATGAGTAGAAATTTTGCTTCGTTTATGTGTTGTTAAGACAACGTCACATACGTAAAACATTAGCTTTTGGTAAGTTTTTTCTTACGTATTGTTAGTTTTTAATTTTTTCTGTTTACTCTCCATGCATGCTAACGGAGTCTTGGTAAAATGGGTAGGCAAACCCGGGCCGGGGCAAAATAAAAGCCGGGACAGATCGAGATTTTCCAATTTACATCAGAAATAAATAACCAATGTCAATGAAATTTTCAGGATATGTTACGGACCGGTATATCTGTATTCGCTGCAAATATTGCTGCACAACAATGCGTATTAATGATTTTATTGACGATTGTTGATTTTCAAGTTGGTAAAATGGGTAGGCAAACCTGGGTCGACATTTTACGGGTTTGTGGACTTATTTAAGAAGAAACTTAATTTTCCATATTAAAATCTGTTAAAACATATGAAATACTAGTTAGAAATTGACATTTATTGAACGGAAAGTAATAATATCACGATTAATAACAGGTTTTAAGAAAAACCGGGTCATTAAAACCGGATCCGATCACCCGGGGAAAACTTAAAAATTCCGAAATGAGGATGTTAGCTATCACAATATTGTGACATTGCCAATTCGCATTAGAGCCTTAATTGATAAATTTGAGAAAAGTGATTATAATAATCATTTTGGATGCTACACATTAATTTTTACTTTTCAAATTATTAAATGAATATATTTAAAGCACTGTTTTTATTCATTATAGTTTTTGAAGTTTTATTTAGAACTAATGATTTGAAAGAGTGATAATACAAATGAATTAGCATGCTGAGGGTTTTATTTGTGTTTTTTTATTATTATTTTATTGTAAACAAGTACTGTAACACGGCATCCTACCAGGGCACATACTCAGTTTGCCCATAAAAAACCCAATATCTAACTAGTAGACTAATTGTTCTCGAACAATTAGAGGTCTTTCCACCTATATTATTTTTTATGTTTTGTTTCAATATAATTAATAAAACATTTATTTTCTCTGCGTTACTTAATAAAAAAAGGTTAAAAACTTAATTTTTTTTTTGGTTTGACCTTGACCTTTGACCTTTATGTCATTTTGTTAGGACAAGGTAGACACTTCCATCGCAAGTAGTCCGAAGTCTTTACGATAAATAATAAAAAAGTTGGAAGTGATTTTATAGAATATTGAATATTTTGAGGGGCAATAACTGCTAGAAGGGGGCCTGGGTTCCTTTCGGTATACATAGATTGAAGAAGCCTCTAAGTGTAATGAAGACATTGGTAAAAGTTCCAAGTCACTATCTCTTATGGTTTTAGAGGAGTAGCGATAACAATCATTTCGTACAATAGGGGCAATAACTCTGTAATTATTCAAAGGTATGAGCCAAGGGGCTATATTTTGAAATGTCTTAAGATGTCCTACTACATTCATGAAAAAGTTTTTCTCTACCACCCTTAACAAAAGAGATCTAAAAACTCATTAATTAACAGATTTCCGAATGACCTTGACCTTTGACCTTTATGTCATTTTGTTCGGCCAAGGTAGACGCTTCCATCCCAAGTGGTCCGAAGTCTTTACGATAAATAATTAAAAAGTTGGAAGCGATTTTATAGAAATTTAAATAATTTCAGGGGCAATAACTACTATAAGGGGGCCTCAGATCCTTTCGGTATGAATAGTTTGAGGAACCCTCTAAGTGTACTGAAGACATTGGTAAAAGTTCCAAGTCTCTATCTCTTATGGTTTCAGAGAAGTAGTGATAACAACCATTTCGCACACAGGGGCAATAACTTTGGAAGTTTTGGGAGTTATTAAGCAAAGGGTCATTTGGAACCATAACTTTTTATGGTCAATAACATAAAGTAAAAATTGTTTCAATATCTTTTGAAATAAAAAAGCTGTCCCTGGAAAAAGGAAAAGAAAAAAAATAATAATAAAAAACATAAGAATAACAAAAGGTCTTTCACCTGAAAGGTGGAAAGACCTAACAAGCTAAAATATTAGGATAGAAATAAAAACATTTTTATGGGAAATTATATTAAACATATCTGTATGAGTGAGAGGCTGATGCACACTATGGACAGTTGAATAAGAAATTATAACCTGAGTTTGTTAAACCTGCACATTTCTGATGATACCATTGCCTAAAACAGAAAATTAATATCCATGTGGAATAACACAGACACGCAACTATTACGGAATTATCAAGTTTGTCCCGGGTGATCGGATCCGGTTTTAATGACCCGGTTTTTATTAAAACTGGTTATTAATCGCAGAAATACCAAATTCCATTAAAGAAATCTTTATTTTTGAAAAGTACATCATATGTTTTAATGGAATATAACATGAATTATTAAGTTTCTTCTTAAATAAGTCCACAAACCCGTAAAATGTCGACCCAGGTTTGCCTACCCATTTTACCAACTTGAAAATCAACAATCGTCAATAAAATCATTAATACGCATTGTTGTGCAGCAATATTTACAGCGAATATAAATATACAGGTCCGTAACATATCCTGAAAATTTCAATGATATTGGTAGAATAGTAACGAAGAAAATTAAAAAATATCGATTTGCCCCGGCTTTTATTTTGCCCCGGCCCGGGTTTGCCTACCCATTTTACCAAGACTCATGCTAACGTTACATGTTGCTATAACATGACTCACACACCATGCACACAGGGCCGGGGCTTGTGTTGAAAAAAAAACATCGTTAAAAAGTGGGTACCTCGGAGAAATTTTTCCTGCGAGGTACCTACTTTTTTAACGATGATTTTTTTTTTCTACACAAGCCCCTGTGCATAACTGTTATAAATATAACATACATGTAATATTACTGTAGATCTACTTTTATGCTTAACTATCGAGTATGAAAAAAGGGAACTTCTATGAATGATGCGTAAACATATTGCAATGTATTGTGGTTGGGTTCCATGCAGCAAGAGAGATAACTCTGTATTGCAATAGCCACTCGATAACAGAGAGAATCCAAGAATCACATGGCACCAGCAGTTTTATTTTAAAAAGATTTTCTCTTGAGGAATAAGAAATACTTGAACTGTTATGGTAAAATTATATCTAAAATTTGAATTCTCATTAATACATGTACAGTCTGTTTATTAGCCCAATTTAATACTTAATTAATACATGTAATTCATATTTGATAAATTATTTCTAAAATTTGCAGTCAGTTTATTTCAAGATTTTATTAGCAAATAATGATTACAGTCTTCTGGTGGAACCAAGGTGATGGCGGACGATGAAGGTACTGATGTTGACATCACTCATGACGTGTTTCTGATTCACGCCAATGAACCAAATGAGGACAAAGTATTTGCATTGTTAAAACTGAAGCCATTGCTTGAAGGTCGAAATCTGAAAGTTCTGGTTGATGAAGAGGATTTCCAAGGAGGTGAAACTGTTTTTTCCAATATAGCCAAAGCTGTCAGACGATGCCGGAAGTCCTTGATCGTACTGACGGAACACTCTCGGGAAAGTCCATGGTGTTCACTGGAGCTGCTGCTGGCTCTAGAGAAGTCTCACCGACATAACATCATGTCTGTTGTCGTTCTACGAAAAGGAAATTCTGTTGAACAGCAGCTGGTACTGTAAATTCCATTGTCTACTGTGTCTTTTATTTTGTGCATGTAACTTCTGTTTTCTTTTAAAAAAATATAATACATGAACATTGTAAAGTTTTTACCAGCTTTTTTCTTGATGTGCAAAATTTACATGCTTATCTTAAAATTTCTTGGCCCAAAATTTATATTACCTCTCTGAAATTTAAAGTTTGCATTCACTTACTTTTTTTATTTTTAACTGAATTATTGTTTTATGTTTAAGAGGATTTACATGTGCATGTACAGTAAAACACGGTTATAGCGAACACGCTTAAAATGAATTGACGCTTACAGCGAAGTGATTTTCATTCCCCGTGGCTTTATTATATGTTGTAAACTTGACGGATATAACGAATTACGTTTAAAACGAAGCAAAATGGACCGTCCCTGGCACTTCGTTATAAGCGTGTTTTACTGTATTTGCAATGTTCAAATGTGATAATTTTACATGTTTCTGATCGCTCCTCTTATTGTTGAAGGCATTGGACATGTTGAATGATGTTCCACACGTGGATATACAATATGACGCTGACATTGAGGGCAAACTAGACGATCTTGTCTCTAAAATCAAAGGTAATGTTTCCTGGAGCAATGTGGATTGATGATAATTTTATTTGTGTATAATTTGTGTGAATAACAAGTTTCTTTAATTTTGTAGAAAGGAAACAAACTGAAGAACTGTTGCCTGCTGGGAACATTGCGCATGCACAAGTTTGGTCTCACTACTTTGGACTGTTGCAGTATCTTCTTCCAGGTTTAGTTGAGACTTTTTTGCAGATAACCTCACTCTAGCTTTTCTGATCACTTTTTGTCTGGCGACCCGTCTGTCTGTCCATCTGTCCATAAACTGTTTACATTTTCGACTTCTTCTCCAAAACCACTGGGCTGATTTCAACCAAACTTGGCACAAAGCATCCTTAGGTAAAGGGGATTTAAGTTTAAAGTAAAAAATGAAGGGCGACGCCCTCTTTCAAAGGGAGATAATTGAAAATCATTGAAAATTTGTTGGTATTTAAAAAAAAAATCTTCTTCTCAAAAACCATTAGGTCAGAAAAGCTGAAACTTATGTGGAAGCATCCTCAGGTAGTGTAGATTTAAATTTTTCAAATCATGATCCTCGGGGGTAGGGTGGGGCCACAATGGGGGGGGGGGTAAATTTTTATATAAGAATATCTGGGTAGGATGGGGCCACAGTGAGGAGTTTAATTTTCATATCTGAATATATAGAGAAAAATCTTTAAAACTCTTCTTCTCTGAAACCAATGAGGTAGAAAAGCTGCAACTTGTGTGGAAGCATCTTCAGGTAGGGAAGATTCAAGTTTGTTCAAGTCATGATCCCCGGGGGTAGGGTGGGACCACAATGGAGGGGGGGGGAGTCAAATTTTTTCATATGAATATACAGGGAAAAATCTTCAAAAATAATCTTCTAAAACACAATTTGCTTTGAAAAGCTGTAACTTGAGTCAGTTCAGATAGTGCGAGATTAAAATTTGTCAAAATAAATAAACTTCAGGAGTAGGGTTGTGCCACATGGAAGGGGGTTCCAAATTTACAAAGGAAAACATTTATATTATTTACAAAACTCAGATGTTGTTATATATACTAGTAGTTTTACCTGTATGCAAGCATTTTGACAAATTGTTGATTCTTTAAAATTGTTTAGACTCTGGGCCTCACAAGGGGTTCCAAGTTTGATGTATGTTTATAATCCCTATATAAACAGTTGTTTAAGATCTTCTCAAGAACTGCAAATGCTCAGATATGACTGTAAAATCATCGTATAACATTGTTTTGTCATTCAGATAGCTTCAACCATGTCCAATAAGAATACCACATATTGCAAACACATAGATTTTATTGGATGCCAAGGTAAAAACTACAAAAGAAACAAATATAAACAAATTAAGTACAGACACAAACGAATAAATGGTACATAAGACAATTCTAACACATTATCAACAACTCGTTAAAAAAACATAGTGACACAAACTGTGTTCCATAGAAAAATTGTTTGAAAAGGAGGGATGAATAGTTTAACATTGATACAACATTATTAATAATTTAGAGCATATCAGTGATATATGTAAAGAAGGTTTCAAATGTAGGAGATCATTGCTGACTAGTAGCGTTAACACAAATCATGAAAATACACAATGACTGAAAACAAGTGGTACACATAGTATTTTTCATGTAAACAATTCAGACGAGTTCAAATGTGTAAAGAAACTGACAATACATATTAGACAATCATAAAAATACACAATGTTACAATATATTTCAAACTTACAGTGTGGTGGATGCAAATCACATCATTATCAACAGTTGGACAAGCAACCGAGCACGACACGTGCGCTGCAAAATCAAACTAAAAGGAATATCTCTGTAAAAAGTATGAAGACGCATCTCTAACAAAAGTTGTACCAGAACATACAAATTGGCTCATAAATAAACATAAGGATATGCAGGAGAATTTTTTTAATACAAAATCTGATCAACAAGATATTTTGTATATGACTCCTTAATAAAGCTGATTTTATTATGTCTATTGTTGCTCAGGTAAGCAATGTTACCTTTGAGTCTCATGTTTTTTCAATGACTTTCGATTTCCACTATATTTTGATCTCTTTTGCTGTGTTATACATCTTATTTTTACAGAGAATATTACCACATATTTTCATTTTTTCATTTTACAGAAATGGCAGCTCTAATAGAGAAAACAGAAATCTATAAGAAATATTCAACCAGATTTTCTACGAAACTGTATGAGTTGGTTCCAGAAAACTGCCAGTGTCCTCGAGTTATTGAAGACATACCCAAGGATAGCTCAGAACAGAGAATCATTGTTATGACAGAAAAATTACCAAATTTAAGCTACACCCGGTCAGGAAACAGACGAGATGTGCAGATGACAATCTATTGTGTCAGAGACACAGATGGCACAGTATGTTATTGTATATATGCATTGTGTTTCGAATGACAATGACTGTCTATTATTATGGTGATAATAGGGCCATCAATAATTACCATCCTTGTTGAAGAAAGTTTTGATTGTTTATAGGGAGCTCATCTCCCATTTTGGAATAATTACTTAATCCGTGAATTTTTTATGTCTGAGAAGATAGATGAAGAATAAAGATAGAGTAACAAATTAAATGCTTTGGTGTATCTGTATGACTTTAACTTTCGCATCTTTAGCTTCATGACAAAGCTTTACTCCAAATTTTTCTACCCAGGAGTACTACTGTGTAGCAGAATATCCTGCAGTTATAGCAGGAATGCAAAAGATGATAGAAGAAACATCCTCCAAGTTACGTGAGTGTGATAGGCGGACTCAGATAGGGCGTTTCTACTACACTCTCAGCGCCTTACTGCGGCATGAAAGTTTGGAAGGAACTCTCAACAAAGCCAACGTAATCATGTACAATGGTAAGAAGAAAACAATATGATTTGAAAAATATATACTAGTTTTGCAGAATATTTAAGCATGGACAGAATTACAATCACTCATTCATTTATCATGATGCTCTCTTAAGAAAACAGACCTGGATTTGTGCTGGCCGACGTCCTGGTTAAGGCAATTAAAGAAGACTTGCATGTGGGATCCATCAAAGAAGGAAGGGTGTGTGTCGATCATCTTAACCTCATCCCCTAACAATGTCTTTACTATGTAAAAAATTTAATATTACCTGTACTATTAAAATGTAAAATGCAAAGAAAAGTTGAAATTTTTCATTACTGTAAATTCCTAATTAAACGCGAGGAATCAATTTCCGCGTAAAAACGCGAGAAGGAACCCTCGCGGATTTTAAAGTCTCGCTTTTATTTTTCAAACAGTTTTGAACTATAGGAAATTATATAATTTAAATTATAAAATTGGTGATCGCGATTTTATATTCTCGCGATTTGATACAAAACAGCGGAATCGCGGAATTAAGTACTCGCGTAAAATAAGGAATTTACAGTATTTTGCTACATTTTAAATTAGTACAATATTTTAGCTTAAGTTTTTGGGTAAAAGGAGAAAATCAAAAATAGACTTTCTACATCTATTTCAATGCTGCAAAAACTTAAGAAATAAGGATCTATAGTTGAGTATACATGTACATGTAGCTTAACACTTTGCATTCCTTTCTATGTTTTGTTTTCCTTTTTCAGATAGAGAGACCATTGGACAGGCTAAGCTCCCGAGAGCCAGCGGATTTTATGCATGATGCCTTTTTGTTTTATGGTGACGAAAGCCGTGAGATAGGAACTGAAATATGTAACTATTTAGAGAGTAAAGGCACTAAGCTCTTTATTGAAGACCAGAGAGCAGGACAAAAGGCAATTTCAAATCTTGATTATGTCATTGGGAACTGCTACTGGACTATTGTGATATTAACAAGAGAAGCATTGAAGAATAGGACATTCACTTTACAATTATTAAGCCTTTTAGAGTCATTTTTAGAGGACAAAAAGATTCGCCTGATTCCTGTACTAGTTGATACTAGATACGGCGACATTCCAGACGCCATCCGATTTGTGACTTATGTAGGTGTTGATGAAAACAAAAGATACTTGGAAAGACTTTATTGCACTTTAAAAGGTACACTCTTTAAAAGGTTTTGTGTAACCATTGGTCATTTGAATGACCATAGAATTGTTAGATAGTGGGGAAATTAGATAAAATGTACCTTTAATTACCATTTTAAAATGAGCTGGAAAATCAGTTAGGATAACATGTACATGTATTTCTTACTAAGGAAAAATATTACGAAAGATTTGACTATTTAATTATCGAAAATTGACCTATTAATCTTTGTAGATGTTGGAGATTGAAAAATAATAGATTACATACTAATATTATACATGCAAATAAATTTCTTTTCAAGTGTGACCAAATGATTGTAATACCATGCATTTTTAAAGCACTCCACATTTTGATGTTGATGTATACATGGACATGCCTGTTGTGAATATTTATGTTGTTTTTTTTTTTCAACTTTCTTGTACGAAGGAAAGGAAATCCCTTTTGACAGAGATACATTGATACCTGCAGGGAACGTTGCATATGGACTGGCATGGACTTACGTTCTGAACTATCTAGCATTTGTTCTGCAAGGTACAATATCTCAATTATTTAATTTTAACTATATGAACATAACTAGTTCAGATAAATATATATAAATCACAGTTGCATATTTATGCATGCATTGTTTATTGAGAAGTTTTCTTTACTCAATGACATGCATTTTGTAGGATTGAGCGATTCTATCATCAGAGCTTTAGAGAAGCACAACAAAAGTTCTTCCATTTACAAGGAAAAAGTGTACATTTTGGTTCCTTTTTCTTGTGATTGTAAAGACAAACTGAGTGATGCTGATGATAGTATATCATACTTGGACACCATCCATCCAATATACGTGGATCTCAGCGGCAACAGTCGAAAGTACAGTTTCGACATGTACACATTTTTTGACAAAAATGAAGTAAGTACTAGTTATTGGTATATAAAATGAGTGCAGCAGTATATTACATTGTACAGAAAATCAATCGCTAAATGTGAACGAATTGTTTTGATAGATTGTAAAAGTAACAACCTTTCCATTTTTAACTTGTACATGAAACCTTTAAAACAGTTAACTGTAAATCTTAGTAGGCAGTTTTATATGAAATTGCTTTCATTGACTCACCTAGGCCAACACACTTATGTCAATATATGTTTACTCCTCTAGTTACATCATAATGTGACTGAAAAACTTGTTAGTATATGTTAAATCATCCAATAACAGGAATATTATGTTGGTATATATTTAATCCTCTCAATTTAGGAGTATAATGTTGATGTACATTTAAGCCTTTTGTTTGAGAAGTATGGTGTTGATGTAAATTTAATTCATTTGTCTTGTGAATATAATGTTGATATATACAATCTTCTCGCTACAGGAGTATGTATTTGTTGGTCAATACGCTGCAGCCATTACATGTCTGGACGACATGTGGAAGGTGAAGATTGCTGGATTGAGCGAAGCAAACAAGATCGAACAAGCCAGGTTATTCTGTCGTGAGATTCAGAACATCCTGAACCAGAAGTTGATAGAATATGCTCATTTCTGTGAGATTGTCTCCTATGATGGTGGGTTTCACAGATATATTTACTGCCTACACTTCATTTCATTGAAAATCCAAAGGATTAAACTTTTGATTTGAACAATTTCTCTTTCATACATGCAGCACAAAGAGAGAGAGAGAGAGAGAGAGAGAGAATGTCACATCACATTGCATTAATTATGAAAGAATCAATGCCTCAGTGTATCTAATTTCCATGTTGTATGAAATTCATTTATTTAACAGATAGAAAGTATTCGCTTTCCAAGGAGATGAAGAGGAGACTGAAACATACACCTTGAGATGAATCAAATAAGTAAAGAAAATTAAAGGACAATGAGAAGTACAGTGCTGTTATACATGAACATGTATACAGTCATATAATATATTATAACATGATATAAAGTTACCTATACCTGCATGTCATTCCATATTCCTGGACTATGTTTTTCTGGATTTACTAGATCTTGATTTATGTTTTGAATGTACTGTATATACGGTGTCATGTACATTTCTGTCTGATCACATAGATGTACATTATTGATTCTCTGTATTTGTATGTATATGTATATTTTACTAGATGTGTATGTTCATGTAAATGTGCTCTTTATAATATATTCTTTACAGTAAATTACAGATTTGTATTCATGTGTTATTAACACTGTGATAATGTTAAAAAAACCCACATTTTTGTACTCAATATATTTTAAATCTCATAATCACTCCGCCACAGCATAATATTTTTTTCTGATGAGGAAAAATGTGATTGTAAGTTTAGGGAGAATAAGAGAAAATCAAATTGGAACAATCAAAAAGAATGCTTTAGTTCTAAGCCTTTGATGAAAGGATGTTTATACATTTATTTTGTTAAAATGTGATCCTATCAAAGATTATGCAAGTGTTGTATAAAGCGTGATGATATTTTTTTCATTTTATGCTGCTGAAACATGAACTTTCATTTCAGTGTTTCAATGTTTTACAATCATTGTTATTCTAGCATCATCTGATTGCTAGTGGGAGCACTAGTACAACCTGTTGTTGTTTTATGTTATGTGCATATTGCATTATATATATATTTTTTTAACAATATATTTAAGTTGACATTCTAATAACATATTTTTAATAATTTTATCCCTAGTCATTCTCATAGATCATGATGATTTTACAATAGCTGTAATGTCAGAAAAATTATTACAGTATATATTTTATTGTTTATTTAGGAAAATAGTGTACCTTTTATATGCTTTGGTGAGTGCAATTCACATCAAGAGATAATTTTTGTAGACTGTTTGAAGGCATTACAAAATAAAAAAAAAAACCCAAATGTTTAAAGTATTCTTTTTTAAGTCTTTTAAAAAATAATGCATAAATTGGTCCTTAAGCAAAGTTCAAACAATCAATCATTGCAATTATTTTACACCTACATGTATGCATAAATATATCAAATGTGAGTTGTCATTTCTTAGCATTAAGAGGATTATTGTACAGAAGCTTTTATATAAATAGTGCCTGTTTGGGAGGGTAACAGTTGAAATTGACACCCCGAGAAAACCATTGTCAACCGACGCGAAGCGGAGGTTGACAATGGTTTTCGAGGGGTGTCAGTTTCGTACGCGCATAATTTACGCGCATGTAACAATTCGTTCTATCGGCCCGTTGCCAAGCGTGTTGCTAACGCTGAGGGTAAGAGAACGGATTGTCAACTGCGTCTAAACCAATCAGATTTCAGTATTTAACATGAAAGTATAATAAAAGAGATTAAGTACACCAAAGCATGATTGACATTTTATGATATATTACTCTATTGTTTTTTTTTTCTTACTAAGATCTCTCAACAATAATTTATCTTTATATTTTATACATTTGTTGCAAAATGTGTTAACTGTGTACTTATAAAGTTAGATTAAAACGTCTACTTTTTGAATTGCTGATTGTTGCATTTTGTTTTATTTTTTTTGCTTGGAAATATTTTGTTATTACTACTTCAATATTTTATCGGAAAATATTGATTTATGGGAGTGAGTTTTTCATCAACTCTTTATGAAATCAGTCGCTACGGAAGTGGAGTGGACCTGTGCACTCATGTAAATAATGAATCCGCAGCATAAAATAGCTCTTTGAAGAAATGAGGAGTTCACTGTTGCTGATTGTTGTTTATTGAAAATTGTAATTATGGGTATTCAAAGTGTTTTTAAAATAAGTGTTCCCTAAATTGAATGAAAACGAATTATTTACAGCTTTAATTTAATTCAAAACAAGACTCATAGAGTCTTGGAAAGTTAAAAAAAACTAAACTTTTCAAAATCTTCGACATACCAGGAGTAATGACACAATATGTCATAGACACAATCATGGTCTGCATAGATGCTCGGTTTACCAATGTTAAAACAAAGTAGGTTACGTACGTACTCGACAATGTATTCCCGATTGGAGGGAGGGGGTACCCGAAAGTGCCAATATTTCTGTGTGGATGGCAACAGATTACTTATCCAATAATTGAATCAGTCAGCAATTAGTTGGTTTTGCTGTAATATTTGCTTTTTGCTATAAAAGGGCAACACACAGAATCAAAGACTAAAATAGAAGGTAAAATTTTTTGAGAATGTCTTAAAGACTTCCTCTTCAGAGAAGCTGTATTAAATGTTTCACTTCTTTGATTATTAAATGACATTGTTCATTTAGTTTTTTAATTTTATTATTATATCATTAAGTTAATGATGTGTGGTTGATTTTAACCGGAGAGAATATTCAAAGTAAACGCATATCTCTATAAAATATTTAACTATCAAATTTATATTTTAAATTTCCATTCATATTAATAGTAAAATATGTTAACTTTAATTTTTACATTAATAGGTAGGAAGGTTATGGGTTTTTTGATCTTAAGAATGTAGAGGATGCCTACATACAAAATATAACAACAGATAATTTAAGATCAATATCGATATTTCGCAGAAGTTACACTTTTATCTATAGAATAAAAATAAACATATGCAGAATGTATTGTATTCCAAAGTCACCAAAGTGATTTCAAAATTGATATAAATTAAGACACAAAAATAGAATAGAATTAACCACAAACATAGAAAAATCTGAGATGTGTAAATATTTTAGTAAGTACATATTTTGAAATTATTATTTAATAATAAGTTTATATATATTAAAGTATCAATATGGTCTGTCAGTAGACATTTTTAATGTAATATTTCTGCTTGCCAATAACCACAGACACTGGATTCCGTCTAAGAAGTTGTCTAGTATCAAGAAAAGTAAAAACTCTTTGCACTCCGCAACATCATAAAGCAGTGTATAGTGACAGAGAACAATGTATGTGAGATTAACAGACTTTGAAGGCTTTTGATGGCATACACTGAAACAGCCTTTGGAAATTTCTGATCACGAGCTTTAACATCAAGAGAACACGACGACATCATCGATGACGTTTTAATGGGAGTAAGAATAGACAACATATAGGACTTTCCATGGGGGAGTCGCTCGGGCATATTTTCAACTCTGGAGAATCTGGACTTTTTGGACGACCTTGCGCTGTTTTCTCACACATACCAACACATTCAGGACAAAACCAGCACACTGTTACCCTAAGGAAGCAAGGTGAAGCTACGAATCAGCAGCAAGAAGGCAGAGACAATGTCATTATATGTTGACATGCCTGCTCTTCTTAAAAGAGGGATATCCGGCCATTTTATCATAAGTTAATCAAAAATGTAAACATTCTTTAACCGACTTGTTCATGCAAAATCTGACCAAAACTGTTGTCAAAGATACAAAAGCAATACATATAAGATGTTCAAACTGTGCACACAAGTGCAGAGCAATGCAGTTTTAGTCACTTAAAACTGCGCAGCTCCAGACTTAAATTAAAAATAATTAAAAATATGGAAGGAGGTCATTGGTGTCTACTCTACAACCATTTGTTGAGAAAACGGTTGAATCTTGCACATTTAAAGCTGAACACCGCTTGTAAATAGGCACCGTCACACAAGTACCTGGTACATATAAACCCTTCGATTTCTAATTTCGTTACACCCGATTGCACACCTGAAACTAGTGGCCGACGTGAAGTATTTCTTTCGTGGTCTTTGGATTTTATGCATTTAATTCTTATTTGATGTGCATATTCTGTTTGTAAATTATATTTTGACAAGTTTATTTGATGTTAGTATTCTCCTGGCTTGAAAAAAGTGCGTAAAATTTGATAATTTCATCGCGACCGAGTATCACGGCGAGGCAAGATGTACGTCAACACAGGTGAGACCTCTACAGCAAAATACTTTAAACTGCTAAGAGGTCTGCAGCTTATATAGGAGTTGCAGGGATAACGGTGGTGAGAGAGAAATATGGCGGACAGTGCCTATTTACGAGCGGTGTTCAGCTTTAAGATCAATTCTATGTAAGAATCAAAGATTTATAAAAGGGTCTGGCCACGCATAGTCACCAGTTTTCTTTATATTTCATACATAGACACACCTAGGTGTTAAACGCAAAAAAACACTAAAAGTTGGTTGCTGGGGGTAACCGTTGTCATGGTAACCGAGGCTAAAGATGGAAAAATAGCAAAACTTACCAACATTGAAGCCATATTAGAAGGTTTTGCCCAATAATGTAAACTATCAAAGACATAAAACAGCCTTGTCCTATTTTCAATTCTGTAATTATATCAGAAAATTGATGGAGAAACCAATAATTTTAAAATGTTACCATGGAAACTGTTACACATTTTTGAAATCAGTTTTTTGCGGTTTTTTTAAAGGCGAAATTGTAAATCATTAAATGTTTACATCCTAATCAATGTCCATGCAATATTTATTTTGTTATGAAAATTGACATCCGTTGCTATGGCAACAAGGCCAGAAAATAGGAAAAACTGAGAAATAAAAGATGATTTTGATATGCTTTAATTCCTGATTTTAGAATTTTTTTGCAATTGTTTTAGTTTGAACATGTAAAAATATATCTAAAATTTTATTATATACCACAAAAAGCTGTGTTATGCAACAGAGAAGTGTTGTTGCTATGGAAAATTAAGTTGCGTAAAAAATCACACAGAAATTCTTACTTTTTGAAAAGTCCATAGCAACGGCATTTATTTTGAGAAAATGTCAGATTTTTTTCGAATGTCATTAAAGTTTAGGATATACTTGATTTTTTCTCACCAATTGATTTTATATATTTATCATTTTAAGTGAATAATATCCACTGAAATATGCCTTAAAATATTATAATTTAGCTTAATTTTAAGGTTGTTACCATAGCAACGGTTCTTAATATTCATATATAAATTCTTTATTGCACAATCATAATAGCGTTTACCAAAAAATCCAAGATTTGCTCTTTTGATTCAAATTAAATGAAGAAAAAATATTTTTAAATTTCTGTTTAGTAACCATGAAAACGCTCTAAAAATATGCGTTTCTCCATGAATGTTTTTCTTTCTTTTGAAAAATGACAACTATTTTTAATAATATATTCTACTCTGGATACCCCAAGTTGTGCACATTACTCACAATGTGTTCTCAAATAGGCATTAAAATGCCATTTTTACATCTTTACCCTCTGTTACCATGGCAACGAGACCACATAGCAACAAATAAATGGTGTCAGGCATTTTTACTCATCAAAGTCTATCAAATTGTAAAGTATGAGGAAAATCCGTGACTATGCGTGGCCACCGAATTTTGATTCTTGCATAGAATTGATCTTACGTTGTAACTTTGTCTTAGGGCACCCTATTCTTAAAATGGGTGTTAGAAAATATCAGTCAGCACGAAATATATTTGTGTTTGTCTATGGATGTACATTAAAGTTATATCTTTATTGAAAAATGTATACTGATCTTTTTTTTATTTATGACATATAATTTTTGTTATCCCCGCACTTCTAAAATGAAGTTACTTTAATTTATACATATATATATAGAACTGGAAAAACAATTTTTGGACTGGTGTAGATATGTCTGTCACATTTCTCACATATTATTTTGAATTGACATACATTTTTTCTGTAAAAATCTAACATCAATATGCCTCCATGGACATAAGAGGTCTAAAGATAGACTGGATTTTTCTTGATCTAAAAAAGATTCTATGCCGACTGATAAGAATAGTGTTCCCAATTTTGAGACAAAGCTACAACGTTTTGCAAGGTTCGACCTTTTTCTCAACAAATGGTTGTAGAGTGGACACCAATGACTTCCATTCATATATTTTGAGATTTTTAAATCTTAGGTTAAGTCTGCAGATGCGCAGTTCTACAGCTGTTCTAAGTGATTAAGGGGGATGTACTGCCATCTTGTACAAATGTGAATCAAAGTGTAAACATTTCTCTAATTGACCTAATTATTGTAAAAAATTACCAAAACTGTTTTCAAAAGATAAAAAACCCAATAAATATGAGGTTTTACACGTTGTTTTGTATGTAGATTATTTATACACACAGAATAGAACAAAATTTTAGAGAAAATTTTAATGCTTTTATATAGAAATGGCGTGAATTCTACGGTAAACCGTACGCGCATAATTTACGCGCATGTAACAATTCGTTTTATTATACTTTCATGTTAAATACTGAAATCTGATTGGTTTAGACGCAGTTGACAATCCGTTCCAATACCCTCAGCGTTAGCAACACACTTGGCAACGGGCCGATAGAACGAATTGTTACATGCGCGTAGATTATGCGCATACGGTTCGCCGTAGAACTTACGTCTTTTCTATATAAAAACATTCAAATTTGCTATAAAATTAAGACATTCAGTATAATAAAATAAATAGTGCCTGTTTGGGAGGGTACCAGTTGAAATTGACACCCCTCGAAAACCATTGTCAACCTCCGCTTCGCGTCGGTTGACAATGGTTTTCTCGGGGTGTCAATTTCAACTGGTACCCTCCCAATCAGGTACTATTTATATAGTGTTACCTGTTGCCAAGTGTGTTGCTAACGCTGAGGCTAATAGAATTATAGATTATAAACTGCGTCTAAACTATTCAGATTTTAACATGAAAGTATAATAAAGTAATTAACTATTATATACTCTCTTTTTTGTTCCTCAGATTGTGTGAAAACCATGCTATCGCAACACTTAATTGATCAACATATCTGAAATTCTGATTGAATAATATGTATTTTGGAGATACCTTATTTTAAGTTGCCCTGTTTCTAGCCTGTTTATAATTCTTTTTAACATTTTTCTTTCATTATAGCTTTGATATCATTATTTTGTTATTAATTCATGTTGTGTTGAATGTATGATTTCAATTTTGTTTGAAAATGTTTGTCTGCTTAGTCCAAAAGATTAGCCCACTCTAAAAAGTGCGTTATTTATTCAAAGTGTCTTGTCACATATCACCAAGTTAAGACTCAAGCAAATAATGACAAGTACGACGCACAAATAATTGTAATGTTTATATCAGCAATCTTATATTTCTTGTCAATGTCTGAGGCTATCTTATCAATTCTGTTCTAAATCAGGGGGGTTGAAGTGGTTTTTAAAATTAAAATGATAACATTTATCATATGTCAATAAATAACTCCCTGTTTGAAGGGTGTGCATTTGTTTTTTTTAAGAACAATGCAAACAGAGATAATTTTGTATCGTATAACTGAATCATGGATCATATTAATTTGATTTTAAATACATGTATCCTAATGCTATGCATATTACAACACCAATTTCTTACATTGGTATTAGAAAAATGACAAGCCTATCATTTTGGACCAAGTTTTGAATTTGAAATAATTCTAATGTTGTGCATATTACTTCATCATTTTCTTCCATAAAAAAAGACAAGACTACCATTTTGCCTATCTATATCTCATCTTAAGATAACCTTTAGTGGGGAATCTTTACTTATTATTGACGCATGCGCAGACTGTTTTAATTTTTAAAAATTCATCTTTAAACTAATTGTTGAATTGGATAGACTAGAATGGAGATATACCCTTCAGAATATGGTAGAAATGGGTGAGCATAATATATTTTACATTTCATCACTATATCACTTTCCTATTTCCATTAACTGATAACCTTAACAGATAAATCGGTTTTTATACATTAATATCTGTTATTTCTCTCATGAATTCAAAATTTTAAAGAGAAGGCCAGATTCAAGACAGATACTGCAGTACATCTTTAAACGAATTTACTAATGGAACAAAAGTACAAAAATTGAGAAAAGATAAAGAATCAACGCCGAGATGGATTAACAAAGTCACGAGTGAAGATTTCCGACGGGAGTTTATTGGTCGTCCAAAGACTGTAAATATTTATTTTAAATATTTTTTTTAAATGGCCAGAAAGTATTTTCATGTAAATATGAGAGACATACTTTAATAGAATATCAATATTTTGTTTTATTCAAGGTTTAACTAGCAATAATGTTTATTATTTTTTTTTACACATTTAATCAGTTAATCGACAAAGAATCAAAATGGTTTTTCTATAAATATGATCGATTATGCACACACACTGCAACATTAAAACTGTGCGATTTGATTGGTTAATTTAATAGATAAGTAATTTCGAATGTCTAATGAACCTTCTCGGGTTTCGGTCGTTAATAGTACTCAATGGTTTAAAAAAAAGTTTCCAAAAGATTCAAACAATCTTCGAATCCTCAACAGTGCATCTTTTAAAGATTTGACCATTTCTCATCTTAATTCGTATTGTATTCTTTTCTGCAAAAACTAAATCCCACGCGATTATTTTTAAAATCTACATGATCCAAATTCTTTAATAAATATGTGCATCCAATAATATCTTGTTGCTGTGATTTGATTTGTATATGTTAGATGGTGACCAGTGTAGGAGATAATCCACATAACATATCCAGGAGTCAGTCTCGTCAGGATGATTACACACCGTCAGAACAAAACGGATCGACTGATGATAGTCTAAACAGGCGAACCAAATACAGAACAACTATCATCATAGTTCTTGTCTTCAGTTGCGTGGTGGCTCTTGCTCTTTCTCTAACTGTTGTGTTTGTCCTTGCAAAGCCACGGAACGAAAAGCAAGGTATGGAAAGGTATACATTTGATAATGCAGATATAATTTCATTTGATGATCTTTAAACTTTTACATAAGCTGCTAACGACACAAAACGTTAAGGCACTTTTTGTTTTTTGTATAAGACTACACTTTTTAAAAGAAATAATTTGACCAAATTAAACATTAAATTATTTCTGCAATGCTAGCTACATTTATAGGCCGAATGAAGCACCAGGTCTAGAGAAAGCATTTTTATTGTTTATATATACATCTACCTTTGGATGTTTAAATAAATTATCCTTCAAAAGTGAGTAAAGGTACGAAAAATGTTATTATTGTTGATTTGCGTTACAACAAAGGATGACTGCACTTAGCGCCGAGTTTTGGGCCCTTTTCGGTTGCTTCTGTTGCGTTTATTTCTTGACCTAATATCACCTTTGTTGAATTTTTGTAAAGAGTCTAGTCAATTTCCAACATGAATTAAGATTTTAGACTGTGATACAATAAGCTCATTCTATGTTTTTCTCCTTATAATTTTCGAAAAAAGGAGAATTTTCGCTTATCTGCTCTTGTTCAAACATAAGATTGATATTAATATGCATGAGAGGTGGAGCTGACATTATCAGAATGGAACTAAAATTAGACTAGCATGAATAACAATGCCATGTATAAAAATTTATGTGATCACTATATGGTACAATTATACTATTTACTGTGGTTTCAACAATTAGACTACGCCCGTGTAAGTACAGAAGACTTTAAATCAATGGTTGACAACTTAACGTGTTCGAAAACATTGTCCTAGTTAGCACTTACACGTCACGTGATAGAATTTTGTATTCACAAAGCTACCTGAGGTGAGAAATCACGTGGTGAATTATAATATTCAACATGCACCAACCCTTGGTTACAACAGGGAAAGCGAAAGTAAGGAGAAGCAGTTTTTTCTCATTTAAACCATGAACGCATGTTTGTCTATTAATCTCCCTTTGACATAACTTTGATAATGCAAATATACAACTACTGTTAAACGGAGAACCATTTCTGCAATTGAAAGAAAAAATCTTCTTTTTAAAGTTTTATTTTCTTGCAAATATCGCATGTCCTTTATTCCATATATTTACGACATACACGTATTTCTGCATAATCCTTTGACGCTTGCGTCAATTTGTTTCTTGTATGTATAATGATGTAACAACACCAATTATTTTGTTTTAGTTTTAACTTTTCTTCCTTGATTATGGTAAATGTTCACGGTTATATAATAGTATACGATGTACGTCATTAGGTTAAGAGGGCTGGAGGGTTGTGGCCATTTTAAGACTATATTTACCTCCTTAAAATGCTCAATTTTAAAGCTAAAATATTAGGATTTTTTCTTCACCAAGTATTAATTAAGGTCAAAAATATCATCTGTCAAAATTGAAGGTAAATCTGATGGGTAATTTGTTGATAACGTAGCCTCCTTAAATCCCCTTGGCCAATAAAAAGAACTTTGAGTTTTAATTAAAGCTGCTTGGTCCGATTTAAAGGGACTTAGACACGAGTTGAGCTCAAAATTTTAAATTTTATTATTCCAATTTAAATGTTAGAACCATTTTATACATAAATAATGAAAAATAAAATTTTGATATAAAATCGTGTCCAAGTCCCTTTGATATCAAATTTTGTGTACGCTTTTAAACGATACTTATGCTAAGTATGTTTAAAATAATAGACATTGCAGTAGTTTTCCCTTCAATTAAACCATATTTCAATAAAAAAAATGATGTACAAATGTTTTTAACAAAACAAACGAAATAAAGACGGTATCGCATTATTTCGCCTTATATTAAAATTCGCCACTAACGTCGAGACGGGGATGATTGTATTACGACTTTGACATCGCTATTTATAAAATCGTAATATGGGTAGTGTTCTGAAAAATCAAAAATAAATATATGTACAAGTTGTTCACCATTATTTCTGACGTTTGTTTTGCTTATAATCGATGCATAACATCCTGGCTGAATAAACCCCAACATGCGGGGGAAGAAATCAAACGGTTCCTTTCCGAAACATTCCCACGATGCATTTTGGTTTGGGTTTTTTTTGTATGCCCATAAAGAAATTATTTTTATTTGCTTTAAATATTTTTAACTTTGAAAGGAGAACGATTATGCAGGTGTACATAGGCGCAAGTCTATAACTAAGATAATTGGTTTGTATGTAAATTAGTTGATGCTGTAATAGCCAAAACATCGACTATGAGGCTTTAAGGGATTGATTATTCGGAGTATAACATGTTGTCTTCTAATTTCTTAAGCAGAGTGTGTTTGATAATTTATTTGTTCTTGTCTTTGACAATGTTAAGAACTGCTTTATATAAATATATTTTTTTTCTTTCTAGAATCATCTCATATATTTGGTAAGTGTTCATTTTTTCACATTCAGATTGTAAAATAATCTGAAAGAGGTTAACATAAAAGATAATATCCATTCCTTTTTTAAATGTTTAAAAAGTAATGCTAAATTGAAATTGATGTTGTTTCATGTAATTAGTTCTGAATTTTGCTAAGACTACTCTAATTTTGACAATACGTCAAAAATAAAACCAAACAAAAAACAAGCTTTACAACTAACTGAACGCGCAAATGGGTCCACCAACTTTTTGGACATAATATGCAATGCGATTGATCATCGACAAAACATCACTACAACCTGGTTTAAAGAAAAAACACCATTTCTATCAATTTCTGGTGTAAAAGCTACAAACTAGAATAAATAAGCAAATCAGTCATTGATATATAGAAGATTCCTTAAATGATGCTTCTACGTATATAAAATACAGAATAGACTTACTATCGTTTTAAAGATACATATAAACCTAAATAAAATAAAAAAATCACCATTTAATGATCGAATAACACGTCTAAGCGTTATTCTAGATCTGAAACTACTAGTAACTGAAAGAGAGAGTTTAATGTCTTGTTAGACGCATGTACTAAGTATGACTTGAACCAAATTTTCTGGTTTCGTGGTGTTCGCAACAAATTTTTTTTGCTCTGTGTTGAGACCTGACAAGCTAGATGATGCGTTCAAAGGAAAAATGCTGGAATTTTTTGGTACTTTTGAATGACATGTGATGATAACGAACGATGTTCAAATTCAAAAGTCCAAAGGACAATTACAAAACAGGAACAGAGTGAACACAGACCTCTTAAAAGATAGAGGTAGGATCAGGTGTTATGGAGGAGTGAGCATCCTCTGCTGACCTGTCACACCCGCCGTGTGCTCTTTGTCGTTATCGGGAAAAACGGAAAAGTCCGTACGCAATTAGGTGATTAATTGTGGTCTTACAATTAGTATGAAATACGTCAGTCAGCACGTGACTCAGTAGAAGATTGTATATGATGACATGGTCGTTGTATCGACCATAAAAGTTAAGAAAAGATGACTTCAAACGAGACTGTTGGTAGTCCTGTTTTATCAACTTGTTTGTCAGTATCTTGCCTCGCCTTTGAAACTGTTCATACGAAACGCATGCCATTGCGTATCGAATTAACTGAGAGGCAAAGACACCGTATGCAGTGATGAAGGTATATTGCTACATGAGTACGGAAAGTTGACTATAGAAAAATTGAAGTCATCACGTTTATCATATGTTTTGTTGTTAGGTTACCATCAATATAACTCAGAAGTATGCATTGAAACTCCCAGCACTTTTAGGGATTTCCTTATGTTTTCCAAAGCACTATATATAGAGTATTAGTTAGGATCATTAGATGACTTTCCCCTCTCGGTGACAAAAATACATTTATCTAGTGGCAACATAATTTGATCCGTAGTACCAGAGAATAAAATCACAAAAATGGTATCGTATATCATGAAAGAGTTATCGTAACTAGTATTAAACCTCGTTTTGAATTTTTAATAGCCATTTAGTATTCATGCAAAACTGAGAAAAAGCACTCTCTTTCTTCTCCTTTTCTGGAGTTGTCGGACAAGCATCCGCCGATGGAACTTAAGGGCTGTTTTTCCAACTAATGTACTGGGGACCCACAACATTCTAGCGGTCTACAAACAGGTCTATCTTGACAGGTCCAAATAGTTCGTTTTAGATTTAATATTATTGGATTTAGTATACGTAGAGGGTATTCAATGTTTTGTTGTTGGATTCGGAAGTTATTTATTTCACGAGTGAGAGAGGATTTTTTGTTATTATCACGAGTGCAAAACACGAGTGAAAATATTAAAACATCCTGTCTCACGAGTGAAATAACTACTGTATCCAGCCAAAAAACATTTAATTTTCTTTTTATTACAGTTCCCCGGTTTTTGTTTTCCCCGTGTTTGTTGCCATGTCCGGTTGCCATTCTCTCTTACTGTGATGGAATACCGATTCGTATACCTTTACAGTGTGAAAGAATATGACTTTTGTTCAATGGATAAATTACAGGATTTTCACTATTGAAAATGTAATAAAGCTATTTATGCTTATTTTCTGAACATTCCTGTACTTTTAGTCTGCTAACGTTTTGCTGTTCTGATAATCTAGTAGATATTTTGCTATAAAAATAACTTTTTGACACCTTATTTCAACATAGTTCTTTCGCAGTTGCGTTGAGAATAAGGGATTTGTTGAAGCTCATTTTGTTTAGATAAGTGGCTCTGGTTACATATTCTTAAGATTTTCTGTAATTTTGATAATTTTTGTACAAGTTCTGTTTTTCCAGGTTCCATGGTCCTCCGTTCTTATCTCAAATAATGATCATTGAAATCTCACGCCTTTATTTTGTTGCACCAATCTCTATTGTCAACCGGAAACTCATTATTAATTAACATGTGGTTTAATTTCTATGTTTCTGGATCCGTCATTGAATTTCTGTTTTGCAATGACTGATCAACTCGGCATTTTGAGTGCCCATGTGTACAAAGTTGCGGGTATACCGGTAACTGCCTCTACCGTTGCGTTGAAAGACCGAACCAAACTTAACAGTTCTTGAATTGAGCCGTGCCTGTGAAACGTACGTTCACGATTGAAAGACGTTATGAAAACGTCCAGCAGCTCAACATTATAATGAAGCGAGTGGAAGAGGAAAGATCACTTAATTTCATTAGGCTAAGAATATCGGACTGTTTGAATATCACAGATTTCTCTTCATTTTTCAGCTTCTTCTGCAATAAAACATGTAAAACATACACATACTTAAATTTTTCTGCTATGTTTCTTAACTATATATCCCATGGTTATTTTAGGGGCCGTCTCAAAATACACACACACTTAATTGCTGATAAAATAAAAAAAATGAAATTCTTTTGCACTACAAATAAGATATAAGAGATTCATTTATAAATAACTAATTCTTATAACATACTCTTACAAAACTTAAGCTAATCATAACGTCATAAAATGCGTAATGACATTTGCCAAACGAACAACGGGAAAATCGTTAAAAATTAAGTTACTTATTAATAGACAGTACGATGCATCTTACTGAACATTTTCGGAATCTCATACACCCGACAGCGGACTTCAGACTGCGGACTTTTTAGTTGAGGGAACATGTCCAAACGAAATTTGAAGAATTTAAATTTACTACTTGTTCCATTATTTGTTTTATTGAACTTAATTTTTAACCATAGTAACGTAAACTTCATATGCTCTTCATATGCTCTTATAAGTAAAAGGAATATATATGCATATAATTTAATTTTCTATCAATATTTTATTTCGATATTTTCTATGACCAATTCAAAAGAATTCAATATAGTTTAGATACTGCACGATCTGAAATCTAGCTCAAACTAGGTCATCGATTGGTAGAAACCTTAAGCAACTTAAAAAGATTACGGACTGCACAAGATAACTATGTTGATGTCGGACTCAAAATCTCATGTAACAAGTATTGGCTATTCCATCTAACCTATTGATGAACATTAACAATGATTTTTTAGGTATTTTTACTTACTATTTATGATTAATTCATTGATGTATTAAAAAGAAAGATGTAAATGTAATCAATAAAACGCCATCTTTGATAAATCATGCGGGTTATGAAAGTAACGATCATTGCAGAGAAAACATTTACATAAACCGCTAACGGGGGCTACAATGTATGCATTTTTCTGCAACGATCGTTTCCTTCATACACACATAAATCATCAAAATTTAAAAAACAAAACAAAACAAAAAAAAAAACACAACATTTTATTGTTAATTACATGAGCATTGAAATTTTCGTTTACGCATTCAATATTCATGATACACACAACTTTGTCACACACTACGCACCGTAAATGATGTACAATTTCCTCTTTATTTATTGGATTTTATCTTTTAAAAATTGTTATTAGAGGAAATGAAAACAAAGTAGAGTCAACACGTAAATTTTTATAAAGTTTAAAAACGTGTTTTGATACGTTCCACGAACACAGTCTTTTGTTTGAGGTCCGCAGTCTGAAGTCCGCTGTCGGGTGTCTGGGATTCCGAAAATGTTCACTAACAAGTGTTCCTTTTAAAGGAATGATCGACATGTAATATCATTTGCCAGCTCTGTTAATGCAATAAAAAAGCATTACGCTACATGCAATAACCAAACCATGATAAATAAGATATAAAGCACCGTTTTGTTGATTTCCGAAATAGCAAGGCATGAATAAGGTCTACTTTAAGTAGGCGAATTATACTACCGATTATATGTGAAGAAAAACGTGATTTGAATTATTATGTATGTATATGTATAAATGTTTTATTTTCAAAGCAAACGGATAAAAGTAACATTTATAGTAATCTACGTGTATTAAAGATTTAGATGAGGTTGTCATTGCATAATAAATAAAGAAGTGCAAGGCGCAATGCGTGCGCAAATAGTAAAATTTGCCGGATGCCTCAATGCCAATATATTTTCCGATCGGGTTCGGTATTTTTGTACTTCTCATAAATGTTTAAACTTTCAAAAAATTACAAATTTCTCCATGAAATCAATCTAATTATTTCATTAAAATTAATAGCTAGGTATAACCCATAAATATATACATCGCCACGTGTTACGGGGTTCCGCCTTCTATACTATTACGAATGCGTATTTACTGTAAACAAAACACATGCAGGGCTTGCGAAGATTCTTCTGGACAGGTTTATTGATAAAAATATGTCTTTTCTACTTCTCCCAGGTAATAATCGTTCAAAGTGAATAAATTAACCAGGATTATTATTTTATAATCATGTTTTTTTCTGCGTTTTAAACACTGGAGTTGCTACAAACTAAATTCATTTTGTAAGTGAGACCCCTTGAGAGGGGTATTTGACATATTTATGACTTTATTTTAAAAGGAACTAAAATTGGTAGACCTTTTATAAATTAATGAGTAAGTGATGATTTGTTCCCTTTAGAGGACCCCTTTTACCTCGTATTCCATGATGACCACAGTCGGGCGAAGATCTTGTAGTTTTCAGCACGTGTCAGTTAAAATCCACGTGGTAGGAATAAACGATATAAGATTAATTCGGTTAATTCGATTTGTACGACCCTTAAATTTCCAGAAGCTCATAATTACATTTATTAGGTATATGTATGTGAAAGAGATTTTTATGAACTTCAACCGTCATAATCAACGTTATTTCTTATTTCCTAACGATACAATGGGTAAATCTTAAGTTAAACACACATTTTCAGCTGTAACAAAAAAAAAAAATAGGTTATATGTGTAATGTGTTCAATTCCATTAAATATAACTAAACAATTTCTTTTAAAAAAAGAATGCACGCATGCATGCACTATGGAAATCAAAGTCAGCCAGTTTAAATATGAGACACACTTTACTGCTCTGTATGAAAATGACTAAGTTACCTATTTTCAGAGCATAATTTTGAGATCTTTTATTTCAGTTATAGCTGAGGGAGAAATAAGTGTACTTAAGAACTTTTCCGATGATTTCAATGATAAAAGTTCAGACGCTTACAAGAAATTAACAGCAGATTTTTCTACAGTGGTATTTATAATTCATGTTCATAATTCAATTAAAGATAGTTTTTTAGAAATAGTTATACACTTTAATTTTTTTCTAACATGTCAACATACTTTCCCATAAATGACATTTATATTAATCTTAAAATATTTACCTCTTTTTTTTTCAAGATGGAAAATGGTATTCAAACAGAGTTCCCATTTCGCCGGAAATGTTATGTAACCGATCTACGGTAATATACACATGAAATGAAGTATCTCTATAAATATAAAAAAAATCCAACATTGATATTGCAGAAATCTAATTTGCTTGACTTTGTTACTTACAGAAGAGGAAGCAAAGTAGTCAGTTTTCTTCTATTCTTGGAGACTGGAAACTCGGAAATCAATAACCAGTATTTGAAGAAAGTCATAGAAAAAACAATGCAAAATGTCAGTGGAATTACCTATTTTGGAAATTATCCTGTGATGGCACCGACTTTGTCGTTTTCACATATCGATATTTTAAATGAACATTCAACCATAACAAAATTAGAAACAACTTCAACCTGGATATTTCAAATGACCACTACAATACCAACAACAACCATCACAACACCAACAATCACCGCCACATTACCAATAACCAGAACTACAAAACTAACATCAACCACAAAATTTACAACACCCACATCAACACCAACAATATCTACTCCAACACCAAAAACCAACTCTACATCACCAATAAAAAACAACACAACGTTAACAACCACCACCACAACACCAACAACAACCACAACACCAACAACAACCACCATAACACCGACAACCACCAACACATTACCAAAAACCAACACTAAAATACAAAATACAACAGCCACAACACCAACTCCCACAACACCAACTATCACAACACCAACAACAACCACCACAACAACAACTACCACAGCACCAACCACCACCACCACCATATTTTCAAAAACCAACACTAAAATACAAAAAACAACTTATACAACACCAACAACCACCACCACATTACCAAAAACCAATACTAAAATACAAAACAGAACAGCCACAATACCAACTACAACCACCACACCAACAACAACCACCACAACAATAACCACCACAGCACCAAAAACAGCCACCACAACAATAACCACCAACGCACCAATAACAACTACTACAATACCAGCAACTACCACCCCAACACCAACAATTACCACACCAACAACAACGACCAGACTAACAACAACCGCCACAACAATAACCACCACAGCACCAATAACAACAACCACAACAATAACCACCACAGCACCATTAACAACTACTACAATACCAACAACTACCACTCCAACACCAACAATCACCACACCAACAACAACCACAATACCAACAATAACCACCACAGCACCAATAACAACCACCACAACAATAACCACCACAGCACCAATAACAACTACTACAATACCAACAACTACCACCCCAACACCAACAATCACCACACCAACAACAACCGCCACACCAATAACCACCACAGCACCAATAACAACCACCACAACAATAACCACCACAGCACCAATAACAACTACTACAATACCAACAATAACCACCCCAACACCAAGAATCACCACTCCAACAACAACCACCACACCAACAACAACCGCCACACCAATAACCACCACAGCACCAATAACAAACACCACAACAATAACCACCACAGCACCATTAACAACTACAACAATACCAACAACTACCACCCCAACACCAACCACCACCACACCAACAACAACCGCCACACCAACAACAACGATCACAGCACCAATAACAACCACCACAACAATAACCACCACAACACCAATAGCAACTACTACAATACCAACAACTATCATCTCAACACCAACAATCACCACACCAACAACAACCACCATACCAACAACAACCGCCCCAACAATAACCACCACAGCACCAATAACAACCACCACAACAATAACCACCACAGCACCAATAACAACTACTACAATACCAACAACTACCACCCAACACCAACAGTCACCACACCAACAACAACCGCCACACCAACAACAACCGCCACACCAATAACCACCACAGCACCAATAACAACCACCACAACAATAACCACCACAGCACCAATAACAACCACCACAACAATAACCACCACAGCACCAATTACAAACACCAGAACAATAACCACCACAGCACCATTATCAACTACAACAATACCAACAACTACCACCCCAACACCAACCACCACCACACCAACAACAACCGCCACACCAACAACAACCATCACAGCACCAATAACAACCACCACAACAATAACCACTACAGCACCAATAACAACTACTACAATACCAACAACTAACACCCCAACACCAACAATCACCACACCAACAACAACCACCATACCAACAACAACCGCCACACCAATCATCACCACAGCACCAACAACAACCACCACAACAATAACCACCACAGCACCAATAACAACTACTACAATACCAACAACTATCACCCCAACACCAACAATCACCACACCAACAACAACCACCACACCAACAACAACCACCATACCAACAACAACCACCACAACAATAACCACTACAGCACCAATAACAACTACTACAATACCAACAACTAACACCCCAACACCAACAATCACCACACCAACAACAACCACCACACGAACAATAACCGCCACACCAATAACCACCACAGCACCATTAACAACCACCACAACACAAATAAACTAAGACTACCACACCAACAACAGCTACTATATATAAATAAAAAAAACACAACAACAACAATAACAACACCATTTACAATTACTGCGAAATGAATAATTACCACAACACAAGCAACAGCCATTACAACGTATCACCATCCTCTCAATCCGTTTCTCCTGACATCATAATTAAATGTCACCCAAAATTTATGCTGTTGTTTATTTTTGATAGTTTTCAAGATATTTTTATGAAAATTTGAAAAAAGTATTAATAAAGTGATTTTTCCCAATTTAAGAAAAATCTCGCTGATTTTCCCCATTTCGAAAGTAGGGGATGGTGGTACAAAAAATCACTGTTATATAAACTAAATTAAATTACTTTATTGATGATTTTTAAAATATAAGAAATAAATTGGTAATAAAAGGACATACCTTTTCCTTATTATGGCTCCTAATGAAAGCATAAAACCTTAGGTTAGTGTACATATAAGAAATCATTAAAATCTTTGTATCCCGACTCCCTACTTAAACCTATGAAACAAAACAAAACGTGTATGTATCATAACTTTATTTGCCAGCTTTGGAAAATCAATTTTATTACAACCATTATTCGCCAGCTTTGGAAAATCAATTTTATTATAACCCCGCTCCGAAGGAGAGGAGGCGTACCGGTATACTGTTTTACCCTTGTGTGTCTGTCTATCCGTACCCTTCCCAAAGAGGCAGAGGTCAAAAGGGACAATTCCAGTACAGAAGTGCAACGAAAAAGCAGTACTGTTACAACAAGTAAAGGTGAGAAAACTTAATAAACCTTACTGGAAAAAATTTACAAAAGATGAATGGATATTAAATATAATTGAACCAGGTTATAAAATTGAATTTTTTAAACAACCTTTTCAGAACTTCTTTCCAAAACAAATTCAATTTAATGCAGTAGAATCTGAAATGGTATCAAAAGAAGTAAAACAGTTGGTTGATAAAGGTGCAATTGAAGAAGTAAAAGATATTTCAGATGCATTTATTTCAAATATTTTCCTAATGTACCGAAAAAAGATGCTAATCTAAGGCCAATCATAAACCTGAAATCTTTAAATGAATTTGTGGAATATTATCATTTTAAACAGGAAAATTTAACATATGGTTTAGAACTGATTCAGAAAAATTATTATCTTACTTCAGTTGATTTAAAGGATGCATATTTTAGTGACAGTGTTCGCACAGACTACAAGAAATTTCTAACTTTTTTTTGGAAAATGAAATTTTACAGATTTGTAGTCTTCCCTTTCGGATTAACATCATGTCCGAGAATATTAACAAAGATATTGAAACCTGTATATGCATTTTTTAGGGAAAATGGCATAATATGTTGTTATTATATTGATGATTCCCTAATCATGAATCAAACATTTTCTACGTGTCAAGAACAAACAAATATAGTTATGTCAGAATTAAACAATCTTGGCTTCACAATAAATGATCAAAAATCTATAATCATTCCTTCACAAAGAATTGTTTACTTTGGAGTTATAATTGATTCAGTTGAATTTAAAGTTTATTTGAAAGATGAGAAAATTGAAAAGATTTTAAGACAAGGTCAACTCATTTTGTCTAATCCAAGAGTTTAAATCAGGTAATTGGCCTGATTGATAGGTTTATTGGTTCATGCTTGTAATGCAGTTTTCGAAGGACCTTTGCATTACAGGACTTTGGAAAGAGATAAAGATCAAAATCTTAAATTGAATAATGATAATTATAATTTTTCATGACTTGTTCTGTTGAAAGTATTAATGAGATAAAATGGTGGTGTAGAAATATACAATCTCTTAAAGGACATATCGCATGTTTCTAAAGTATGGGACATTTTACATATTTTGCCTTCCTTGTGTATATATTTATTACTTCTAACAGTTTATTAGCTGTATAAAAGCGGTAATTAGCCTTAATAATTAGATAGCGTGTCACGTGGTACGGTGAAGTCACATGCGACCTTCTTCTAACAGCTGATTGTAAACAAATTGTAGGATAAGCATTATCTTATTTAAATCTGAGACATTTTTTCACAATGTACGATGTTTTTTTTCATGTTGACTAAATCAAAAGAATCTTATTATTCAGTCGTACATGTTTGAGCCACCAATACGGGTAAAAAACGATGTTATAGACGAAGAAGTGACGATGAAGTCGGAAACGATATTAAATTGATCGACGTGTTAACATGGTAAACACAACCTAGTAAGAAATTTAGCTTTAAAAATCGGTTACAGGTGATTATTTTATCAAAATCTCAATAATTTTGTTTTGGGCGTTCTTTAAGACTCGGAATGTTCATTGTTGTAAAACTTTGGTGCACAAGAAGTTTGTTTCTTCGGTCGTAACTGGTCACAACTTTCTAAGGTTCTTTACTTCATATTACACTGTATTTATAAATAAATATAGAAGGAAAAAACGTTTTCCTTAATTATTGTTTTTTCTGTAAGATCTCATCTCAGTTTTTTATAAATTGGTCATCGTCAAAGACTTTCTTTAAGTTTTACTATAGAGTAGTGAATATAGCTGGATGTGATACTGATGGACATTTTGCAAATTCGGTGTTAAATGGATGAACAATTAACTGTTTGATGAGAGTGTGCTGTATTTACATCGTTGACGAAATTAAAATTGTAATAAAAAATTACTCATTATAATGTTATGATATGTGAAAATTTGATATTGAATAAAATGTAGTTTCATTTGAGTTTTTATTGAATTTTGTGTTGAAAAATAATTGAAGTTATTGGAATAATGTCTTCATTCTTAATTTTTTGTTTGTGACCAACTCTTTAAAAATGCTACATGATACCCTCGTAGAATCGAAAGGCGATATGTAACAAATGGGCCCTCCTGCAAGCATCCTTTAGGATGTAAAGGATGAGGGTCATTCTATGTAATGAGCCTGAGGCTCAAGAGGGTATCATGTACCCAACCCAAATTGATAAAATTTTCAGGGAAATTACCCTCCCAGTTTATATTTTTGGTTGTCACAAACAAGCTTTTAAGAATGATTTCGGCACGTGGAGCTGTGCTTTATATACCACTGACCACAGGTGTGTTTACGCCACAAATGTCATTTTTTAGCTTCCTTGAATTGAGTAACGCCTCGCTGCACTCGGCGATAATGCTACATGATACCCTCTTGAGCCTCAGGCTCATTACATAGAATGACCCTCATCCTTTACACCCTAAAGGATGCTTGGAGGAGAGTCCATTATACATTAAGAAAGCTCCTGTGAAAATAAGAAATTTGAACAACATTAGGCTTATACTTAAAAAATGAAAAAAGTATGCAAATTACAATGTTTTTCTTATAGCAAACGAGAGCTATTACCTGCGTGACCCATGATGAACCCACCTATGGAGAAAGTTATTTCAAATAGTCACGTGGGTTATATCCAGATAGATGTTTGTCAAATGTGCTCACTGTAAACACTGACACGTTTTAAATCGCTTTCAATCGACTTTGTATGGTCAGGAATGTTTGTTCAACTACGCTCAACTAGGACCTAGGGTCACCCGAAAATAGTTCTCTAAAATGAGTGTATTAATGAGCCCTTATGGAACTCTTTTACAAGTGAAGATAAGAATGTAAATCTACTTTCTTTTTTTCTATATCCTTAAGGAGACCAGAGGTCACCTTACGTCCTAAATCAATGTCGTAATCATTTTGTTAATCAATACGGAAACAAAAGTCACCTAACAGCTGCCTTGTGTCATTTTACAATATGGAGATCCATCAGAAGTGATCCACTGAAGGGGAACCAGGGGTCACCTCACCATCAATGAGGAGACCATCATTGTTAATTCATTCGAAGACCAGAGGTCATTTTACAAGATTGAGATTAACTAGAAGTCAGTCATTGTAGGGAGACCAGGGGTTTGATTAAGTGGAATGTCCGTATGAGATCAGAGGTCACCTTATGTCCTAAATAATGAAAAAAAATAATTCTGTTATAGAGCAGGAGTCACTTTAAGTGAAATATTCATAATGAGCCCACAGGTCATCTTAGGTCCTAGGAATTTTATTAATCTATAGGGAAACCAGAGGTCACCTTAATACATTTTTAAGGATGGAGATTTACCAGAAGTAATCCACATAAGAGAGACCAGGTATCATTATTAGTACGCTGTCAATAGAGGTCAACTTATGTCCTTAATCAGTGTAGTTATAATTTTGTTAATCTATAGGAAGGCCAGGGATCACCTTATGTCATTTTTGAAGATGGATATTCACCAAAAGTCAGCCACTGTAGAAGACAGACTACCTTAACCTTAAGTGGAACTTTCATAAGGAGACCCAAGGTCACCTTAGGTCCCAAATCAATGAAATAATAATCTTGTAAATCTATATAGGTAAACCATAGGTCACCTTCATTGTAATATCCAAAAGGAGAGCAGAAGTCTGACCCTTATGCATTTTTGAAGATGGAGTTTCGATCACCAGAAGTTAGCCACTGTAGGGAGACTAGCGGTCACCTTACCTCGAACAGCAATAAGGAGACCTGAGGTTACCTTAGGTCCTAATCAAATAAAATAATTTTGTTAATCTAAAGTGAACTATTTATAATGACACCAGATGTTATCTTAGGTCGCCTTAATGCAGTTTTAAAGATGGAAATTAACCAGTAAGGAGTAAGGAGACTAAGGATAATCTTACATTCAGAAGGAGACTAGAGGTCACCTTAGGTCCTAAATCAATAAAGTAATAATTTTATCTATCGGGAGACCAGAGGTGACATAAATTTATTTAGGGGTGCTATAAAAGCTTATTATTATACTTTCATGTTAAATACTGAAATATGATTGGTTTAGACGCAGTTGATAATCCGTTCTATTACCCTCAGCGTTAGCAACACAATTGGCAAAAGGTAACACAACGAATTGTTACATGCGCGTAAATTATCGGGTACGGTTTGCCATAGAATTCACGTCATTTTTATATAAAAACAGTTAATTTTTCTCTAAAAGTAAGACGTTCAGTATAATCAAATAAATAGTGCCTGTTTGGGAGGATACAATTTGAATATATTTGAAATAGACATCCCTTGAAAATTGTCGGTTGACAATGGTTTTTTCGGGGTGTCAATTTCAACTGTTACCTTCCCAAACAGGCACTATTATATAAATAGTGCCTGCTTTGGAGGGTACCAGTTGAAATTGACACCCCGCGAAAACCGACGCGAAGCAGGCACTGTTTATTTTATTATAATGAATGTCTTAATTTTATAGCAAATTTTACTGCTTTTATATAGAAAACACGTGAGTTCTACGGCGAACCGTACGCGCATAATTTACGCGCATGTGACAATTCGTTCTATCGACCCGTTGCCAAGTGTGTTGCGGATTGTCAACTGCGTCTAAACCAATCAGATTTCAGTATTTAACATGAAAGTATAATAATTATAAAATGGCGGTCAGTTACAATTTATTTCTCTTATTAATCTTAACAAACAGGGGATCATTAATGCAAGGTGCAGTTAAGTTGTTTTAACCGAAAGACAAGAACAATTAGCAGCAATAATGTAGCCCTCTCCCGATTTGGTTTTTTTGTGTGGTTTTTTTTTTTTGGGGGGGGGGGGAGAGGGCTTCAACTCCTTAGGATCTCCGTAATTGTGCAAGTGCGGGAGTGATTCACTCCTGTAACGATTTCGTATCAAATCGTATATAAATGACAATAACCTTTGCATTTCTTACCTGAATTCAAACATTGTAGATGTGTATAGCATAAAGTAATCCAAAAATATCAAGTATATTCAATATATCGGTTATTTTTCGTGTATGTCAACAACGCAAGTTGAATTTGTCCGCCATGTTTACTGAACTTGACCGGTTTTATTTTGGGACAGCCAATGAGAATTCAGAAGCAGATCTTGAACTGAATATAGGACACCCCTAATTTTAACATAATTAAAGCGGTAAATCTGAATTTTCCATTAGATACCATTTCCTTAAATGATGTTTTAGTGATAGAACGAGGTAAGATAGCATATTTACACTGACATTCACGTAATCAAGCCCATCAAAACTCCAAGCGTAAATCCCATAAAATCACGCGAGAACTGTCATGGCTGCTGAAATGGACGACTGGTAAACATGCTGATGTGTTTCATCTGGTTTTGTTTTATATACGGTTAGTTTAATCAACCTGAATTAAAAAATCATTTTATCTAAAGGAAGTCAAATATGAAAACGATCTTTTCAGACCGAACATCAGACGCATTAAAAAATTTATTTTGCACCATTTCGGAGATCCTATGCAATTGTAGCCCTCTCCAGTAAACATCAGATATAAAAAATCGGAGAGGGCTACATTATTGCAGCTAAAGAACAATTGAATATGTTATACATGTATATTGAAATATACATCAAAAATTTAAAAAAAAATATTCATTTTCAAAACTCCAGAAGATGTAAAGTAAGCGTTAAATGAATTTTTCAAAGAAATTATTCCTTGATAGATTAGTTTTTATTTTTATCTATATAACCAAATTTAGGCATTTGGCTTAAATATTAACTTATTGATTATATGTCCATTTAATATGGAGAAATGGTTCAGATTATTAGTACAATCTATGTAAAAATTTTAAAAATTCTTTTTGTGAAGAAGTGTTCCTCAACTAATTAAAAATAAATGAGTAATCTCTACTTAGTAAACCCCAAATTATAAATGAAAATATATGGCACAATCCCAAAACCACAGTAGATAATCATTTTTTTTTCAAAAGTTATGTTAATACAGGATTTATGTTTGTTCGTGATCTACTTAATATAGATGGAACATTCATAAGCTTTGAGAATTGAAACCCGTTAATCCAAAGACAAACTTTATACGAGGGTCAATCAAAACATACGAAGACAATGTGGCTGTCTATCATATATTTTTCAGTAAAGTCATAACTAGCAGAGTAATTTATGTAACAATACTTATTTTATTGATAAACGAAGTTTCATTCCATTTGATGAAAATGTGTTTTTGTTACCCGATTTTAAAATCAACATGTTTTGTCACCACGGCGAACGGTAACGTTGAAAACATAATGTAAAGATAACGCAAGCACAGTTAATAGAAATATTCAATCTTTATATCACCCCGAGTCTTTTGTGCTTTTCACCATACAAATTAAATCGGCAAATTTTACTTTACATCTAATTTGTTCACATTTGTTCGAAAATCATAAGTTAATTCCTCGAAGTTTTTCTTATTGTTTACCGCATGTCTCTCCATTTACAGTAAGGAAGTCCCTGAATGTCAGATGATGTTGTTTATTTTTTTATCAAATATTTACAGATATTCTACTCTCTTTCTAATTGTCTTATGTTCAAAATACATTTACCACAACCCAACAAAATGTGTTAGATTTAAAGATAAATGTGCAAATAATTTTTGACTTATTTTTTCCACTATTGGGCATTTCAAAGTTTTTATCAGCTCTTTTCCGAGTTAAATCCATACTGTTTATACTTTTCGTTGCTCCGTGACGCCCGGCGACGTCCATGTTTTAGTCAATTTTAAAGAGGACTCTGTGACTTTAGTTACTGATATTTGCTCAACAAAACTATATATCCCGTCATTATTTGGTACATAGAATATCATAGCAATTTTTGATTTTAGGTTTCAATATATGTCAGTTATAAGTCCAATTTATGGATATATTACTTTCAACATAATATGACATATTGTCAACAAAACACAAAGTTTGACCGTTCGCTGTGACCTCATTTTTGCAGGACTAGATTCTAAATAATTCATAGAAATAAAGGATAATAATATAATAATATGACGTTAAATAACATAGCTATGGCCTCGTATATTTGATTGACCCTTGTAGAGTAAAAGACTTCGTTCTGGAAAGTTCTATTCCATTCTTTCGCCAGAGTTCGCGCTTCGCTAGCTTCTTTCAAAGCTGAAATCGCTTACTCAGGAAACGAATTGCCTTATTTCATTTATTCAACATTTGTCAAACCTTTGTCAAACCTTAACTTCTATGTATAATCTATGTATAATCCAAGTAAGTTCCCTATAAATGTATTCACTGTTTACATAATCATTCAATATTATTTCATTGCAAGCATATATGTTGATGCAAACTACCTCTGACTTGGATCCGCCAAAGCGTGTTCACCACCTTACTTACATTTTTGCTATTTCGAGCTGGTTTCTTTATTTATAAGTACAGATGCAAGTTCAAAAACTGCAGATATGATCATACTGCGTACTAAAGATATACACTTACCAAACTTACAAAACACAATACCATATGGACCAATTACCCCTAATCATATTTTATTGTTTATTTATACATGTAAAGGTTGTAAACCCATGTACAACTTACTATTAGATAAAAAAAAAAAAGAGAAATATGTAAATCTATATCAAAACGGAGAAAAAAGGGTTACAACTATTCACAAACTTCTTGGAATAAAATATTTGAACTCCCATTCAAGTCTACACAGGAATCAAAACTACACTGGCTACAATATCAAATAGTGCATAGGAATGTTCCTACAAATAAATATCTTTTTAATATAAAAAAAACCCACAGAGTCTGATGTATGCACCTTTTGTAAAACAGATGAAGAGAGTATTAAACACTAATTTATCACTGTAATATAATAAAAGAATTGTGGTGTGATATTTAAGAGTGGATTTTGACACAGTTTGAAATCTCAATTGCATTTGATATACAATCAGTTCTTTTTGGAAAATATAAAAATATAGAAAGTTATAAAATATTTAACGTGAAAGCTCTTATTGTAAAGTAATACATATTTTTTCATGTAAAGATATTAGTAATCCATTAACCTAATATATATGCAGTGAAAAAAGTCATAACTACGGAAGCGTATCGGGGCCTACACTTGTTGTGTTTCAACTTATTAATAGTCCTTCTTTTTATTGTATTGTCAACATATAAAGTATTGTGACTTCTTTTTTATGTAAATGAATTGAATTGTATCTTGTGATTTCTATATAATTTAAATCACCTTATTGAATTTTACCAGTTTCATTGCTATCTGTGTTATCGACTTTAAAAAATATGAAGTTTGAAATGTTGATTTATGAATGTGAACTAATTATATTGAGATAGAAAATTAGACAAAGAACAACAAAGCAAATGCTTTATAGCCATGTCGATATCAATATGCTTTCATTTTTAGGGAACAAATTGCGAAAGTATTATCGAATGAAATTCGCGGGCGCGGGAGTTCTGAAGGAGACGTCACTGAATTCTGAATATGGCTGTAGACGGCACATGTAGACTGAAATTGACATTTTGATATAAATCAGAAACAAAGAACAGTAATTACTTTATAATAATTGCAATTAGTATAAGTATTTGTTATCATAGTCAGAGGACTGCTGTATGATCTATATTTAAGCAGTTTGTTATGATCTACTATGTTTGGGTTACTTTCCAATAAACATATGAATTGAGTTTTGAGACAGATACATGTACAAATGTAATTGAACATTTACATGGACCCCTTTACTTACACGTATTATATTACCCACCCTCACCCTCCAGCACCACCAACACCATCACCACCAAAAAATAAATGTTTTATTTACCAAAGCGTCGAAACAAAATATTCAATAATTGTATTTGCTTTTAAATAATATTATGCACTGATAGCATGAGTTTTGCGTTTTCTCAACATCATGATTTGATGCGAGTCTTTTTACCACGCGAATAAAGACAACACTCACATCAAATCATTGCAATTAGAAAATGCAACGCACATGCAATTAGTTCATGCATGATAGTATTTGGTATCGTAGGTACATGTAGATTACATTGTAGATGAGAGGGTGGGTGATTTATCCAATAAAATTGCTTTGAGATCGTGTAATATAAATGTGAAGACGAAGACAGATGGGTGAAACATTGTTTAGCCTCATCTATGGGAGACCGTTGTAACAACGTGATAATTGAATCATGATCATAATTTGGGGGTAGGACTGATCATGTCTACCACCCCTAACTACGATTACAAATGCAAATATTTCGATGTTTGATATTAAAAGAAATATCTGAATTTTAGAGTTTAAATTCCTTTAATGGTGGATTGAATCTCATGGAGCCAAATTTGAATATTCGTACATCGCTATTTTTTTAATAGGCTAATGGTAACATTTCGTGAAATTACTTGTATTACAAATATATTATTTAATACTATTACTCATAATTCGTTGAGTATTTAAATTCATGGATGACAAAAATTAGAATTTACGAAATCCATGAAAATAGAGCATACACGAGTTCCAATGATTCCACAAATGTCAGTCTACATGTGTATCCTACAGCTAGATTCAGAGTGAGGTGACGCACCATCAGAACTCCCGCTCATTCGATAACAATATTTTTGCCATATGTTTCCAAGAAATGAAAACAAATTTATATCTTTATACCTATAATGTATACATTTACATTGTTCTTTGTCAACATTTCTTTCTCGATATAACTAAAGCTCACTCTTATATTATCATTTTTAACCCCATATTTTGTTAAGTCGATATACAAAAAGTGTAGGCCCGGATACGCTTCCGTACATAACAGAAAGACTTTTAACTGAAAAAATGAAGATATAAGGAATATGAAAGTACGGAAGCGCATCGGGGCCTACACTTGTGTTTAGCTTATACATTGTCATACTTTTTGTCGTCTTATCAACATATAAACTATTATGTCGTTTTATTAATTCAAACATTTTACATTGTATTGAAATGAGTTAACATAATTTAAATTACCTTATAGTTATTGATCAGTTTTCTTGCTATATGCTATATCGACTTAAAGGGGCATGGTCACGATTTTGGTCAAAAATTATTTTTTCGATGTTAGTCTTTACAGTGCTTCAGTAAGGCATTTTTAATAGGCAACCAAAATTTGAGTGTTATTCGTTGAGTTATAAGCGATTTACAGAGCTTATAATTCTTTGCAATGTAAACAAAGCTTTTGTTTACATTTTGAATGTTGAAGTAAAAATTCCAGTCTAAGACCTGAAATGAAAGTGTTAAACGTTAGGAACTGTTTATCTATATCTAAAATAAATAAGAAGATAGACACATCAGCTTGAAAGAGATTTTTTACTGGTATATTGAACCTTTGTAAACAAAAACAGGGCACGAGCCTTGTTTACATAACAAATAATTGTGAGCCATGTATCTTACTTGTAACTCTACGACTGACGCTTAAATTTCATTATATCATCAAAAATGCTCTTTTAAAGCATTGTAAATAATAAAAACGGAAAAACAGAATTTGACCAAAATCGTGACCATGCCCCTTAAACAAAATACGGAGTTCAAAATAATAGTGTAAAAAAGGGTTTTAGTCATGTCGAGAAAGAAATGTTGACATATATCAGTGAAAATGTATACATTATAGGTGAAAAAAATGACAATAACAAACCGTCAACCATCTCAAAAATCCATAAAACGAAATACAATTTCAAAGCAGAGCAACACGGTCCTCCAAGATAGAGGTAGGATCAGGTGCCTAGGAGGAGTGAGCATCCTCTGCTGACCGGTCTCACCCGCCCTGTGCTCTTTGTCGTAATCGGGAAAATAAAACCGCAAAAGTCCGTAGACAATTAGGTAATTAATTATGGTCTAACAATTAGTATGAAAAACGTCAGTCAGCATGCGACTCAGTGGAAGATTGTATTTGCTGACAAGGTCGTCGTATCGACCATAGAACTTACGAAAAGATAACTTTAAACGAGACTGTTGATAGTCCTGTTTTATCAACTTGTTTGTCAGTAGCTTGCCTCGTCTTAGAAACTGTTCATACGAAGAGCATGCCCTTGCGTATCGAATTAACTGAGAGACAAAAACACCATATGCAGGTGATGAAGGTATATTGCTACATAAGTAAGGAAAGTTGACAATAGAAAAATTGAAGTCATCGCGTTTATCATAAAGTTTTGTTGATAGGTTACCATCAATGTCCATTTCCAGTAAAATATCCAAATATGAAACAGATGACACTGACTCTGTGGTATCTTTTATTTCAAGTTCACTGGGATATATCGAGTCGACGTAAGTATGGAAATAACAATTGTTAATTGATAATACGTCATCGATATACCTAAATGTTGAGTTGAAGGCCACAGCGAGTGATTTATTTTTTCACGTACAAGTTTTTGAATAAATTCTGCTTCATAAGAATACAAAAATAGGTCTGCTAGCAATGGGGCACAATTGGTACCCATGGGAATTCCAACAGATTGTTGGAAGACTTGATTTCCAAAAACTACATAGATGTTGTAAATCAGAAATTCAAGCATATTTTTAATGTCAACTTCAGAGTACTTGTGTGTGCAATCAGAATGGTTTTTAATGTTTACATTTCTTGGGAACATATTGTGAAAATATTGTTATCGAATGAATTTCGCGTGGGCGAGAGTTCTGATGGTGCGTCACCTCACTTTGAATCTTGCTGTAGGATACACATGTAGAATGACATTTGTGGAATCATTGGAATTCGTGTATGCTTAATTTTCATGGATTTCGTTAATGCTAATTTTCGTCATCCATGAATTTAAATCCGCAACGAATTATGAATAATAGTATAAAATATTATTTATTATACAAGTAATTCCATGAAATGTTACCATTAACCTATTAAAAAAAAAATACGAATATTGGCTCCATGAACATCCATACACAATAAAGGAATTTAAACTCTAAAATTCAGATATTTCTTTTAATGTCAAACATCCAAATATCTGCATTTGTAATCGTAGTTAGGGGTGATAGACATGATCAGTCCTACCCCCAAATTATGATCATGATTCAATAATCACGTTGTTACAACGGTCTCCCATAGATGAGGCTAAACAATGTTTCACCCATCTGTCTTCGTCTTCAAATTGATATTACAGGATCTCAACGTATTTTTATTGCGCAATTATCAACTAAAATGTAATCTACATGTAACTACGATACCAAATACTATCATGCATGAACTAACAATGCAATGATTTGATGTGAGGTTGTCTTTATTCGCGTGGTAAAAAGACTCGCATCAAATCATGATGATGAGAAAACGCAAAGCTCAAGCTATCAGTTCATGCATAATATTATTTAAAAGCAAATACAATTATTGTATATTTTGTTTCGACGCTTTGGTAAATAAAACATTTATTTGTTTGGTGGTGGTGGTGATGGTGGTGGTGATAGTGGTGGTGGTGGTGGGGGGGGGGGGTAATATAATACGTATAAGTAAATAGTTCAGGTAGTTTAAATGTTCAATTACATGTATCTGTCTCAAACTCATATTACATGTTTATTGGAGAGTAACCCAAACATAGAATATCATAACAAACTGCTTTAATATAGATCATACAGCAGTCCTCTAACTACGATAACAAATACTTATACTAATTGCAATTGTTATAAAGTAATTACTGTTCTTTGTTTCTGATTTTATCAAAATGCCAAGGTCAGTCTACATGTGCCGTCTACAGCTATATTCAGAATTCAGTGACGTCATCTTCAGAACTCCCGCGCCCGCGTCATTCGATAATTTTATTTTTGCAATATGTTCCCTAAAAATGAAAGCATATTGATATCAACATGGCTATAAAGCATTTATATTTTGTTCTTTGTCTAATTTTCTATCTCAATATAATTAGTTCACATTCATTAATCAACATTTTAAACTTATTTTTTAAAGTCGATAACGTAGATAGAAATAAAACTGGTAAAATTCAATAAGGTGAATTTGAAGTATATAGAAATCAGAAGAACCAATTCAATATATTTGCATGAATAAGAGGTCTTAATAGTTTAGATGCTGACAATTCAATAAAAAGAAGGACAATTTATTAGTTGAAACACAACAAGTGTAGGCCCCGATACGCTTCCGTATGAAAGCCCTTTGCAGAATGTATCTGAAAAAACGTAGTTATATAGATTTGTCCAAGTTGTTTTTTTTTTTTTCTGTGAATCTTTATATCATTTCAAATGCCCTCAATAAAGTATAGTATGGTTTAATCATGAATAAATACACTATCTGCATTTCTCTCTCTCTCTCTCTCTCTCTCTCTCTCTCTCTCTCTCTCTATATATATATATATATATATACATATATTAAAATCATCTTTCACGTAATATGAACTGTTTAAAATTATATGATTAATTAGCTAGCAGTAATTTAATATTTTGTCTTTTTTTAAACTAAAGTATTGTATGTTTGAAGAAATTCTATTAAAACGCACAAGAACAGAAAATAATATACATGTAACCTTGTAGTCTTTTTATGTCTGTGTTTTAAAATGAACAAGACACATTTTTAGTTTTGGTTCTGCTTTCATTGTAAGGTCGACATTGAAAAAAAAGAAAACGCTAGAAAATTAATTGTAAAAAGGTTTAGGGTTTTTTCTTGAATAGTAATGCAAAGTAGATTTGTAAAGCATGTGACAAAATATTTTCATTTGTACATGTAAAACCAATATAAAAGAGAAATAAGCAACCAATGTAACTGTTCTCAATACAATGTACTGCGGATGCAGTGCTTAATTACATGCATCACTTTTTTTCTTTTTATAAATATTTTGATGCACCTCTGAAAAATAACATTTTGTTATAATTATATGTGACAGTAAATCAAGAAGATCAGTTATGCTTGTTTTATACCTTTATTAGATATACAATTAACGGTTTTTTTACGAATGAAAATTGTACATAAATTTATCCTGATAACTTACATAAAAATGTAGTATAAGATTTGTAATTTCACAAAAGGTAGCCTCGGCAACATTAATGAGAACCAATTTGATTAAAACATAAGTTGTAACAGTATTCGTCGTTTTTACGATATGGAAAAGTGGCCAAAGTATTGCTATTTTGGAAAGTATCAGTCATTCAAAGGACATGTCATCATTTAATGTTCAAATTTTTAAACGTATGTCGTGGGTATCTACATCACGATCTATAGTTTATTCTGAAAGCATTTTAACCCAGGGTTTGGCAACAAAACGTTGTATTGTCAACAAACATAATCTTAAGAAAACATCAACCAACGATCAATTTTAGTTTGGTTTAAAATTTAGTAGAATCTTGGTCCTTTTGCATCCTGTGATTTCAACAAATTTATTATACTTTTATTAATAAATTTGTTGACATTTATATAATGTTGTCAATTTAATCACTTTTTAACATTGACATATCTTATCTTGAGATCGTAACGCATTTGATAAAAAGTACGCAATCAGAAACCCTAGTAAGGATGTGGCACAAAGTCATAAATCAAAGTACAGAAGTACTGACTGGAGTTAATTTTAGTGATTATTCTTTTTTTTTTTAAATCTACAGTTTGTAATTTCGCATGACAAGACGTTTCTTAGCTGTACTTAAAAAATTACGCACATTTTTTTTCTTAAACGAATTCTCAAGCTTTTCCGACAAGACAGATATATAGACAGAAAACCTCATATGAATAATGATTTGTAATATTTAAAGATAGAACTAACGCCCTTGTATTTTTATGAACAACACTCGTACATTGTATTTACAAAACACTTCAATTGCATGATATTAAGCTATGACTAGATATAGATATTGGATAACTACAGTACCCGCAACGTTATTTTTTACAAGATAAACGTAAGATAGGATTAACGCAGGAAAGGATATGATTAACGCACGATAGAACAGTATACAGGCAGAATACGATAGGATTGATATACGATAGGATAGGATAAACGATGTTCATGATAAACGTATAATAGTTTTCAACGATCTAATCGATTAACCTAACAATGGCAGAATTTAAAAAAGAACACGTACTAATCAAGATATATGTTTCCATAATTTTTTCATTTCCACGGCTTACAGATATGATTTACATGTAATATTGGTTAATTGTGATTTAAAGAATTAAGATATTAGTGTCATGATAGAATGCTGGATAGGATTTTACATTTCTTGTTCGATAAATTTTCGTATACGGCGCATTGAACGACTTGTGTCTGAAATAAATTTACTTGCTTATGAAAAGGCACGAAGCGATTAATACGATAGGATAAACAACAGAAAAACTGTGAAAATTGGACGATAAACCTGATAGGCTTAACGCACGATAGGATAGGATTAACACACGATAGAACAGTATACACGGATGATACGATAAGATTGATACACGATACGATAGGATTAATTCACGATAGGATAGGATAAAATTCTAAAGGATAACGTTGCGGTACTGTATAAATTATTACATATTTTATTTAAAAAAACATTTAAAAATTATCTATAATATTATACATTACTCGTTTAAAATTCAGAAAAAAACAGCGTAGTGCAATAAGGTTGAGGCTTCAGCTACTGATCTGCACGTCATGAGTTTAATACTTGTTTGGGATATTAAAATTTTCCTTTCCAAGAACGTTTACAATTATTTTACTTTTGTATGGTCAAATATTTGAATTACTTATCAAGGTTGCTATAATTCTCTTCTCTTTTAAGCAGATTTCTAACGAGGATGTCACAAGATATTTGTATTAGCAAAATAAAATAAAGTTCCGTAGTAGAATAATCTAAATTTTTAAACTTCCCGCGAGAGAGTATTTCACTCCTTTCGAGATTATGCATTGGCAAATTGCAATGATCGTGATATTGGATGGTTCAGAGGTTTGGTTATGCAAACTTCTGTCGTGACAGTGGCTGTCTTGTTTTGAATCTAGTACGTCACAATGCAAGTTATATTTCTTGATCAATGTCATTAAATAGTTATTTCGTTTGATCTACATTTGTCCCGGAGTGGCATTAAAACTTGATGGCAACCAGTTACAATTTATTTTTATTGTTTTTGTAGAAAGACTATACGGACAGGAGATCTACTGTTGGAGGTGCGATTAAATCGTCTAAACCAAAAGGTAAGAGAAAGCGAATACCTAATTATTGAAATATCTATCCAAAATAAAGATGTTCATTTTCAAAACCTAAGAGTATGTTAATTAGTTTACGAACTGTTTAAAGAAATTACTCGTTCTTTAAATAAGATTTTGTTTTACATTTAATTAATGAACATATAGCATTTGGTTCACCTATTAAGATATTTAATAATTGATTGTACAAGTATGATGTTAATCATCTCAATTAATAATGGTTTACTTTCAACAGACAGCAACACCGTTATAAACGTTCTATGATGACATTAAAGTAGTATTCTTTTTGGAAAATTGTAGTTTTAATTACAAACTTTAGATCTTAATTTTTTTTCTGTTTTGCGAAATATCATATTGTTAAATGTTTATATTTGGGAATCTAGGCTGAAATGCACCCAAACAGAAATATTGCTGTAGTCTTACGATATACCTTAGACTGCCTCTAAACAGTTTACTTAATAATATGTCTTTAAATTTTAATAACATAATAACTAAACATTTTGAATTTTAATTTACAACGAATTTTATATTTCTAATTAAACAAATATCAACAGTTTTCTACGGTAAAACAATGTTGAAGATAAAAACAGTGAAACAAGAATAAGTCGTGATAATGAATTACACATAACACACAACACGTACTTTATTTTTTTAACGTTGAAAATGTACAAAACCTTATTATTCTATTACCAGTACATCATTCTTTCAAATACATGCAGTGTTAAGCATACTACTGTCTAAGCTACCGAAATATTTAATGGAATGCATATTGGTTTTTTGTCCACATAAAAGCTTTTGAGATGCATTAAAATAAACAAACGTCTTTATTAATCATTGACGAGCAGTGGGGCGTCATCAAATGAAATGTTCGTGTTTACTTTTAACATCAGGTGTCTCTCTTTTGATTTGTAAGATTATCTCAGTACTCTCAGTGAATGTATATCAAAAAGAAACATATTTGTTGGTAAAATTATCAAACTAAAGTTAGGAACAAAAAGACTCTTTTTGGAGATTGAAAAAGATAATACACCCTTGATAAAAGAAGATACAAGATGAAACATAGGGAGATTACATATCCACTAAAAAGTATACGTTCAATAAAGCAAGAATATAGAAAATAAAGCAAGCTATTTCACGAACAATCAAATAACTAATAGATAATTATTTGAATGATTTACTTGATGTTTTGTTATGTAAATTGTTTAGTGTTATCTAGAACGTATACGAGTCAATGGCAAATACATGTCTAAAACTAACCTTATTTGTTTGACTCTTATTTATAGAAACTGCAAAACATATCAATCACAAAGAGAAAATGTCTTATTTTGCTAGTTTAATCACAGAGGTTTTTTTTTGCTCTCAGGAAAAAAACATTAATACATATGAATTATGCTTTATAAATATTAAAGTGATTGAAGTAGAAAAATTCAGAAAACATTCTTTACACAAAATATAAGCAAAAATAATAAGCAAACTCTGTGATTGAAAATGAAGTTTTAAGAATACATGCGTTCCATCAGTTTTATGTGATTATTGCATGATTATATTTGTAATTAGACAGTTGTATGAAATAATAAATATACTAATTTAGAACTTCATTGACGTTATGATTCACCTATGGTACCTGCTTCACTTGAATAAACAATAACTACGCATTATTGAGATGATGACCATCTCAATGGGCTCCGCTTAAAAGAAGAACAAAAACAGGATTCTACTTAGACCTTAAGAAAATTCAATAAGAAAGAAATTTACTACAAGATTATTCCACGTCAGTTTTACAATAGGCATTTTATAGGTTTAAAAAGGAGAGAAAGAATAGGATTTTACAAAGAGGTCTGCTGTGTCCTTGATATTTGACTTAGCCATTTTGCAACAGTTGCTGAATAAAATTATATTAAGTAAAACAAAATAATAAGTGGCAATATTATAAAAACTGTTAAATCGTGTTTATGATAAACTTGCAGATAGAAAAATCTATAGATTTCAAAGCTTTTACAAATATAAAAGACCGATGTAAACAAAAGCTTGACACGAGTTTTGTTTAGATAGCAAAGAAATGTTAGTTCTGTATCTCGCTTATAACTAAACTAGTGACGTTAAAATATTTGGCTGGCCATTATAAATACCATACGTAGTTAAGTATTTTATCATTGAAATACGGAGAATTTAACGTAAAATTTAAAGATAAAATTAGTGACCATGCCCATTTAAGAAAGATAACGTTATTGATTATATTTAAGCCTTTTTGTTTTGTATTTTGTTTGTTTTTGATTTTTAGGAATTTTCAAAGGAAATACCAAACACTTAACAACGGTTTGTAATATGCTTTATCCTCAAAATAGACTACATGAGTTAAAGATGGAGGATCCAAATTATAAAAGAGATTGGATGAAAACTGTTACAAGCGAAGACTTTCGGAGGGATTATTTTAACCGCCCAATAAGGGTAATTTTATAGAAAAGGGGACATCGATATATTGAATATATTATGGAATGTTATACATGGCAGTGTATAATAAATTTGAAGTATCATTTACACCAAAATATGCATTATTTTTTTTATGAAAATTGTCTTTAAATTGTAGGATAGTTATGATATCTTTTCTTGAACAAATCCTTTAATGTGGTATAAGATGGCATAAGTTATCAATACAGATTTAAGAAAATCATGCAAATTGTAATGACTGTTTTAACATTTTTTAAACTCTTTATTATTTAACTATAAAATGAATTTTTTTGAACTTCATAATTATACAGTTGTCAACTTTGAAGCTCAACTAGTTTTGAAATCATGACTTATATGTCAGAAGGGTTTTTTGTTAACCGATTGGTCTACGCAACTACATGTATACTCAGCTATAGATAAAAAAATTCTTGTTTACCTAAAAAAAAAACCCGTCACATTAACGGGTATTTTAAAAGAAACGGAAAGGACATAAAGGAAAAACTGAAATATAAAACAGACCATTTGCAATTGCAAATAAAAAAAAATCAGCAAACTATTTCACAAAATCTGCAGACTCCAATGCAAAACGAACGACCAGCTATGTGAACCAAATTGTTATTTATTTAAAAGTCGCTAAATGGCACGCAAAAGCACTCATAAAATTAATTAACACTAGATGGTTCGAAAGTATCACTACGTTTACCGTTCATTAATGAATGTCCCACTTTAAATTAAAGGGGCATATTCATGATTTTCTTCATTTTTTCCCCTCTTTTTATATCATTTACCATGCTTTAGTAATACATTTCTAAAGATGAACCAAAATTTGAGTGTCAGTCTTCGAGTTTTAAGCAAGATACATTGTTCACAATTCTTTGTAACGTAAACCAGGATAGTGCCATATTTATGTTCCCTTTGATACAATATAACGGTAAAAGTTCCTTTTAAATGTTGAGTTTTCTATCTGCTTATTCATTTGGAACATAAATAAGCAGTTAATAGCGTTTGTCAGATTCAATTTAGGCCTATACCTTGAACTTTTTTTTAACATTAAAAATGTAATGATGCGATAACAAACAGTGTTCTAAATAAAAGGTCCAAAGGAAAAATACAAAATTCAGGAGCAGAGCAATCACGGACCTCGACAAAAATTAGAGGCAGGATCAGTTGTCATGAAGGAAGGAGCATCCTCTGCTGACCGGTCACACCCACCATTTGCTCTTTGTCGTAATCGGGAAAACGGAAAAATCGGTGATTAACAAGGACCTACCAATAAATATGGTACCCATGGGAATTCCAACAAATTTTTGGAAGACCTGATTTTCAAAAATTACATAGATGATATCAATCAGAAACGCAAGCATTGTTTTTATATCCTCTTCAGAGTACTTATGTACGCATATATCCGAATGGCTTTTAACAAAATTGTTTTGTAAATGACCGATGACAAGGAAAGTAAATTTACTAGGTCCATTTTAAAAACAACAACCAGCTATCAATGATGTCAAAAAGTCTGGATTTTAATTTATTGTTTGGAATGGTTTTTATAAAGAGTAGAAAAGTCGTTAGTTTTGATGCTATTGATTGAAATAAACTTTTGTGATTTCAGATTTTCTAAAAGTTCTTTGGAATTTTGAATATTCACATCTGATTACACAATTTCTTGAATATAATTTAGTACAGTACTCTTGAATTTTCTCCTTTACTCCTGTTAATATTAAAGCAAAGAGTAATAAAAGAGGTTTGGAGAAACATTTACTGGAATCCGCTCTGTATTTTTGTTTGTAAGGATTTTTATGAACTTTAGGTATCCAATATAAGGAAGGTAATTCAAATTCATTTTGGTTGTTTGAAATATTGAAAATATTAAAAACTGACATATGATTTTGAAGAATTTCCTCCTCCGAAAGCGAGCAATGATTATAAGTTGGATTGCCATTTGCAGAATCAATTGCAAGTTCTTCTAAAATACAATTGATATAATGAGCCTTACAAACAAAGACAATATTGTTTTTCTGCTTTGTCAGCAGGGACCAGTACAAAACTGGTCGAGTAAACTATCTAGTTCTTTTTTTTTACTTCTAAATTATAAAATATAGAAGGATAAATGGTTTTCATATTGCCTTTTAATCGCTTAATGTGAGATTTTAACATACATCGAACACTTTTAATCCATTCTGACAACGTGTCAAGGTATTTTTTTATGTTTGGCCCATCGTTTGGTGTATTCTTATACAGAGTTCATCATTTGTATAAAATTATAATGCCAGTTGAAAGGTCGGGATTCCCCAAACTTTGAACCTTTAAGAATAAGTGATTTAAGGTCATCAATATTTACTTTATTTACGTCACCAGTAATGATGTATCCAGCAGAATTATAGTTGAAGGGTGAAGAAGAACAAGAACACATTGAAGGATTACTTTTCAGATGCTCGAAGTCAAGGCATTGAAGAGTTTTTTAGCTCACCTGAGCTGAAAGCTCAAGTGAGCTTTTCTGATCACCGGCCGTTGTCCGTCGTCCGTCTGTCCGTCCGTCCGTCCGTCTGTCTGTCTGTCCGTCTGTCCGTCTGCCTGTAAACTTTTTATATTTTGAACTTCTTCTCTAAAACTACTTGGACAAATTCAACCAAATTTAGCAAAAAGTATCCTTTTAAGAAGGTGAATATAAATTGCAGAAATGAAAGGCTGATCTTTATTCAAAACGGAGAAAACCTCGAAACTGTAAAAAAAGGGGGGTGCATTTATAAAAATCTTCTTCTCAAGAACTACTGAGTCAAATTCAACGTAATTTAGCAAAAATAATCCTTATGGAAAGGAAAATATGAATTGCAAAGATTATGATCTAATTCAGTTTCAAATTTGAGTAATTTACGTAACTAATATTAAAGAAATAATAGCTGTCAATCAGTTTATAAAACTTCGGGTTCGGTATTCCATACCTCGAAAACGAAAGTTCTTTTGTTAGTTTCGTTCAACCAGACGCTCGGCTGTCTGGTTGAACGAGACTATTTTTTTGTTTGAAGCAGCCATTTTGAACGCATGACACACGGGTTGACAAAGACGAATTTGCTGGTTGTGCAATACTTTACGTGCAAAGAGAATATTTGAAACATGCAACATAGATTTCTGCCGATTTTGTGAAGTAAATTGAGGTTAAATATTTCAATGCGTTGACATTTGCACTTACAACATATTATAAAATACTATACATTTTATTTGTAATTCGGTACGATCTCTACGGAATGGTTGATTAATGCAACGTGTTTTGTTAAGATGCTCAGCATTTTCAGTATAAACGGAGATTGTTTTCGCTGCTAGAAATATATAGGTATATATGTGATGAAAAATAAATTGTGATCTTTCTTTGTTTTAGTGCACGTTTCTTCTGGTTTTTAAATTGTTTACAAATTTCTATTTACTTTCCATATTCGAGTGTCAAGCTTCGAATTATAAGCAAGATACAGAGCTTTGCTCACAATTTTCTGTTTGCACACAGAGATGAGGCCTTGCTTTTGTTCTCTTACATTTTAAATGCTGAATAGGAAATATCAAGTTTAAACTTGTATCAAGTTGAATTTAGTAAACTCATTTGAACAAAAAAATTGACTCAAACCTAGCAGAATTGCGAGCTCTATATCTTGCTTATAATTTTATGATTGACGCTGAAATTTTGATTGATCACTAGAAATTTCTAGCTAAACGTTAAATACTTGTACAAAAAAATTAAAAGAAGATATGGTGTAACTACTTGGGCCCCCTCCTAATACGACGTATTAAATGAAATCTACACCAACCTTGATGGTTTTCAGACACAAATATAAACGAACACTTTAAAACATTTTCCATAGTTATGACGGGATAAATGTATTATCGCTTTTCAGAAAATATTACAGCGGAAAATCATATTGGTTTGTAGCCATTTGTTGTTTTTGAATAAAGATGAAAATAATGGGTGGGCCGTGGTAAAATAGAGTGATATGCCTGTCAATACATTGCAGTGGTGTCTGAAGCAAATTGAAAATGGATGGGATAGACTTTATCAGAAATCTTGACAAGCAAAAAAAAAAAAAATGATTTTGAGTATGGCTATGCCTAACTTTGCAAAAAAAGTGGGGGGCCAAGCCCCCACCCACCCCGTTCCAACGCCTGTGCATTGATTATAATAGCTCTTTAACATTTCACGGGACACTATTTTTCATTCGAGTGTATTGATCGATCAAGTGAGTAAGGTTATAAAACATCGCACGAATTTACGCCAGGTAAACAACACTCGTTTATAATGCGGAAGACCAATTAAATTTTTGAATGTTTTTAAGCGCTAAGCGTACGCAGTACGCAAAGCGCTTATTGGCATTGCTTTTCGGGGATGTCACTTCCGAATAAGTGCCACCTATAATCATCTAAAATAATCTGATGACTCGATGTCTAATAATAGAATGCAGAGACGTACTCGGCTGCAGTATCGGTGTTAAGGCAAAATAATTCAAATTATTTGCAGCAGCACACAAATTATCACTACTTTTTTTCTTTAACATCAAATTAAAATAAAAGTTTGTCGGTGCATTTTAAAGGTCAAAGAGCATACGTAGTTTTGTAAACAGCATGTTGCAATGGGGTTTCATACGAAAGTACACGGGCTGTGATATCGGTAAAAAGGCAAAATAATTCCTAGAACAGAACTGACAATACAAGATGGATAGCATAGTGTTTTATGTATTTCAAAAGTAGTACAAGTACTATTGGGGAATAAGAACAGAATTCCAGACTTTCAAATTTTTAGAATATAAAGTCGATCAACAGTAAAGCATTTCATAAGGAAATAAACTGCAACTTAGTGTCGAAAGAAAAAAGATTTGTTTCAAGTGTATGATAAAGGCATAAAAACTTTTCATTTATTTGTTTACACTGCACATGAAGAAGGACTATAGTGTTATGATTTAACGCAAATTTTGAAGCCACTCCTTGCATATGACAAAGACAGATTATGTTGCATGCAATTTTACACTAGTCAGTCTTTTATTTCATATAAAGTTGGATTGTTTTCTTCTGTTATTGCACTAGTAGTTAACTGTTTTCTGTTTTATAAAACTAGCATTAGAACTTTTATAGATTAATACAGAAGTAGCAGTGCTTTTCTAAAAGTTTGAACTTTTGTAGGTTATTGCAGTAGTAGTAGTGCTTTTGTAAAAGTGTTTTCTGTTTTTATAAAGCTAGCGTTAGAACTTTTGTGTGTTATTGCAGTAGTAGTAATACATGTAGTACAAGTAATGCTTTTTTGTAAAAAAAAAAAATCTCATTAAAATTTTGAAATGTACATTCACAAATCATACAATGTTGTTGTAAGTCTTATATACTTAGCTATTTTCTTCTTTCAAAATTCGTTAGGGTGGTATTCTCATTCATCTTCCCTATTATAAGGAAAATCTGCTTATTTCTATTCAAACATTTATTTCACTGAAGGAAAACTCCCTGCATATTACAGAGTACATTTCTACATGTATAATTCAGAATATATGTTTTAATGGCACTTTTCTACAGGTATTGCATTAAAAGTTGATATAATAGGATTATCAATAGTCTCGTTTGAAGTCATCTTTTCGTAAGTTCTATGGTCGATACAACGACCTTGTCAGCAAATACAATCTTCCACTGGGTCGCATGCTGACTGACGCTTTTCATACTAATTGTTAGACCATAATTAATCACCTAACTGTCTACGGACTTTTCCGTTTTTTCCCGATTACGACAAAGAGCACACGGCGGGTGAGACCGGTCAGCAGAGGATGCTCACTCCTCCATGGCACTTGATCCTGCCTCTGAGGTTTTCCAGAGGTCCGTGATTGCTCTGCTTTGGACTATTAATTGAATACCGAATTGTTCACGGATTTTTCTCCGTTTTTCCCGATCATGATATTTTTTCCACATTACGACATTTTCCCCGATAATGACATTTTTACCGATATGACATAAGGCGCACGGCGGGTGTGACCGGTCGACAGAGGATGCTTACTCCTCCATGGCAACTGATCCTACCTCTATCTTTTTGGAGGTCCGTGTTGCTCTGCTTTGAATTTGTATTTCGTTTTCTGGGTTTTTGAGATGGTTGACGGTTTGTAATTGTCATTTTTTCATATAGGAGAAAGCTACACCGACACAAATATTTCGGAACTCAGTTCGAAACATTTCATTCTTTTCAAACCATCTTTTCAACCCACTCCTTCAATTAACCCTTTAGTCGAGTGGCTATAAGATTGTAAAACTCAGATCCGAGAGTTCGAATCTTGCTTTATTCTGCGTTCATGATTTTTTTGGCTAGGTAGCAACTAGGTTGTTCAACGATTAGCTAGCTAGCCGCTAGTAACATGTAAACATACCTAGCCTAAAATTATATGACTAAAAATCAAATTCAAGATGGCTGCCACCAAGTTTCAACAAACAAACAATTTATATTATTTAATGATTTTTCGTGTGTTTGATAAGTAATTATGAATTTTTAACACATATATATCTGCATGAAATGACCAAATCATGTCGATGAAGTTATTAACCTGTTGATAATTTAAACTTCAAATCAATGAACTAGAGGCTAGGCTACCTTATCATTCAATAGACCTAGATATCTATAACCTAGCGGCTATGCACGCATCTCGGTTATTGATCGCAGTCCTGGATATTGTTTGTAGTTCAATTTATACAAAAATGCAAAATCTTGGCTATATATATGACGTATGTAAACTTTTAAATTCATTCATCATGATACATGTATAATGCAATTAATTTTTGGAACAGCTTAGCGCTTCTCAGTACTTTCAGTACTTTGATTTTTAATTTGAGTGCATTGAGGTACAATATTCTTCTTTCACTTATAGGATTTTTTTAAAAATAAAATACAATAACTAGTAAGAAGTTGAAGAAGCAACTGTACCTATATGCTCTCATATATTTTGATCGCTTTATAAAGTGTGGGGAGGAGGGGGCAGAACTGAAAAAAAGGTACTTGGAAGTTAACAGTGTACCCCTACCAAACATTTAGTTTCATATCTTGCATAGGATCTTGTTTTTGGTAAAAATGGTATTTCATAAAGGTACAATGTCAAATTAAGATTAAGTGTACGCAAAAATAAGTGTAAAATTTGGATACTTTACGGCATTCTTTTTTGTTATTCTACCGAGGGGCCATATGGCACAATATCCTTTGAACACCCATATAAATCCATTGTTGCTCAGGTGAGCGATGTGGCCCCATGGGCCTCTTGTTGTAATTAAAAAGTTTGGAAGCAATGGTCCATGTATCATTGTAAAGAAATACAAGGAGCAGGCTTCGTGAAAAAAGCATTACATTAGCCTTGTTTACATAACATAGAATTGTTACTCGACGGCTGACACTTAAATTTTGTTTGACTACTAGAAATGCATGACCGAAACATTGTAAACATTTAGAAGGGGTAAATATTTCATTTTACCAAAAACGTGACTATGTCCCTGGAATCACCTAGAATATCATAAAATTGAAAATATAACACAATCGAGACACGTAAAGCCAAATTTTAATTCGTAAGTGTGTGATGTTTTACCGAGCAAACGTCACCCTATATTTAGTAATAAGAAAGAAATTATTTAATAAACAAATAACTTGTTCTTCCGTGAATTGTACAGCCTGGTGGGTTATAGTACTTACTATAACCAGAAATAAGTATTCAACACTTATATTTATATTCATTTTGATGTTTTTAGTACATATTTAACTATTTTGTATCGTCGCTTTAATACCATTATATACGTTCCTTGTCATGAATATGAATAAAAGTTGAAATAATCATAAAACATCCAACTTAGTGCGTTTACTTGACTTGTGCTCAAACGCTGTGATCATTGAAACTCACAGATTTCAAATGCAAGCATAAGGGGAAATATTCAATGGATGTCAATATCTGTTTTCGTTATCTTTTTTAAGATGCATATACCTCACTTTATCTTCAAAACATATTTTCATTTAAAGCAATATTCTAAATATATGTTGTACTTGCATTTGAATGTGACGTATACCGTATATACTTAAAAATCCCAAATATACGTACTAAAACGTAAATTTTCCAAAACCTCTAGACGATTTCATAAATTTCACCAAAGAGTTTTAAAAACTTTTTAATCTTTATAAGAGTGCATACTGTAGTTTTTAAAAATCATTTTTATATCTAATTTGTATTTTTGTTTTGTTGTTGTCAAGTAAATTATTTTTGCACTTTGAAATAGTTAATTACATGATTTCATACAGAAATAATAACTTGTTGTCAGATTCTAATTTGTATTAAAGATGGCGACAAGTGTAGGAGATAAACCATTCACAATGGCCAGGAACCAGTTTCATCGGGATGATTACGTACCGTCAGAACAAAACGGATCGACTGATGATAGTCTAAAAAGACAAACCAGCTACAGAACAACTATCATCATAGTTCTCGTATCCAGCTGTTTTGTTGCTCTTGCTGTTGCTCTTACAGTTGTGTTTGTCTTTGCTAAGCCAAAAAACGAAAAGCAAGGTATAGAATAAAGGGAATAAACAAAATTGACCAAATGCAAAGTCTGAAATCACTTTTAAATTGTCTTTCTTATTATAACGATGTAACATTAATCATGATATTTTTCTTATATTGCATTTTAATCATATTCTTTTGATGAATTTTCACTTCATTATTTATTTCCCTATAAATTTAGGCTGTTAAACGCATTCTTACAATAGTATCTTATATTTTGTTTACTGTTTCTTGTTTCAAATGTTTTGATCTAAGCGCATAGTTATGATGAGCAAGGTTGCTTTTAAAACTGTGAAAACTATGGTGTCAAGGTCAGAGTTTCTAGTGTTATGGTGGAGGGTATCTAAAAGGCATAGGAAATACATATTTAAATCAATCGGGTAGACTTCTGCCAAAGTTGTGAAATTCATGGTCCCACGTCCTTTTTGGCCACTTTGTGAAACTTTGAAAATATTCTCACTTCTTCTGGGTACTGGGGCAATAAGGGACCATTTTGTGATAAAAAGAGGCTTTTTTGAGATTTTAGCAATTCATGACAACCGGGCTAGGGATACTCGTAAAGTTGATTCGAGCTTTAATCGTACGTGTATATATATATATATATATATATATATATATATATATATATATATATATATATATATATATATATATATGAAGATATAAGGGATGGCGATCACCAATCGTGCTCAACTTTTCAAAATCTATTAATAAATGATGCTAATATCACTGTTGAGTAAATTAACAAATATTATTTATTGTACCTACGATCAATGCGTTTATTTCATGTTTTTCCTTTAATTCGTAACATCAATTTATTACATAGAAAATGCAATCGTCCAAAGCGGGCACATATATGTTACTGGGATCCAAAAGGTTAATTTCTAGTATTTCAAATGGAAATCTATTACTTATTATGGCCAGACTTTGTTTTAAGAAGTCGAACTGACTGCACTGTGAAACTGCGGCATGTGGGCAGAGAAACTATTTCATGAATGTTTCCTCGCGATCGTTGTATAATATTTCTTTTGAATAAATATGATTACAATGTTTATATTATATTTTGATTGATACATACTAAATAGACTATGCCTATTTTGCTTTCTGTGTTATTTATAAGTTATTAAAAATAATAATAACATTTTAACAATTCTTCGCATTTTGATACGAGTAACCGGTTATCGGTCAGAACGAGTTACGATTAACCGATTAGCAATTCTGCAATCAAGTACCATCCCTAGAATATATCATTATTAACTGTGTCACATCTGGCAGGCAATCTAAATACATGCTTAGGTTAGCAGGGTAATAACAAATAGTTTTTCATTATTTCAAAATACCTAACCCATTTATTTTCTTTATCCTTTACCAACATATGAATCTTGTTTTACGCAAGATTATTTCCTACAAATACGATTTATTTGCTTAATCATCTAAATTGTCATTTTTAAAGGGTTAAAAATTGATTATATCATGTGACCGTTAAGGCTCTTGGAGCTAGTGTTAATTCTTTGTAATTGGTTTGTTTTTTTCTGATCTAAATGTCGTGTCGTCCTGAAATATCTTTAATCTTTTCGTCATGTTGGTCGTATCTGTTGCATTTCTTAATATATCTAAAAATTGTTTTCCAAACTTAACTTAATTGTTTTCAGAAACATCGCATGTGCTCGGTAAGTACTTTTTACGTTTTTTCGCACTGCATACAATTACCTTATACTGAAAATATTTTGTTAAAACTTAGAATAAGAAACTAAAACCCATTTCTCCTGAAAATATTAAACTAAACCATAAAGTTAACAAAGTTTATAATGAGAATTGAGGTTATTTAATCTGAGGAGAAATGGCTTTATTCTTACACATAATAATAACATTCACATGCATAGATTTGATTGCGCATGTGCATGCGAAAAGTAATCGAGAGAAAATAAGAATAATTAATGTTATCAATAAACAAAGAATACCATTTCATACCTGATCAGGGAATAAATAAATTAAAACGTGACAATTAACCTTTTCGGAGATCCATCACGTAAATACATATGGCTTCGTCTTTTTCGTAGACTTCTTGTTTACATATTGAAAAAAAAAACCCACTTGCAACACCACGTGATAATAAATATTTTAAACCGGGTTGTTTAAAATCCGGACTGGAATGTAAAAAAGGTACTTGGAAATTATTTTCAATACTTAAAATGCGTTTGATTTAAATTGTATCATTTTTAGATAGTACATAGCTTTTAAAGCTTGATAAAAATGCATCAACATTTCTTTTTTGAAAAACATTCATTAAACACGACATTAATATATAGCTTTAACTTTCTTTCTTTTGTTTTTCATTCGGTGCTAGTTTCTCAATTAGTTGCCTTTGTATTGGAATATACAATATTTTATATCCTAAGGCTTAATTTTTGATACACATGATTAAAACTGTGCGCGCACTCTGATGTTTCAAAATTTATTCATTATTGTTTATAATGTATACCTTTTTTTCTGATTTTCTGATTTACAAACAGTGGTTGCTGAATGTGATTTGTTCTGAATTTGACACAAACAATTTTGTAAAATTTTCACTTTCACTATTACGTCACACCCATAAGTTAAATATTTGATGTTATATGTAATCAGTATGAGTGTAAGGTTAATTATAATACATAGGTACTTTTAACTTAGAAGGAAACCCTTTAAAAATGAACATTTTTGCTTATGTGAAATATATGTAAATGTACATGTATAACGAACGGATCCTCAGAATTGAGCTATGGATGCTACATTCACACTTTAGACCCTGTATGCCCATAATCTGGAAAACCAGCAGGTACATGTATTTGCATGAAGCTATCTAAGGTCAATGGTGCGTCGTAAGTACGTTTTAGGAAATGTCTTAATCTTAAGTCTGTTTCTTTAAGTTCTTTTCAATTTAGGAAACGCAAAAACTTTGTCTTAGCTTTATGGTAGCACATAACTTGTCCCAAGTCTATTCTAAGGTTGTATCCTAAGGTGGTAAGTTCACGTTTTAAGGGACATTTGGACTGTTGTTATGCATTGCACGACATAGAGCGCAAGGCAGATGTGACCGGTGTCGTATAATTTAAGGTCCGCCCCGTAAAATGATCCGGCCGGACCTTTAATGTTAACATTTAAGGTCCGGCTTTCCCCTATAAGAAAAGGTCCTACCAGTAGTCACTTATTAAAAGTTCTTTTAAAGTAATCATTCTTTTTGCTCATGTACATGTATCTTAAAGATGCCTTTGTTTATATAATCCAATCGGACATTTGCGAATGGTACATGTATGACCGTATTACTAATTAAATTACTTTTGGAATATTAAATATTGATAGTGGGTTAGATTTTGACCAATTGTTTAAGAATCTGAAAAAAAGGAAAACAAGGAGTATATTTGCACACACCATTTAGTCCCTTTGTTTTTAATTCTTTCCCGGTGTATATGTATTAGCAGAGGGTTTCACGACAGGTAAACACGGGTACAAGAAGCCATGCAGGCATTCACACCTGTGCTAATCCAGAATACACCCATGAACTGAGAAAGAAAAAAATGTCTCCGCTGTAGTGTTCTACACAACTAAGATTGTCTTTTTAGCTCGTGCTTTGTTTAATTTTCAGTAGATCAGGACAGTATGATAATATACTAATATTTTATACGTCTCTAAGTAGATTTATCATTAGTTTAAAGGTATATGTGGCGTATTTTTGGTGAATAACAATAATAAGATCTGATTATTTGCTTCATTTCTTTACTTAAAGATAGGACTTTCACACAAATTACGCTTTATAAGTCAATCGCATAACAAAGATACAAGAAATCAAAAACATATTTTTTATTTTTTACCGGCACGGTAAAAAATACAACAGATTTGAATAACCCCGCCTTAAATGGGTCACGTGACATCCATCTTGGTCTATCAACAAGAATGGCGACGACGAGAATGATAGGTATACCGTTAAAGTTTGACAGATTTGGCAATGAAAGAAAAAAGAGACAGACTGACAAGGATAGGAACAAAGGGAAGATTGTCATCGGAGACCATGTAGATTGATGGAACAGGAATTAAAGCCAAATTAAACTTAAGTTTCCATGATGAAGTTGTAGGGGTTTTGCTATAGTCAGGTTCGTGCTCCATGTGTTCCGTGTCTTTACTTTATAAGTTTTAAACCACAAGTAGATTTTCGTTTAGAGGAATTTTTGAATAAAGAATAAATAAACACTCTCAGTACATCACTACATGCATCCCTCAGGGAGAGGTACATGTATTTACTCCGTTTACCGTGTCGATGATGCTAAAATCGTGTTTCGTCTTTATTACACGTAATTAACAATTTATATCGTTCTACATTAATGAATATCGGAATAATAATGCTTCGAGTATCATCTGATATAAGAATTATCTAATTTAAGACATGAAAAACGTGATTCTAATTTGTAAACAAACTCTTCTTCCATCGTGTTTTCAATGCTAGGTTTTCCCGCACTCATGCGCAGTGGCGTTATAAATGGCGAATAACATTAATATTCATCAGACGTATAGCAAAGTTTAGAGACAAATAACTAAAGACAGAACATGTTTTATGGGCCTAGAGTTTGTGAAACGTCTAATTATAAGAAGCATAATGTATATTTTTACTCAAACTCATGTAAAAAATTTTACTCCAAATACGCCACATATACCTTTAAGATAAATTTTAAGAGGCCGCATATGTGGGTTACCTGAACAAAGGGGATATACGTTGACAATATAGTGTATACGTAACTGTGGTAACTATAAGGGTGTGAAAAGACAAAAGAAATTAATTAGATGATCATACATGTACATGTACATATAATTAAAAAGCAGGTTTTGATTGACTACAGGTAAAGTGTTTATTCATTCGTTCTTTATTCACTTACGGCTTTACAGCCCATCAGTATTCATGTATATACAATACATATATCATACAAATATGCAAGTGGAACAGAAGAATAGACAATATACTTAAATTATGGCAACAAATCATTTCGTAATTTTAAACTATTATTTATATACTTTCCAAGATTATTCATAATTTTGATATTGAGCTTAAAAGTTGCACAAATTTGAACATTGAAGATCCCCTCCAAAAATAAGGTTTAATATATTTTTTATCTCTCTCTCTCTCTCTGACTCTCTCTCTCTCTCTCTCTCTGACTTCCATGTTGCAGAGGGGCCTTATTTGATATCCCAAGATACGATCTGCCCCGATGAAATACTGGAATCATTGTTAAATAGGAAAAAGTTAAACAAATTGACACTTGTATTGACTTTCATTTAATGATGATCTTTTGTTTCAGTGGGTAGGACCAAATATTATAGTTCAAGAAAAGGTCCGTCTCGTTGAAATACTGAATGCAGATAATTAATATTCATATTGATACTTGCTTTGATTTACCCCGAGGATCTTTTAATTTAGGAGTAGGACCTAATATTATGGCTCAAGAAAAGGTCCGCCTGTTGAAATACTGGATGCAGATAATTAATATTCATATGATACTTGCTTTGATTTACCCCGAGGATCTTTTAATTTAGGGGTAGGACCTAATATTATGGCTTAAGAAAAGGTCCGCCTCGTTGAAATACTGAATGCAGATAATTAATATTCATATTGATAATTGCTTTGATTTACCCCGAGGATCTTTTAATTTAGGGATAGGACCTAATATTATGGCTCAAAAAAAGGTCCGCCCGTTGAGAAAAACATGTTTACACTTGTAGTTAAACAGTGAATTAAGTACTAGTAGTTAATATATATTGATCATGTATTGATGTTCATCTAAATTACACTTTCATTCAGGGGGTAGGACACAATATCATAGTACAAGAAAAGGTCTGCCCCATTGAGATGCTGTATGCAAATATAATTCACAATAGTTTAACCCGATCACCTTTTATTTCAGAGGTAGGACCCAATATTATAGTTCAAGAAAAGGTCCGCCTCGTTGAAAGAACTGGTCATACATAGATGTAGTGATTTTAATATTGATTCTTGTAGTGATATTTTTCAGTTGAGGTTGGAGTGGACATGAAGTTGACTTCAGCGTAGGTTTTATTTTTAAAATTTATTCAGAGTAGTTACAAATTATTTATAATAGTATTTATATAATTGATTTTCATCGTAAAATATTTCCATTAAAGGAATGAGACCCGGTACATGTACATGAATATATACATGTATTGTGTCCCTAAAAAGACCGTAAAATAAGTGTAATGTTAAGAAAGAGAAGTAGTTAAACATATCTATAATTGAGTTTTATCCGACGACTTTTTAAAAATGTGACAAAGGCCTGGAATCCATTGCAAACGATTGTCCGTCTCGTTGAATTAATCTTAAAATATTAAGGTAGGTTTGTCATATTTGTCTGACGGTATTGATTTTCATCTAATGGCCTTCTTATTCTTTTTATGAGGGGAGGGGCCAAGAAATGCATTTCATGATGTTTAAATGATATTTGTGAAAAAAAAAATAATTAATGCTATATGTGGGTGAAGCAGACAGGAATCTAGAATAAAATTTTACAGTCAACATTTGTCTTTTTCACACAAATATTTTCTTTTAAGAAAAAAAATCCCCTTAAATTCTTTTTAGATGCAAAAATGCTAATACTGCCGAAGGAATAGGGTTCTTTACTAATCTTACATGTGTTTAATTTCTTATAAACAAATTAATTCCTTTGGATACTCCCCTCCTTTGATTATAACAAAGGCAAAGGTCCGGTCCAAAATTATAATTATGGAAAAGAAGGATCTAAGAACTGAACAATTTATAATAATTAGCATAACTTACACATGTGCCATGGTGCAAATAAAAAAATAGCAATGATACCGCTTGCAGGTATCGTTATAATTTAATTGTAAAAAACAGTTGATTTTAAAATGGGTCACGTTTTTAAACGTGTATCATATTGGAAAGATGTGCAAAAAGAGGACGTATAAAATGTCCATTGTTTACATGATCATTTCAAATAGTCAAACACCTGAAGGTGTAACCCCTTCACACCTGCAGGGTGGTGTGTGTATATAACACCTGGTTCAAGCCATAATGATTGTTTAATTAATGACCCCAATCAGATTCATTTCCTGTTTATATAAGATCGACCGGCAAAATTAAAGTTGAAATTTAAAAAAAAAACCCAGTTATAAACTGTAGTTATTATTGTAATTTATTTGTGTTGACCAAACTACACGTATAATTAAGTATTTTCATTTACACTCTGTGCTGGATATTTACGAACTCTCTTCGGGTAAGTACTCCTTTAAAAAATTACAAAATAATACCACTTACTTAGTAACAAAATACTCGAAATTGAAAAAATAAAAATGAAAAATATACCCCGGACCTTTTATGTTAGGCGGACCTTTTCTTATACGGGCCGGACCCTTTTAGAGCAAAGGCGGACCTTAAATGTTAACATTAATGGTCCGCCCCGGACCATTTTACGGGGCGGACCTTAAATTATACGACACCGGTCAGCAGAGGATGCTCACTTCTACATGGCACATGATCCTTCCTCTATATTTATTTTAAGAGGTCCGTACGCGTGTTCGCTCTGCTCCTGGTTTGTAATTTCCCTTTGGACGTTTGAATTAGAACACCGTTCGTTATCATCACATGTCATTTTTTAAAAAATCGGCAGATAAGGTAATCTTTTGAAAAAGACCAGCATTTCTGACAAACTTCAATTTCCTAATTGGGGGTAACCATTTTTTCTATTACAATATCTACTTAAATGACGTGTGTATTTTAACAAATATTGAGAAGAACCCCGAACTCTCTCCATTCTCTGTTAAAGGAATTTATATTTTCTTCACCAATACTGCCTCGTCTCTGTTTGGCAATGGATAAAAAGTATTCACTTATATTTTATAAATACATTACGTTAGTTGTATGTACATGTATATGTACATGTATGTAAGCAATATGTATTTATTTATCGAAGTGAGTCAAATAACTGATTATAGACCTGGTTATCACTATGTAGCAATCAAAAGACAGTTGTAAATAATTTGAAAAAGTGTACAAGAGCTACAACCGAGTAGGGCCATTTACGAGATATATCATACAATGAGTCTTTAGAAATACTTGTTATTTCCAGTCATTTCTGGTACACTAATTATGTATTTAATTACTTTGAAAGGTCATTTTCGAAATCAGGATGAAAAAGGAACACAAGAAATTAGAAATTTAAGAAAATAAACTGTTTAACAGGTTTATCATGATAAAAAACATTTGTAATTTCAGTTATCGCTGAAGGACATATAAGCGTGTGTCAAAACTTCACAAATGATGTCTATGATAAAACATCTAATGCATACAAGAAATTTACGGCAGACTTTTCCAAAGTGGTATTTGATTTATTTAAATAATTTTCAGTTATATAAATTTTGGAAAACTTTTAAAAATTATATTTATTAAACTATTTTGTTTGCTCTTAAAAATTTGACACAATGAAACTGCGTTCATACTGTTGCTTTAAAGTGATTATCTTTTTTATATTTTTGAAATGAAGATGGAAAACGTTATTCGAGCAGAATTTATATTTCGACGGAAACTTTATGTAACCAACCTCAGGTAATAACAACTACATGTACGTATGATGTTTTTCAAGATGAAACTTTGCAGATACCTCATTTTCTTCTTTAATTGTATTTTACAGAAAAGGAAGTAAAACAGTCGGTTTCCTCTTATTTTTGGAGGCTGAAAGCAAGAAAATTTCTGAACAATCTTTGAAAACAGTTTGTAAAAAAGAAACGGGAAATGTCAATGGAACTATGAATTTGGGAAATATTTGCGTACTTCCTTCAAGTTTGTCATTTACTAAAACGAAAGTTTTAAAAGAACCTTCGACATCTGCAACATTGGCGATAATGACAACTAAAATGCTAACAACGACAAATAATGTTTATCTACATAGAACACGTATTTCAACTACAAACCATATATCAGCAACAAAACCTACACCGTCGACAAAAAAATCATCACCAACATCTATACCATCAACAAAATCTCAATTAACAATACCAACATCGGACACTTACATTCCTCCAACCATACCTACACCGGCAACAAAATATCTTCCAACCACAACAACACCGGTAACTAAATCTCCACACACCACACCTACACCAGCAACGAAATCTCCATCAACCACACCTACACCGGCAACAAAATCTCCTTATACCACACCTTCGCCGGCAACAAAAACACCAATTACACCTACACAAGCAAAAATATCTCCTCCAACCACACATACACCGGCACCAAAATCCCCTACAACCACTTCTACACTGGCAATAAAAACAAAACAATCTACATCTACATTGGCAACAGAATCTCCGTCAACAACACCTACACAGGCAACAAAATCTCCGCACACTACACCAACACTGGTAACAAACCGTCCAACAACCACACCTACACCGGCATCGGAAACACCAACCACACCTACGCCAGCAAGAAAATCTCCTCCAATCACACCTACACCGGCAACAAAATCTCCTCCACATTCTCATTCGCCGGCAACAAAAACACCAACTACACCTACACAAACAACAAAATCTACACCAACCACACCTACACCAGCACCAAAATCTCCTACAATCACACCTACACCAGCAACAAAATCTCCACAAACCACACCAACACTGGCAACAAATCGTCTAACAACCACATCTTTACCGGCAACGGAGACACCAACCACACCAACAACACCTACACAGACAACAAATTCTCCACCAACCACATCTACACCGGCAACAAAATCTCCTCCACCTACTCATTCGCCGGCAACAAAAACACCAACTACACCTACACAAACAACAAAATCTACACCAACCACACCTACACCGGCAACAAAATCTCCTCCACCTTCTCATTCGCCGGCAACAAAAACACCAACCACACCAACACCGGCAACAAAATCTCCTCCACCTTCTCATTCGCCGGCAACAAAAACACCAACAACACCTACACAAACAACAAATTCTCCACCAACCACACCTATACCGTCACCAAAATCTCCTCCAACCACACCTACACCGGCGACAAAATCTCCTCCACCTACTCCTTCGCCGGCAACAAAAACATCAACAACACCTACACAAACAACAAAATCTACACCAACCACACCTACACCGGCAACAAAATCTCCTCCACCTTCTCATTCGCCGGCAACAAAAACACCAACCACACCAACACCGGCAACAAAATCTCCTCCACCTTCTCATTCGCCGGCAACAAAAACACCAACAACACCTACACAAACAACAAATTCTCCACCAACCACACCTATACCGTCACCAATATCTCCTCCAACCACACCTACACCGGCAACAAAATCTCCTCCACCTACTCCTTCGCCGGCAACAAAAACACCAACAACACCTACACAAACAACAAAATCTCCACCAACCACATCTACACCGGCACCAAAATCTCCTCCAATCAAGAATATCTACACCGTCAAGAAACACATAAGCATCAGCAAACTAACCAAGCTCATTTACAAATTATTCCCCGTTAACATCTAATTTACAATTAACAGAATCCAGACCCTCAACTCATGATCCAGCATCAACAAAACTTCCATCTACAACAAAATGTACACAGTTAACAAACTCCCGTCAACAAAACAAACACCATTAGTAAAATCCGCACTGTCTACAAACTCTACACCATCAACAAAATGTACACTTTATAACGTATGAATATTTCATGTACACTTTCTTTTCATAGAACGGCATACATTGGAGATTCCTGAATTTGAATTACCTCTCACTGTATTTCTTGAATTATAACTTTTTGTGACAGTTTTTGTTTTAAAACATCAATATATAGAAAGAAACATTTTTGCTTTTTATTAACATTAACAAAATAAAAATGACTATTTATATTTATATCTTTATGATATATTGATATAAGATATATTGTTACATAAGTAGGGAAAGTTGACTATAGAAAAATTGAAGTCATCTCGTTTATAATAAAGTTTTGTTATTAGGTTGTCATTAAGGTCTTTTTTTAGTAAAATATCTAAATATATAACAGACGACTCATACTCTGTGTTATCTTTTATTTCAAGTTCACTTGGATACATCTACATTACAAAAATTAAAAAAAAATAAATGAACTTTGAATTCAAAAATTTCATATAACACAAATAATCAAAATATAACAGCTTACTAAAAACAAATGAAAAATTTTTTTGAAGCACAATTCACAGAGGAAATGTCTTCTGTAATGTATCAATGTATTAAAGAAACATTTAACCAACAAATATTATTTGATAGGCGTCCTGTTTTGAACGCTTTGATTTTTGTTCAAGGTATAGACCAACAGTGTAGGAACGGAAGTGTACAGTTTTAGGTACCACTATTTTGTCGAAGCTATTAGACACATTAATTACTTAGCCCTGCGTACATTCGATATAGTGGTAGTGTATCTTTAATCAAATGAAATAATCAGTAGATTAATAAGCTTTTAGTACAATTCAACACTAGCAAAAGTAAAGAAGTTGCATGTTTTATTTTTTTTAATATGATTTTAAATTGAACTTATTGACAATCAATGCATAAGGTCACACTTCAAGATTGAAAGATTATTACATACAAAATACAATCATTACGACTGAATATAAAAGGACATGCAGGGGTAGATTTATACCTAAAGAAAATGATTTAACCTAATGGTTGATACTATTGCAAATAAAAAGTAAAAAAAAAATCTCAAAATATCACGAGCTGCACGTTATTTAATACTTAACGCGTAGCCCAAAAGCAAAAGTAATTTGTTGCACGTGTAGTTCCGTTATTATGCATTGCAAAGTTTGGTTAGGGATGGTTAGTTATCTTAACGGAATTGCCGTTTTACGACTCTTTTAAATAATGTGCAATGGTTAAATACAAATATTTATTATTCCACCCCCCAAAAATAGTTAAATGACACAACAATCGGCACAAACCATTTTAGAGAAATTATAGGGCGCGAAAGGGGATTCAATAAGTACATGTATATATAGTTTTAATCGAACCAGAATAAACTTTTGGAGGGGGGGGGGGCATAAGGACGTATTCTTCTAAATGCATATTTTTTAAGTTAAGCCATATGATAATAATCGAAGAGAGAAGCTAGCTATACGAAGTCTTGTTATGTCTTTTATTCATACTAATGATTTTGTACTGTATTGCATTTCGAGAAAGAAATTTTACAAAATAGTTAAATAGAAATTAATATGTTTTCATTATTGCGAAAATATTGTGTGGAATGAATTAACTTCGCTGTCGCGATAATTTAATAATAAAAATTTAATGGTATACAATCTGACTCTGAATCTTGCTCTAGCTATATACTAACATTAACCTATAATGTAGAATAATTAGAGTTGGTGTTGGCTTATTTTTCATAAACGTAGACCCCCTAATCCACTTATTTTAATCCTGAAGAAATTATAATAAGATGTAGTAACTAGACTCTTGTTGCTATAGCAACAAAAAGGTCTTCCGTTCCTCATGTATTAATCTGTACACAATGCATTTTTCTTGTAAAAAGAAAATAGACATAAAATATACTGTAAAAGAAATTCCCAGTCATTATTTCTATGTAAAACAAAAAAAACAAAAAAATCAAATTTTGAGTGCTTTCTGTGACGACCGGAAGTTACGCCGGATCAGACAGAACATAGTTAACATATATTCATACATTGATCTGTCTTTCCTCAAAGTTCGGATGTTCAAGTTTTTGCTAGTTATGAGATCTCGTTGATAAAAGGTTTTTATTTCAAGACCGGAAACGGACAAACGTAAGTGATTAAAGAAATTCAAAGTTGATATTTTCAGTACATTTACCTACGGTACGTTACTGTTCATCACACAAATTGTTTAAAAAAATCTACACTTTCAAAAACCTTCTTTTGCTTGAACGCCTCGAGTGAAAACCGGAAGTGACGGACGACCAAAAAAAACCGGTAAACACATGTTCAATCAAATTTTTATTATCCATATAAGTTTTGTATTTTGATCTCTTACAGTTTCTGATATCTCGCGGGTACAAATTTTAGTTTTAAAAGAAAGTTACCTGAGATATTTGAGATATCTCACCGGAAGTACATTTGTTTTGTTTATTTAACCATGTGTAGATGACCTTTCGTATGTCTATAGGAAATATGCTACTTCCATGCTAAATAACCAAAATATTTTTTTAAAATCAAATTTTGGTGTACTTCCTGTGACGACCGGAAGCTACGCCAGATAAAACAAAAAAAGTGTAAACACATGATCATACATAGGTCTTTCATTCCACAAAGTTTGGTTGTTCAAGTCGTTACCGTTTTTTAGAACTCGTCGAAATAAGGTTTTTTGTCTCGGGACAGGAAACAGACAAACGGAAGTGCTCAATGAAAATTTTGTTAAATATTTCTTGTATACTTGCATATCGTACATTACTGTTTATTGAGCTAACTAAGACTATCAAAGGAAAACTATTAAACTGATTAACAGCTTGATTTGTTTGAACTCTTCTGGTGTGGACCGGAAGTGACAGTCGACCAAATGGAACCGTAAAAGAAATTCCCAATCATTATTTCTATGTAAAACAAAAAAACAAAAAACAAAAAAATCAAATTTTGAGTGCTTTCTGTGACGACCGAAAGTTACGCCGGATCAGACAGAACATAGTTAACATATCTTCATACATTGATCTGTCTTTCCTCAAAGTTCGGATGTTCAAGTTTTTGTTAGTTATGAGATCTCGTTGAGAAAAGGTTTTTATTTCAAGACCGGAAACGGACAAACGTAAGTGATTAAAGAAATTCAAAGTTGATATTTTCAGTACATTTACCTACGGTACGTTACTGTTCATCACACAAATTGTTTAAAAAAATCTACACTTTCAAAAACCTTCTTTTGCTCGAACGCCTCGAGTGAAAACCGAAAATGACGGACGACCAAATAAACCGGTAAACACATGTTCAATCAAATTTTTATTATCCATATAAGTTTTGTATTTTGATCTCTTACAGTTTCTGATATCTCGCGGGTACAAATTTTTGTTTTAAAAGAAAGTTACCTGAGATATTTGAGATATCTCACCGGAAGTACATTTGTTTTGTTTATTTAACCATGTGTAGATGACCTTTCGTATGTCTATAGGAAATATGCTACTTCCATGCTTAATAACCAAAATATTTTTTTTAAATCAAATTTTGGTGTACTTCCTGTGACGACCGGAAGCTACGCCAGATAAAACAAAAAAGTGTAAACACATGATCATACATAGGTCTTTCATTCCACAAAGTTTGGTTGTTCAAGTCGTTACCGTTTTTTAGAACTCGTCGAAATAAGGTTTTTTGTCTCGGGACAGGAAACAGACAAACGGAAGTGCTCAATGAAAATTTTGTTAAATATTTCTTGTATACTTGCATATCGTACATTACTGTTTATTGAGCTAACTAAGACTAACAACGGAAAACTATTAAACTGATTAACAGCTTGATTTGTTTGAACTCTTCCGGTGTGGACCGGAAGTGACAGTCGACCAAATGGAACCGTTTAAACACATCTTCAATCAAATGTCTATCATTCATAAACGTTTTATGTCTTGATCACTTATAGTTTCTGAGATCTAGTACAAAATTTGTTTTAAAAAAGGTACCTGAGATAATTGAGATATCTCATCGGAAGTAGAATGTTTTTGTTTATTTAACATCACTTAGATAACATATGCACGGATTTATACCAATATATTCATTCTCTATAAAATAAATAAAATAAGTAAAAAAAAAAAATTTTGAAGTTCATCTCTTGACGACCGGAAGTTACGACGAGCAAAACAAAATAGTTTAAACACATCTACAACTATAGGTCTTTCATCCCACAAAGTTTAAATGTTCAAATCCTTACCGTTTCTGAGATCTTGAAGTGACAAGCTTTTCGTTGCGGGACAGGAAACGAATGAAAGGAAGTGAAATTAGAGAAAATTTTAGGAAAATCCATCCAGACATCTCTGAGAAATTCACTTAACAAAAAGGGGAAAAAATAATAAGGAGAAAAAAAAATTACAATCACTTTAAGGTCTTCCGTTTCCAACGGAAGACCTTAATAATCTATTGATCATACAAAAAGTTCACAAAATTTTGTACCCATTAACCGATTCAACATTAAATAATTTACTAAAATTGACCCCGACACATTTTATAAAAACGTAAAAACAATGCAAACAGCTTTAATTAATAAGCTTTCAAATTCTGCTTTAGTAATCGGGGCGGTAGACATGAGCAAACCTACCCCAAATCATGATTATGATTTAACAATTACATGTACATTTAAAGTGATGATTGGTTGTATCCAATAAAGTTGCAGTATGAGTTTTGATACATGCGAATGAAACGATCCCCATCGATAGGAAACCATGTTCAGAAGGTCAACAAATTAAACATCAGATCTTTATATACCTCAAATGTTTGACAACTTCAATTTGAATTCTTCAAAGGACAAATACAAAAGAAACAACTGAAAAAGAAACAACCATATCACCACCACCACCACCACCACCACCACCAACAACAACAACAACTAAAACACCAACATGCACAACAACAGCAACAGCAACTTCTACATTAACAACCACTAAAACACTAACAACCACAACAACACCAACATCTACTACAACACCAATAATACCAACTTCTACTTCACAAACACTACAACAACCTCTAGATCGCCAACCACTTCTACAAGAACAAATAAACAATTTCTAAACTACAACCTTCAACAACAACAACTGCTACAACGCTAACACCAAAAACCAAAACAACACCAACAAAAACCACTACAACACCAACAACAACAATTTTAACACTTCAAAGCACATCTACACTATCAACCACTACAACACTAACAACTGGTACAACGCCAACAAGAACCACTACAACACCGACAAATTCCACATAAATAATAACAGTTACAACAACAACCACAACATCAACAGCAGCCACTTTTACACTACCAACTACTACAACACTATCAACCACTACAACGCTATTAACAATAACTTCCACACTAATTACTACAACAACTACAATACCAAATACCATTCGACAGAAAAACCACAACAACATTTACCACTTGAACAGAATAGACAACTTTCACCTCATAACTAACTACATCAATTACAACCACTTCATTACCACAACAACCATGCCATCAAGAACAACAATAACAAATAAATAAACCGCATGTAAACAAAGTGCCGTAACAACATAATCAACCTTAATAAACCTAACAGCCACTACATATAACAAAAACTACAACACCAATGACAACAACAAGTACAAAATCAAATACATCACGTTTAACATTAAGTACGAACCAATACAAACACCTACGACAGCATTTAGACAACTACAACACCAACAACAAGTACAAAACTGAGTCAAAATTTGACTACCAAGCCAACAAAACAACATGGGACACACAAAGAAGAACAACAGATACAACAACATTAGCATCAATTATATCGCCAACTATAACACCAAGTTAAACAGTTAATGTATAATTACAAATACTAGTCCAACATCCATATCGATCAAACAGCACAACACGATGTGCAATACCAACGAAATTGTCAATTTATTTATAAATTGGATAAATAGTTTGGCTGAAAAAATGCCTTATTCAGGTAACCATCACTTTGGTACACTGAGCTCTGTGGAAGCCATTCAATGTCATTTCGTTATTACTCTCGTTATGTCAATGTTTTTTTTCAAAAAGGTTAATAATATGCAAAATTTAAATCAAATCATATCAATGCAACATCAATGCAACGTCCAAACATATTCCTCGTTTAGTGTTGATTTTACAGTATTAATATAAAAATCGCATTTTTAGAGACATTGTCTTTGTATTCCAAGCTACATCCAAAGTAACGATTGTCTTCAAGAAAATTACACATATTTATTGATTTATTGACTTGTCATTTCTTTCCAGGCACGTAGCATCGCAGGGGGCGGGGGGGGGTAGGTTCCCTGCCCACTTATTCACATAAATTTACATATAAAAAAAAAATAACATGGAGTTGCCCCTACACGACTTTTTGTTTTTTTGAAAGCATGTAAAACATTGAAGGGAAAGAAAGGAAATGAACAGTGAAATTGGAGTTATAGGTACACTACGTTACCACTTCCCCTATGGATTAGGTTTTTGATGATTTGGGAATTTGCCCTTTTTTTGGTTTGGCTGTCAAGGTTTTTAGGATATCTGCCACCCCCCCCCTTCCCCACTTTTAAAAAACGTTGTTACGTGCCTGCTTTCAGCTGATTTGAGAAAAGGTAACTTTTTTCAACACGAAGGATACCACACATATATATAATATACCTATTAGTGTATCACCCCTGATACGCGTGTTTTGGATTAGGTGAGACATCAACCGGGATGCTAGAGCTGTATCGCTCTCGGGGCGATATTTCTCTGTCTCAGTCCGTCGTCAAGGGGTGTATTGCCCTCAAATTTAAAATCGTTTATTCCCAAATTTATCTGCTTTAATTAAGACTAATTTGTGAAATAACAAAAAAAAATAACAAATAAATTATATAAAGCATCACCTTACGGGTCTATTTTTATTTATTGCTAAAAATTAAAAAATAATAATTCAAAAATAGCGCCAAAGAGTGATATGTACCTAAGTAATGGGAGGTAACCTACACAACGGTTGTGCATTTAGAACAATGGCACGCTTTGTTTATTATAATATCAATCAACATTTAAATTATAGAGGATAAAAAGGAGGATTGAATGAGACTTAATATTAGAAAACCAGAGTTTAGATTGTAAAAATTAAGTGGTTAAAGTAATGGACGCGCTGCGCTTATGAACGTTCTCAAACAACTTGCTAACAGTATGGATTTTTGCAGTAGTTACCCCATATAATATTGTTGGGTATGTGCAGATACCCGATAGGCGTGGACATAATGGCACGAGGGAGCTACGCTCCCGAATTAAACAAATGCACTTAATAATTTTATAGATTTTTAGTTAAAGCTAAATCAGTTATCTTAAGTATTATTTTTAAAAATCAACATGTTATTTTGTTGAGGGGGTACAATTTATGGATTTTAAGACAAAAGATTGGAATTCTTCATTCTATGTACACGCACATAATAAATTCTCTGGAGATATGTAAGAACAGGAATAAAAATATTTGAAGGTAATACAGATATTATACTAAATGCGTGATTGTCATTTGAAACATATATGCCCCCAGGTTCTTTATTCATTTAAGATGTCTTTGATATCATGATTCATTTCGATAAAAAATAATAGGAGGAAAAGAAACTTATATGTAAATTGCACTTTCAGTAATTGATTCGACTAAATTTGTCCACGAGTAGACTAAAAGTATAGATTGCTATCAGTTATATAATCCAGCTTTTTTGTAGAATAATCGAATAATATATATTAAAAAAATGGTGTACTTAGTGTTATGCCATGCAAATTTTTTTTGTATTATCTCGAAAAAAAAAATAAATTCCAAATATTTGCTAATAACTAACCTTGATGTTTTTACTCTTAAATTCAGAAACTGAAGTACAATTAATCGCAAAAATTTACTTTGTGGCAGTTCAAACAAAAATGTTTGTTATCGCAAAATAAAACAAAACTATTTAAATTACAAGTAATCAATCATGAATCAAAGTGTTTAAATAACTATATTAGGAAAATCCAAACAATGCTTGATCATTCAAAAAAAAAATATTGACAGAAATTAGTGACGTAATAATAAAATATGTAGTTTTTAAATTACAATATAATATACAATAGTTAATATAGGTTACAAGATAAATTTTGTATAATAAATAGTTATTAGCATAAAAATGATTAATGATATATGAACAATGTGTTTCATCATAAAAAGTACATTCATATTCAAATATAAATACAGGTAATACATCATTGAACAGAGTCGACTAATTGAACTATTTGCAAAGAAATATAACTCTGATAACAATATATGTTACTAGATGATAACCCGCGCAAGCGCGGTTTTTAACACTTTACACATTGAATTGAATTGAACATATTTTATTGATTAAGGTAACTCCAGTGTTCTAGAAGTCCGTGTCAAACCAAACATTTTTTAATTTTAATAGTTAAAACAATTTATAAACTTACTATAGAGACCAAAATATTTTTACCTTTGCACGTTTGTTTTCCTACAGTGAGCTTCAGCTCACAAGGTCCAAAAATTTAACAGCCAAAATTTAACACCATGATGCATGATCTCATAATTTATTAAATTATGCACCAAAATACATCATGTTAGGTTATAATTTAAGCAAATCAATTGATTATCATTAAATCATAAAATTTTATTGATTTTCTACAGAAAATATAAAAAATATTACATTTTTTCTTGCCACGACCTTCCCCCAAAAATCACAAAATTGCATATATTTGAAAAATTCTAAAAAATTATTCAGTTTACATACATTTTTTTAAAGAATATATATTAAGAGTTACATATTGTGTTAACAAAAAACATAGTTTATCAAAATTGACCATCTAGTTTTTGCTTGATAGTCTCTTGATCATGTGTACCCCCATATTGAAAATGTAAATTTTACAAGATGTTTCTTGCAAACTTTGGAAAAAAAATTAAACGTACCAAAAAGACACAATCTAACAGTCACTTAAATTGATATACTCAATGAAACTGTATTATACATATAAAATTAAGGTCAAGACTGCCAAAAAAACTCATATAGTTGAGTGCAGTAGTACCCCCTCCCCCTTTCTGTCAAATACTTTCTATCACAGTTTTTTAACATATTTATCTGTAGATTAAACACCAATCAGTGTTATGTAGTTTTAATTACACAAGTACTTACTTATCTTCTCCTTGTCCCGGAGGACACATGAGGTCGTCAAGCTACATAAACGCAGTGTAATTGTTGGAGAAGAATGCATACAATACGTACAATTATATTACACACTCATTGACCTTTTTACATTTCTCTGCTTTCCTTGCTTTCTCCAATCCCTCTTAACGACGGAGATGCTATATTTCAACAAATTTTCCACTTTTTAACCAAACCATGATTATTTTAAAACACTTGTTGTGTGCCAAAATTATAACCGGAAATTTAGCACGCCGTGTAAAAAAAGAACCGGATCCGAAAGACACTGGAGTTACCTTAAATCAAATGGATTGAAACACAAGTTCTAAATAACTTAGGTAGTCTTCTCACTACTTCCTCTCTCTCTCCTCCAATATTATACCTTTACACATTAATTATGATATAATAGTAGTAAGGGGGACAGGGAGCAGTCACTCTGCAGTCAAGATGACGTCATGGGTTTTTCCCTAAAGGTCACGAGGTCAAGGGGGGAGTCTACAGTCAGGGGGAGTCTACAGTCAAAGGGTAGTCTACAGTCAGGGGGAGTCTACAGTCAAGGGGTAGTCTACAGTCAGGGGGAGTCTACAGTCAGGGGGTAGTTCACAGTCAGGGGGAGTCTATAGTCAGGGGGTAGTTCACAGTCAATGACGTCAGGGGGTACATTAATGACAAAGAGCCAGTCTACTGTCAAGGAGTCTATAGTCAATGGCGTATCTTAGTGCAAAGAGTGAGTCTACAGTCAATACAGGGTATTTCACAGTCAATAGGGACTCTACAGTCACATTTTTCAAAAACATACTCTATACCAAGAAACTAATAAATATACGGAGAAACTTGATTTGCGTTGTAATAAAAATGGAAACTAAGGAGAAGCAGTACAAATGGAAAATTGTAGCCTGGAGTGCTTTAAAAAATAGTGACAATAAAACCTGGACAATACAAGAAAGTCAATGGTTTGACAAAAAACAGGCCTGTATAAATGATTTTAAAGAAAACATGAAAAACGGTTATGATGTTGCAGACAGCTGGGGATCTGAAGTATACTTAATGAAACGTTGCATTATGCCACACAAATATTGGAATAAGTAATAGAACTCTATAAAAGACAAAAATAATTTAATACTTGGATGGCCATTCCACTTCTGTATATAAATAAGCTGAACAACATGTAAGAAACATCACTTGGACAAAAGAATGGCAGAACAAACGGTCATGTTGGATCTTCTAACAAACAACTGTGGAAAAGACTGTAAATCTGTGATAAGAGAACAGGTGCGGAAAAGAATGGAGATTATAATACCTGGCTTTTTTGCGGTTGCACTTATAATTTCTTTGTGCATCGTTGTCGGCGTTCTACACGAGAAGAAGAAAACCTCTACTCACATGGACTGCGTTTTACGCCCTACATTAGAAACTGCAATCAAACCTTGTTCATTTGTGGATCAGTATCCGCTCTCAAACGAGATTTATGCCAGAATATGTGTCAACGAAACCGCACAGATTGATATAAGGCGATATCTTTCAGGAAAACCAGGGAACGAGGGAATTATTTTAACTAAAATTCAGTGGCAGTACCTAAAAGCATCTATATATCATATAGACGAATCGATTTTAAAAGTACAGAAAAGTATATAAAAGAAGTCTTAAAAAGAAAAAGAGGAGAGAATGAAGGGAATGAATAAGAAGAAATCTGTACAATTTTCAGACAGGATAACAGTTATCCTTATTCCGTATGAGGAGCGAAAGGGGGAATATATGACCATGGCATTGGATAGATATCGGTTTAAAAGAAGAATAGAAAACATGTCGAACATATTAAGCCCTATTTTAGAGAAACATTTACAAACAATAAGAACTCAAACTGAAGTAGATGACAGTTAAAGGCAGCAACACATTTCAAGGGACAGTCTACAGTCAAGTGGAGTCTACAGTCAAGGGAAGTCTACAGTCACTTACGTCATCGTATCTCTACGATCATAAACCACGTGGTCTACATTGTATAAAAACGTAACTCGACTTGAATATTTCATCATTCCTGGGCTTCTGTCATTAGCGAGATGGAGCAAAAACATCAAGATCTTATCAAGGCAAACTACTCTACATTGGTCAGAAATATGATACCTGTTTCAGTTGCAGGACACCTATACGCTTTGCACATTATTACGGAGGAAATGAGACAGCAAATAGAAGCTGAGATGACAAATTATGATAAAAACAGAAAACTTCTCAGCATCATTTTACGTCGAGGGTCGAGAGCTTTTATGGGACTCCGAAAGGCATTAATGAAAGCCAATCAAGGGGACTTATCCCGACTGTTGATGAATAATGACGAAGATACAAAGTCTGAATATGAAAAGAAACTTTCCATGGCAAGATCATTCGTTATCAACACAAAAGAAAATGGAACGTCTGAATCAAAAAAAGGCCAGTTATCTCAAGAGCAAAGATGCAGAATACCTTTGGACGACGTGAACGACCTTTTCCTCACTGTCATGCCATACAAAGGGACACTTTACATTCATATACGTCACCTTTCGGAGTCTCACGGCCGCCTTATTGCCACCAAGAAAGGAGTTACTTTTCCTTTGGACCGATGGTTGAAATTTGAATCTCTTTTGCCAGATATTCAAAGCTACATAGACAATGTTGGCCAAGAAAACGAAGAAGCACATTGGCATGTTGGTGGAGGAGTCTTTGTTTCATTATCACCCAACAATCCTACAGTAGACATAAGGCATTTTTGGAAGCCAGACGATGCTACAAAACCGGTTCCAACAAAGAAAGGCGTCACACTAAACAGAAACAAATTGGCAAGACTTAGAGATGCTGTCGAAGAGATGCATGACTATGTTCCAGAGTTAAAAGACACAGAATTGTGCATGCTTAGGGAGTGTCACCAGAATCAGCTTGGAATGCTAAACTGTCCGGAATGTACCCCTTTTGGATACGATCCCCAAGACAACATGTCAATGGAATGCAATGCTGGTGATACCCAAGACATGAGAACCCTGGAGAGTGATTTTGAATGACAATATGAACATTTCTGATTTCATGTATTTGAATGTAACATGTATATCTGTTGTTTATGACATTAATCTTCTTTTATTATTGTGTCTTTATTATTCTCTCACATCTTTATCAAAATAAAATGATACTCGACCAAACCAGTTCATTTTGTATTATGATATAACAAGCTACAATCAAACCAAGATCATTAATTTGTTCCAGTATGGCAAGCTATACGGATTACTTAAGGGAGCTCTACTATACTCCCGGTAAACCAGGCGCATTTGCTGGGCCCGAAAAATTGTACCAAGCTGTTAAATTAGAGGGTAAATATAAGATTGGAAAACAAAAGATTAAACAGTTTTTAAACAACGAGGATGCCTATAGCCTGTATAAACCTATTCGAAAGACATTTCCTCGCTCAAAAGTCGTTGTGAACACAATCGACTCTATGTGGGATGGTGATTTGGCAGATGTCAGTAACATAGCTTCTCATAACGATGGATACAAGTTTTTACTGGTTTTAATAGACATATTCAGTCGATTTTTATTTATCGTACCCTTGAAAAATAAGCAGAATCAAACCATCATTGAGGGTTTGAAATCAGTTTTTCAAAAAGGGAGGAAACCGCACACACTGAGAACAGATAAGGGTAGCGAATTCAAAAACCGCTGGGTAAAGACTTTCCTACAGAAACAAGGCATTACTGTTATATACACTCAAAACGAAACTAAAGCAAATTATGCGGAGAGAGTAATTCGTACCATGAAAAACCTTATGTATCGTTATTTCATGAAAGAAAGAACTTACCGTTATGTGAATGTGTTACAAGATCTGGTGAACAGTTATAACAAAAGACCACACAGGTCCTTAGGTAGCAATGCACCAGCTCATGTGAATGAGGATAACGCTAACGAAATCAGACTAGATGCTTTTCTAGCCGGACAGAAAAAGACAAAACCAGACAAGAAAATAAATGAAAAGGACGACTTTAAGAAATCAAACAAGCTATTGAAAAAAAGAACTAAACCCGTTTTTAAGTTTAAAATTGGAGACAACGTGAGAATATCACAACTCAAACATGCATTTCAAAGAGATTACCAGCAAAAATGGACAGGGGAATTTTTTAAAGTGAGTGCAAGGTATAAAAGAGGCGGAATTCCTGTTTACCAAGTAAAAGACTTAGATGATGACCCAATAGAGGGTACCTTCTACGAATCGGAGCTCCAGAAAGTCATAAAGACAGGGGACGTGCTTTACAGAATTGAAGAAGTTTTGAAAAGGCGACGTCGGGGAAACATCAAAGAGGCCTTTGTTAAATGGGAAGGATGGCCACGTAAATTTAATTCGGGGATTCCAGAAAGTTCGTTGGAAAACACCTAATAAAAGATGCATATATTATCAATCTGGATTCATTCAAGATGAGTCATCGAATGGTATTGACGTCTACTGACTGCTCTGAATATTTTGATAACAAACCCAATTGTTTCCGAGTTCAGTTAAATAAACAAATTCCTTTTGAAGGATATTGGTCAGTTGCATTAACGGAATTCTCTACAGAGAGTTGGATCTCATCAAAGAAGAAGTCTGATTTATTTGTTTGTTGTGATATTTGCGAGGAAACAATTGTGGGGGGGAAAGACGCCCCTCTTCTGAGACGTGTATGTCTTGGAGAAAAACCAGAAAACATTACGTTTACCCTACCTTATTACATTCCAGTTAAAATCTGTGAATTACAGCAGATCGGTATATATATAACCGACAGAGAGGGAAATTTAGTTTCATTCTTAGATGGACCAGTGACCGTAACACTTCATTTTAAAAAGTTTCCTTACGTTTTATGATGAATAGTCAGACCTACGTCAGTGACTCCAGAATATGGGAAGCGTTTTACAAGAACATGGCAGAAAAAAAATTCAATCCTTACAAATACAAGCCAAAACAAATAGGCAGAGGAACGAAAAGACACAGATCTTATGTCATTCCTTTAAGACCTCACTCACGGTTGGAATCTCCGGAAAACTCAACTCACGTGACTCCCGTAGCTGCAGTAGAGGAAAGGGCAAAAGCCGAACACGCAAATGATGTAAAAGAAGGCGTACCATTTGTTAATGTAGTTGGTGGGAGTATAAAAAGACCCCGTTCTCGATCTTCTTTCATTTCTGCAAAGAAGAGGAAGGCGACAACACGCCTTAATCAAAGGAAGAAGAAAAACAAGTCTTCAAAATCTGTTAAACAACAGAAAAAGAAGTCAACGAAAAAAAAATTAATTACAAAAAATCAGCGAAAACCCACCAAGAAAACAAAATCAACTAAACAGAAAAAATTGAAGATTGACGCGTTTAAGAGTGTCTTTAAGGATTAAACATGGCGTTTTTAAGCGGTGATAATAAAGACATAGCTCAGCCCATGGAACTTTCTCTATTTTCGTCTCCTACCAATCAAGTGGCGGTAGAAAAGGTCTACTTTACGGAGGCAAGACCAATATCGAGCATAGGTGTCTCAGACACACCAATTGAAATTGTAGTTTCGGGTTCAGGGGCCGAGTATATAGATTTGAAGAGAAGTAAACTGTACGTGAAAGCAAGAATTTTAAAAGCCGATGGTACAGCACTTGCTGACACAGAAAAAACAGGCATTGTTAATTTACCCCTGCAAAGTATGTTTTCACAAATGGACGTCTACCTGAACAACAAACTAGTGTCCTTCAATACAAACAACTATCCCTGGAAGGCCTACCTCAAGATAATTTTGTTTTGTGGAAAAGACGAATTGGAATCTCAAAAGCAATCAGAACTGTTCTATAAAGACGAAGGAACGATGAACGACGCCAATGCTTATAACGGCGCTAATGTCGGTCTGGTATTACGATACGGTTTCACTCAAAAGAGTAAAATTTTTGAGTTGGAAGGAAATATTAAGGAAGATATTTTTGATATAGACAAATACCTGATAAACGGAGTAGACATTTACATCAAGCTATTTAGATCCAGTACCCCGTTTGTGATCATGTCTGCTGAAGATTCTCCAGCTTACAAACTAGAGCTGCTTGACGTCGTGTACAAAGTTGCAAAAGTGCGAGTAGATCCCGGCGTCCTACTGAATCACAGTAAGCAGATTGAATCTACTCCTGTAAAGTATACGATATCGAGAAACGAACTGAAAATGAATACCATACCCAAAGGATCGACAGAGTTTTACTGGGACAATATTTTCCCTCAGGCTGTACCCGACCGTATCGTGGTGGCTCTGGTGGACCAAAAAGCTGTCAATGGTAATTATTCGGCCAATCCATTTAACTTCGAACACATGGGAGTAACAGATGTCGGAATATACGTCAATGGAGAGAGCGTACCTGGTAGACCACTTAAAACAGACTTCTCGACGGGACAGTACGTGGCAGCTTACACACGTTTGTTTGAAGCCTCGGAAAAATGGAACACTGATGCTGGACTAGATATCTCTCGAGATGATTTCGGATCTGGATATTCCTTGTTTGTCTTTACCATTGACCCTAGTGGGTTTGGCGAAGAGTACTTAAACCTCATTCGTCGAGGAAACACCAGACTGGAACTAAAATTCAAGGAAGCCACAACCAAGGCTGCAAACGCACTTGTATTTGCTACGTTCTCATCCCTGCTTGAGGTCGATAAATCACGTGACATCAACTACATTCAACCATGAACTCGGCTCAGATGCTGGAGATAGTGAGAAGGGATCCCTGTTTAAGACGTTACGTAAAAGGAGTGTTTGCCAGCAACACGTTACCTACAACTGTGACCTAGTATCCGAGTGCCTTTATCGTAAATACCCAGCCTTTGCCGTTTCCTGGAGAACACTGGGTGGCGTTTATTGTGCTGAATTCCTTTCATGTAGAATTTTTTGACAGTCTTGGAAAATCACCAGCCGATTATAATCCCGATATACAGAACTTTTTTGAAAAAAACAATATGCAATGTACATTCAAAACAATCCAACTACAGCCATATTATTCTGATTGGTGTGGGCTCTATGTATTAGTATATTTAATCTCAAGATTGTGTTTCAAATATTCATTAAATCATGTGTATGCTCTGTTTCCTAATATGCATGACAATGATACTTTTGTAAAACACTTTGTGCATGACTATATGAAATATCAATAAAACAAGTTACACAGTAACCTCGTTTTTATTCTATAAATATAACGTAACGTTTTAAAAATTCACAGTTTAATTTTGACCACGGAGAAACAAACAGATGACCGACTGGTGGAAAACCCATTCTTTGCTGCTATTTTCGGCACCTACTACCATTTTAATCTGTGGCTGTACACAAAGCGGTAAAACTCATTTTACCAAATCACTGTTACAAAATGCAGATGAAATGTTCTCCGTGCCTATTGACAAGATTATTTACGCCTATTCCGAACACCAGCCCATGCTTGACGCTATGTCTCAGTCGATACCAAACTTTACATTGCATCAAGGTTTGCCATCCAAAGAAGACATAGAGCAGTACACGGAAGGTGTCAATCACACCATCTTGGTTTTGGATGATCTGATGTTACAAATTGCTCAATTGCAAGATTGCGTACACTTGTTTACGGTTACATCGCATCATAGAAACGTGACTACGGTGATGCTTTCACGGAACCTTTACCCTCCCGGAAAATATGCCAGGACCATATCTCTGAATTGTTTAAACGTAATTTTGTTTAAAAATTACCGCGATTCTCGACAAGTTATGACGTTCGGTTCCCAGATATTGCCTGGAAAAGTTTCTTTTTTTAAAGCCGCTTACGAATCGGCGACCAGACCGAATTTCGGTTACTTGCATGTTTGTTTGGAGCCTACACAAAAGAGGGAATACCAGTTAAGGTCTCGCATTCTCCCTGGAGAAGATATGATAGTTTATCAACCTATATAAATTACTTCAACGGTTTTGTGTCTCAGTGTATAATCATGAGGCATACGGTAAACAAACATCGGGCTCTCTTACAATTTCTCTTGTATGCTGACATTGCACAGCAAAAGATACTTCTTAAAAACTTGACCAGTGAGCAGTTGGATGTGATCAGTGAAATTGCTCTGAATATATATACTGGTACATGTCCTTTAACAAAAAAATCTATAAATTTGCTGAAACCATACGAATCAGACATTCGATCGCTGGGATCCAGAGAAGTGAGCAACAAAGAAAAACGTCGGATTTTACATAAACGCATCGATTTGGTTCCCCTTTTACTGAAACCCATTGTGTCACTTTTTTTTAATCATGGCTAAAGAACTGATACTTGTGCCTAAATTAAAGTATGATCGTCTTGTCGACAAAGCAGACCAAAACAGCAAACAATTGCGTCCTACAGATATTCAAGATTCATCGGATTTATTAACAGAGGACCAACCTAACAGAGAGGAGAAAAACAACTTTTTACAAACAGGAAGGGGTTATGTCAGTAAGAAGAAAAACATAGGAAAACCTCCCGGAATTCCCGATGTTCGGCGCAAAAAGAAAAAAAACATTCCTTGGCTTACATATTGACATTTATTCAAATCAAAAACATTTTTAAATTGAACTTGTAAACGATAGTCAATAAAAATTAAACAGATGTAAAACATTTTAGTATTGTTATTTAAAATCCAAATGGCAACGTGCCTAAATTGGGAAAAATTCTTCTCTTGGTATAAACCATTTTATAATGTTTCGTTTCGACTCTGTTGAGTAATTTTCTCTTTCTACTGTCCCTCGAAATCTTACAGGGATTAACAATCTCGATTTGTCGTTCGTGAGAGGTACAGATGATCGATTTAATGGCTTCGAAATTGATCAGTTTTGAGTTGGCCCAGTTCAGAGTAAACCCCCTAACTTTACATTCTTCCTTTCCCGACAGTGTGCGATAAGCATAATTCTTTGGACCTCCGGAGACAAATTCAACAATGTAGCCGTCTTTTGGGGAGATTTCGTTCGTCAACTCCCCCAGGTAATTGCCGATGGGCAGATAACTCAAATCGTCCGACCGTTTAGCCTTAAAAATGACACTGTCTGTATCAAAATACAACACGTTCTCATTTAATTTGTCGAGAACAGAGTACAGTTTTAATCGAGCCCACATGGTAGTAAAGGATGCTAAAAAAATATTGGTTTTGTTATCGAATTGAGTAAATAAAGGATTGTTGTTCCATTCTAAATGAAGTATCTCTTTTGAAACGATGTGAAAATTATGGGGTACTTTTGTCGGAACCGAGAGTATTTGAAAAAATTTCTCGGCCTCTGATTCGTGAATAAACAAAGACTGTTGCATGCCCAGTCTCTGACCAAATTTACCCCAGAAGCTATTCAAACAGAGTTTTGCTAAGCATCGCAACCCGGGATTTTTTGTAATTTTGTCGTAATTTAAATTTATGCCTTCATTCTCTTTGTAATCTCTGATGTATTTCCATTTCGCATCCTCCGTAACACATTCAGCGGGATATCCCGAAGCTTCTTGTTTGATTTTTAAGAACATGTTAACGTATTGAGCAAACAATCCCCCCTCACACGACTCGACGTCGTATTTGGACGACTCGGTAAAATGATAGATCTCGTACATGTTCAAAATTTTGTACCCTTTAGACATTGCCATTTGAATTTCAGGAGTACACCACGTGCCCGTTATGGCTCTCTCCCCTAGGGAACACATACAGTCGTTTTGATTTTCATTGTCCGCACATGTTCTACACAGTGGAAACTTTAATTTTCCGTTAGAACTGTAAGGAAGCACAGGGTGATAAAGATTTCTAGGGTGGAGAATTTTAATTTTGGCAAGTCCAAAATACTGAGACAAGTCTTGGAAATTGTCAGTGATGATGGTAGGATGCCCCACAGGGTATCGGCAATATTTATTTGTCCACGGATAAAGACTTGTAAAGTCGTAATATTGAATGGTTTCGTCTTCCGCAGCTTTATAGTGTAATTTTATAGCATTAGTTCGACCACCAAAAAAACTGTCACGTGGGTCGAATCTGTCCTGTATATCTAGTGTCGATACGAATTGCTGTAATGCTGCGTTTTGTTCAAGTTGATATTTAAATTGATGTTCCCATATAATAACAAGATTGTATCCTAGATGCTTAAGTTCTCGTTCTCTCTTTTTGGTCATTTCATATAATTCCTGGATCGTCTGATTGGTGGAAGGATGCTTGAGATGATGTCGGTCATCCGGGTAACAAGAGGGACAACCGTGGAACACACAACCTAAAAAATAAATACAAATCCAATAATTATGAATTTAATTAACATTAGGTACGCCGCCGCCGCCGCCGCCGCCGCCGCCGCCGCGCCCCCCCCCCTTCAGTCGAGGGGAAGAGGGGGGATAAATGTTAAAGATATAAATGTATATGGTCTTACCATAAAATTCGTAAATGATTCCTTTTCCAGATGAATTGTGAACAAAGCCGTCACACCTGTAATTGGTCCCTGGAATTTGATATTCACCTCCGTTCAGAGCATGTGAAATCCTAATCGGGTTTCCCCGCTGACGACTTTTTTCCATTAACCATTCTAACCATTGAATCGAAATTTTACTGTAGTTGTCGCGTTTTGTATAACCTTGAGAAGGCACTACTGCTATGGGACTCTTGAAATCTCGTTTTCCTACATGCACATTTTCGTCATTTTTTAAGTCGATCACAGACACCCAAGATCCTTCGATATTGACAACTTCTAGTCCCTTTAAATATTCGATGTCATACCAATCCGTTTCTCCGTCTTTAGTTATTTGTATTTTGTTCTTTCCCTTCAAAAATAGAGACTTGAAAATCCCCATACATACACTTGCAATGGTGACGTAATCGAAAGGGTCGACTCCGGACTTGCTATTTTCTTTGACGGTTCCGACTGCTTGGGTAACGTGTTCTTCGATGGTCGTCACATTAATCATTAAATTTCTAAATTCTAGACAGCCCCGTCGCAATATATCGACGTCCGAGCGACAATATTGCAACATTTCTTCTCGAAATTGAAAGGTTTCGTCCGTTTTCGTTGCATGCCATTCTTCGATTTTTTTCCGCTCCGCAGTCGACATAAATTCGTATCCGTAGTACTTTAATTCTGGATATGGTCCCACGTAATTTTGATGAGCTTGGGTATTAAAGAAATGGGGAAAGTATCCTTTGCAGAGTTCTTGCAAACCAAAAGCTTCTGGTATTTTCGCTAGTTTCATGGGAAGGAAATTGAGAGAGTCCACAACAGTTAAATTCAGTTTTTGGGCTATATGCATGTACATGATTTTGGAACCGTTATATATGATCTTGCTAGGTCGAATGGAGTGACGGTCGATGAGAACTTCTAAAACGGGGTACAGGTCAAAGCTTTTTGCATTATGTGCAATTAAAATCGAGTCCTTGCAGTGCTTACTGGTGACGTAAGAACAAAACTGTTCGGCGGCGTAGTCTCCGGAAAACACTACTTCCCTTTTACCACAGGTGTCGGGACATGGGGGTCTCACGTATTCTCCTTTATGGGTCCGGGAACAATTTCCACATCGAGTTCCGCAATAAGTACAGGTGACGCCCTCCACCAATTCCTCTCTTTCGCATTTGTGACAAGCAGACTGTAGTACTGCAAAGTTGACTTTGTGTTGTTGCAGACCACAAGACGGATCACGACAGTTCTGACACAATCTACAATTGACGCACTGACTTGGCTCTTTAACGCACTGTCGACATCTAATGCGAGACGGACAGTATCCTGTTTCACAATGAAAGATGTCATCTTGGCGCGTCTCAAAATCGTAAAAAATAAATTTCTTGTTTCGCTTTTCCATGTCAGATCCAAATGATTTTTGATAACAGTTATGTTCCCCCTTTTGATATTCTCGACAGTTAGGACACTGCCATTCTTCGCAAACGTGTAAATCTGGAGAGCGCTTGGCACATTCCAGAATGACTCTACATTTTTTACATTGGTAAAACAGCTCGCAGGCAGAGGGAAAACTTTGTTTTTTTACTTTCCGTTTTTCTTTATGTCTTTTAAAACACAGAAGTGATCGACAGACCCGGCTACAGGAACGACAACCCATTTGGACATCCGTTTCCGGGCAGTTGTCGCGTAAACATACTTCACAAGAGGTGGCACATGAGTGTTTTGATTTGTCTTTATACGGTTTTAAACATGTATGGCAAAAGTACGACGCCTTAAAAAACCCTTGTATGCTGGCAATCCCGTGCCAGTGTTTTTCGTTTTCTGAGTCCACGTGATACAAATAGAGTCGAGGTTTGTCCTGGTCCTTCGTCACCCTCACGAATTTATTTCCTACACTTGAAGACACGACGTTGACGGAGACGTCGAGTAAGGTTTCGAAAGGTTCAATGTCATTGAGACCTAAATATCTGTCGGTGGGTACTCCGGCTCTTTCACATAGCCACATCGCCAACTCGGTTTGCTTTTTTTTTCTCGACGTTTTCAGGACATTGTCATAATAGGTCTTGGATACAGTACGGTGTTTGAGAACATGATCTAGCATCTGTTCGGCATCATCCCTCATCAACTGTGACCAGGTATTGGCGTCTACTTTTTTACACGTTTTAAGAAAACACAGACCAATCGAAATGGCCAGACATAAATTGTTATCATTTTGAACGTGGAAAAGTGATTTTTTTCTTTCCACGCTATTTTTGGGTCCGAACAGAGACGTGATGGGCAATTTTCTAGAGTTACCTCCCCCTTTGGGCAAATCAATGGACCCTATGGTGACCAAAAGATTTTCGTCAACCGATAAACTTTCGTTCGAATTGAGTACCTTGACGATTTCTGACATGACAACATCTGCATTCAGAGTTTCCCAGGATTGTAGCGGGACGACTATTGCATTGTTGAGACTGATGACCACCCGCCCAATATCCGCATCGTGTTCCCTGGCCTGGGACAACAGGTCGTCAAACATGTCGTGCAAATTGTTTTGTATATCGAGAAGTTTATTACCCCGCCACTGTTCGTTAAATTTAACCTTGAATGTTGTGTCGCGTACCCAATTTTTCTAAAAGGTTCTGGTATCCCTCTTCCAAATATAGTAAGGTTTTGTTGACGTGTCCTCAGAATCGGAACTCTCCCCACCACCCCCGAGCTGTCCACTCGTTGAAGGCTGATCGCCATCAGCGAGGGTAGGTTTTTTAGCAGGGGGTTCCATCTCAGAAAGAACCTCTTGCCATAAATCATCGATATGCTTTTCCCATTGGAGTTCCCGTAACCTGTCCTCAATCTCCATGTCACCGGTAAGACCATTGGCTACAGCAAACAACTGTATTGTTTCTGGGTCATGCAACGAATTAAGGATTTCTTTAAGAAGACTTTGGTCTGCCATGGCTTGAAATGGAAACAATTCATATTTTTTTAATACACCAAATTTGATTGATACATCTAATGTTATGAGACTTTTTTTTAATTGCTGAAAAAATTAATAACTACTTATGTTTTTCTTATTAAAAAATTGTATCCATTGATTAACAAAATCAATTGTCCGCACCTCTAACACACCAAAATGAAGACAAGACACTTTGATATTGAAAAGTATATTTTGTTCCTAAACTACAAATATAAAAACATGTAAACAGGTAAAAAGAATGAGTTAAACAAACATTCAAAATCCAAGCAAAAGATGGAAATAAAAAAAAATCATCATCATTGATATTTGTGTAATCACCATATTGCCGACTAGAAAAGCACATATAAGGACAGTGAATAAATCTGTAAGACAATGACTTAAAATAAAAATTGAAAATGTACACAAACGAGACTACTTGTACATATTTTCATGCATTACAAACTGTCATGCTATTAACAGATTACAAAACAAAACAAAAAACTACTACCATATACAATTCTACAAATTCTGGTAAAACTAAATAATAATAATAAAAATAAAAAAAATGTTACTTTCCAAAAATTTTCTCAAAACTGGTAAGTACAACCACATATACTTTAGGTTAACTTCATATACTTACATGTAAATATTAGGTATATCCCAAATACTGATGGCAAACAAAATGATAATAAGAAAAAGAAAAAAGCATCATAATGTACTCATTAAAGAAAAAAATAACCTACAAGTACATACAAAATGTGGACATTGATGGAAAACAAGTAGGAAAACTGTTTTCCACGGAATTGCTTTGCATAGGAGTTACTCCCCTTTGAGTATCATGATAGTAAAATTCTTATATAAACATGAACATGTAGCAGTATGTAAAAATAAAACAATTTTTCATAACAAAGACATTTTTAACCCGTTTCTAGCCATTAGAGAATTCTGAAAAAAAGGTATGTTTAGTACTAAGTGACAATTAAGTCAAAAGATTAAACAAAAAATTTGAGGGGAGTTTACACAGTAATTACACTTCAGTTGTTTTTGAGAAGTTTAGCCTTTTAGCGCACCTCAACCTAGTTCTACGGCCTATCGGCTCCTCCTCCTCCTCCTCCTCCTCCTCCTCCTCATCTTCGACTTCAATGACAGTAGGGAAATCAGGTGTTGAGGCATTAGAAAAAGTTGTAATCGAGGATGGTGGAGTATGCATTACCATCAATGGAAGCAAGCTAACATTCCCTGGGGAATAGGCAGGGTTGGGGTGCTGCTGAACCTCTGGGGTTTCATTGGGTTGGTCCACATTTCCACACCTTTCTGATAGCCATTTCTTAATTAAAACTAAGATCACCGCTATAGTTGTGGTGATTGCCCACATTAAAAAGCCTACAATTATAAGAAAAAATAATCTATTTTAATAAATGATGACATGTGAAAATTGCATAAAAATTAATATATAACTTGTATTAACAGATCATGATTCATCTGAATAGTGCTGAGTTACTCAATTTAATTAGATAATTCGATAACTGTGTGATTTTTAAATAGGCTCTTATTTTTATTTTCATTAACCATGTCTGTTTTAATTTTTGTTTCATACAAGTACACCTATTAGAGATAAACAAACTGTTTGAGTTAAACAACATAAAGTTGAAATAAAATGTTCAATGTGTTTACCCAAGGCCATATCTGTCAACGAGCTGTTTTCATTTACAGATTCATTTTTGATGGCTTTTATGAACTTATCTCTGAGGTCATCTATGGATGTTCCTACAATAAAAAAAATCCAAATGTTTAAAAATATGTTCAGTCAATTTTAAGAACTATATCTGAACATCCTAATGTAGTTTTATTTACATGTTTAAAAACTTACCACGTTTTTTGGACAAAGTAGTATAGGTGGTTTCCTTTGTTGTTGCTGTTTCCACATTTTTGATGGCTTTTATGAACTTATCTCCGAGATCATCTATGGATGTTCCTACAATAAAAAATCCAAATGCTTTAAAAATGCTCAATCAATTTTAAGAACTATATCGGAACATATTAATGTAATTTAATTTACATGTTTAAAAACTTACCACGTTTCTTGGACAAGGTAGTAGAGGTGGTTTCCTTTGTTGTTGCTGTGTCCATTGTACTTGAAATCACCTCTAAAAAATAAAACAATATATCAACCTTTTTTAGATCCTAAAAGATTTATAATTATTTTATTTTGTTAAATTGTTGATGAATATTTAATGATTAAGATAAGTGAATTAAATATATATTATATTCAAGAAAGAATTGACTTTTTTTTAATTTATAGTTCTTTCATTAATTAGATAACACTGCGGTGTTTTCCTTAAAAAAAACGAACATGTTTCTCGCAGCAGCTTGATACTTTTATTCAACCATCTTTTATAATACAATTGCCAGTAAGAGTTGTAACTCCTAACTCTACTACACATTCCATAGTAAAAAAAAGTCTATTGACTCGATTGGCCAATCTTTTTGACGTTAAAAGTCACGTGACTTAATCTATTTCACATTTTCCCACCGTGAAGGAGCGAAAATCGCCGATGTTCTACTTGAATAATGTATTGACGTTCCCTATCTAATTCGATGCATAAAAAAAATCATCCGTGTAGAAGTCAATTGTTGCTCTTTTTTTTTTCTTATGGGCCCTTTGATCACGCGGTTGATCTCCTTTCCGGAGATTTCCATTCAACATTATAGAGGAAAATAATTCCAATATATATAAATACACTTACCCTTACAAATGTTGTTAAAGCGGTCCCGAATAAGTTGACCGGTGGGTGGCCACTCAATCTTCAAAATTTTGACGTCACAGTCAAATAATGAAATGTCCCGCATGTCCGGCTGTCCTCTTATAATTACACACGATTTAAAATGTGGGAAATTACACCTGTAGATTCCATGACGGGGTTGACATGGGTAACATTTTGCACCTTGGCAAAAATTGAAATTTAGCATGCTTAAAAGCAGAATCGTCCGTGCTAGCATTGCGATCCCCATTTTCAAGCTAATTTTGCCGGGACTTTTGATCATGTGATCTGCAAGGACTTTTGATCATGTGATCATTTTAGATGAATCGGCTACCCTTATTTGGGTTTGTTTTTTATTTCACACCAGATACATTTAGCAGTATACTGATCATTTTCCACACTTATAAAAGTTAGACATATTAGTATACCAAAACTTGATTATGTCTAGTGTTAATACAGTGGATGTGATTCTGTTCACATCATAAAACCAGTTGATGTGTTACACTTCAATATAGCACCTCTCTAAAGGTTTTGAGTTTTGGACTCTCTCTCTCAATCATTCTCTCTCTCTCTCTCTCTCTCTCTCTCTCTCTCTCTCTCTCTCTCTCTCTCTCTCTCTCTCTGAGAGACACATTTACTTTTAATTTCAGTAATCATACATAACTCCTACCGTTGTTATGTTATCTTTGCGAGGAATATTGTTTCACTATTTCCCCTTCAAATCTTTTAATATACACGTAAAACAAAAAAAACAAAAACAAAAAAAAACAAAATCAACTATTAATACGAAGTGTTACACTTAAATGTTTCCAGTTTGTAAAAGAGTTTTGAACTATCTATATCTTTCTTGACCACCAAAATCGAGGGTCATAATTGGCGGAACTTGACTGTATTAAACACGGCTCGGATAACACAAACAAATTTATAGCATCCTCTATTACTATGTTGTCGACTGATATATGGGCACATATTCAATTAATTCACATTACTCTTTCGTTAACTCTGTTCAGTGTTTAAATGTAAATATGAAAAGTCACTTTTGTTTAAATCAATGTCAGACTTGTGGTAGGGAAACCCAAGAGATGGACGTTTTTTTAAAGCTGAAACAACAATTAAATCGTTCGGCGGTCATGAACATAATAGATCAAGCTTAACACAGGGCAAACGGAGGTTAACGATTTTATAGTTATCAGTATCAGAAAAGACTTGTATGTTTCATAATGAGTAAAAGATCAGGACGTAATATAAAAAGTTTAAAGCAGAACACGTAATACACGTGTAATTACCGGTAGATCGGTAATATCGCGTCTGTAAAACCCCTTTGCTCAGGGTGAACGCGTTATAATAATGTCAGGTCATTTGTAAACGGTCAGACCAGGTTAGAATTATAGAGGATTCAGATCAGCGCTGGCCATGTTACCTTATTTCACCTTCTTAATTAATTAAGGTACGGACGGCAATTCTAATTAAGGTCTTCCGTTTCCAACGGAAGACCTTTATATTATTGTGCAGATTAAGATTATTCTTATTTTTCTTATTCTTATTTTCGGTTTCTTTTTATTATTAAGGTCTTCCGTTTCCAACGGAAGACCTTATTGTTTTCGTTCTGTTTCTTTTTCTTCATTAAGGTCTTCCGTTTCCAACGGAAGACCTTACTGTTTTTCTACTGTTTCTCATTCTTCTATATTATTAAGGTCTTCCGTTTCCAACGGAAGACCTTATTGTTTTCGTTCGGTTTCTTTTTCCCTATTCTTTTTTTTTCTTACATATTTTGTGTACGCGATTTCTCAAAAACTACTCGGCCGATTTATATGAAACTTTCAGATCTGATAGATATTGGTCTGAACCTTATTGCAAATTTTTTTTAATGGTGACATCACTTCCGGTTTTGAGATATTTACAATTTAACGTTTTTTAGAGGGTCGGCTTGTCCACGGAGGTTCTCATAAACTAAAAAAGATATTGAGTTCAAAATTTCAGGAATGATAGACAAAAGAATGTAGATATGTAATAGGACATTTATAATTTTGTAGCGCAAAAAGCGCCAAAGCTCGGTAGGGCTCCAAAAATGAGTTTAAAAAAGCGTTGTGATTTTGCATGGTTTTCTTAGTTTATCTCTTTTCCCGGAAATATTTTGTTAAGACATGTAGAACAAAAAAGATGAATATTCAAAAGATCTTTTATTTGACATCAAGATAAAGGGGCTGGACCCTCAAATCAGGGGCCTAGAACCCTTGAAAGTTTTCACTTTATAACTCAAAAGCGGTTAAGATTTCGATATGGCTGTCGCTGCAAAAGTTGTTCATTATGATCTTATTAAAGTCGTAACAAAAATTTTTTGTTCGGGTAATGCGTAATATGAGTGTAAAAAGCTAGGCTTGTTACTATGTATTTGTGTTTTATTTGGCAAATAAATGGGGTATTTGTGCGTATAAGTGACATAAAGTGTACCAGTTTACATACGGAAAGTGTTTACACATTTTAATTCTTTTCTAGTGAAACACATTATGGATAAAAGAAGTACTTCTATGCAATGCATTTGAGTCGCATTTAAAATCTAGCTGGATTCCGAGCTGTGTATGTGAACAATTACGTATCCGATCCCTTGCCCGCGGCCGAGGAAATAGGTCGCGGCTGGATTAGCGAGCGGTCTGCCGTTATCTAATACACAAGATTTGCGTCTTGCTGTAATGCACACATGGTTTTTTTAATGTAGCTGCAAACACAAAGAATTCCGATTTTAACGATATTAATAGTAAATTTTAAAAAAATTATACCTTTACCTACTACCATAGACAGTGTACCAGCTTACATACGGAAAGTGTTTACACATTTTAATTCTTTTCTAGTGAAACACATTATGGATAAAAGAAGTACTTCTATGCAATGCATTTGAGTCGCATTTAAAATCTAGCTGGATTCCGAGCTGTGTATGTTAACAATTACGTATCCGATCCCTTGCCCGCGGCCGAGGAAATAGGTCGCGGCTGGACTAGCGAGCGGTCTGCCGTTATCTAATACACAAGATTTGCGTCTTGCTGTAATGCACACATGGGTTTTTATGTAGCTGCAAACACAAAGAAATCCGATTTTAACGATGTTAAAGAGTAATGAAAAAAGATTATACCTTTACTTACGAAGTAATGCGTTTTTAGTCTCGTAATCTATAAAAAATAGATGTTTTTTGTGATCTTGTATATGTCATGAAATAGTTTTATTGTTGGAAAATAAAATTCAGTTATGAAACTGCAAACATTTTAAACCCACCACGTTGAGTGTACATTTACATAACACATCATTCGCACAGGGCCGAGGAGATGCCGCGCTAGTGGACAACCGATCCGCTGTAGTCTAGGACACAGGCTTCTCGTGTTTCTACGTACGTTATCACACATTTGAATGTTCATTGATTCTTTGTAAAATTGTTTTCATTTCAATTATATTGGTTAAAGATGCATCAAACCATTGATTTAAATTATAGTGCGTAAAATATAAAAAAATATGTCATCAATGAAAATAATCCAACGTTTTACAGTCGTACGAGTTGAAATGTAAATACATTGAATTTCACCTGTGTCTATTTCTGACATTTTGCTGCTGAGAATTTAATGCGTTTCACTACCCATTTCAACAAAACAAAATATAGGCGATATTCACAAGATAATTATTCCAACACACACATCTTAAGTATCTGTAATCTGTGATAATTCATTTGGCTAACAAAATATTAGAATTTTTTATGAATTATGAGAGAGAGAGAGAGAGAGAGAGAGAGAGAGAGAGAGAGAGAGAGAGAGAGAGAGAGAGAGAGAGAGAAAATTAATCAGGGTGTAGTAAGTAAAGTGAGTTGAAATATATTTAAAAAGCGTTCGAGATAAGGCAGCTTAAGTTATACAATGTTACATGCTTGCGGTAGGTGCGGGCAGGATAAAACTTACCATTGCCCGCTAACACGGAAGGAATTGAAGGAATCAGTGATTATTTCTTAATATACCTATGAATTTTTAAACAAGTTGAAGTTTTACTTACATTCAGGCCGTAAAAGAATAATGGTCACACTATTGGTTTAACCTCTTCTGAATTGTAGTCCGATTCATTAAAAAGCATACTAATTATTTTTTGTTACTGATTATGAAAGAGTATGTGAGTTTTAAAAAAGTTTATTTACATTCGGTGAGTAAAAGTTTTGATTGGATTCGGACAGTTGAAGATCGAGTAGAGGACACATGGTTAAAAATACTACTTAGTAGATTAGGGAAATTTTCAAATCGAATGGACTTTGCATATGCAGGCAAACTCGATTAGTTAATACATAAAATATATACATTTTGATAAAACGTCTGTATGCTGTATTATGTATTTACTGTCTGATCGGGACTGTTCTTCCCCAAAAGAATCGCTCGGCGATCGCGTAAAGAACGTTCTGTATAGTACAACACCTGATTGGAGTACATGGTTATATATATATTTTTTTAAGTTAACGTTTAACTAAGCGAAATTGTAGTGGTCATGGAGTCAATAAGCAAATCAAATTTGCCAATTAGGCAATAGCAGTTATCCAGTGCCTATGATGGATAATTTTACAAGGTGAATTAAATACATGTAAATATGAATTTTAAAGCACTCTCCGCCCCTTGTAAAGAGCTTCCATTTCCTGCATTCTTTTCTTTCAATAACGGTTTTTGTGCACGCATTTTCTCGGAAATGGCTCAAAATTTGTTAAACGGCCCCGATAAGAAGATGAATAGATGACCCCTAAAATTTCTTTCCCAAATATATCAAGAACGGTCTCAAATTTCAAACACTGGTTGAATAACATATAACCTATTTTGTGCAAATATATGTGCATGAAATGACAATTTTCCTGTAACTTAACAAAAATTACACTTTGTGAAATCTAAAAATGTCTGAATTTATTATTAAAATTAATAATTTTAGACGGCCCATTCAGTAAGTTTTTCTAGCCGAGTACTAGTCTTTCGTTCAACAGCGCATCGATTTTGAATATTGCAGCGTGGTTTACAACAAGAGGATGAAACGACTACGAATTTTGACAGATTTGGCTACAAAGAGTTAAAAAGAGATGAATACAAAACACAAGTGCGATTATATCTTTTAGGAGATAAAAAATAATAAATATACGTTTGCCATAAATACAACATTTTATCATAAGAATATTTTAACATGTAGATCCGCCGAATATTTCCATTTCCCTTCATAATGTTTGGTGTCCGATTTGAAATAACGTTTCGATGTATACCAAGTGGAGAAATTTCTTTAAGCTGCATGTTCCGATATTTCGGCCATTAGAGTATCAAATAATTTTCCATACAAACCAAATGAATGAACTTACAAAGTTATAGACGTATTTACACGGAATTGATCTCCTTTCAACGTTAGAAATATTCAAAGTAAATAAAACTAAATTTTGGGGCATTCAAACCCCCCCCCCCCCACAAAAAAATACATTATGAGAATATTTAGAAAAGTAACCGTTTGGTTTCGTCCTCTGAATGATTGGGTTTATTCAACCTGCATGTTTTGCTTCGATTATAAACAACGTAAACTTCAAAACTATTAATGAAAAAATATACACTGCTTTATTTTTGTTTTGTTAAATAGTGATGCTGTATATTTTATTTGTTATAATAGATCATATATAAAAAGGAAAGATGTCAAAGTCGTAATACAATCATACTCGCTTCGACGTAAGGGGCCAGTTTGAACACGAGGCGAAATAACGCGAAACCCTTTTATGTCGTTTATTTTGTAAATAAATTTTGTACATTGTACAGTAAAACTTGTCTAATCCGGCGGAGGGTAGTTTTAAAAAAAAATGGCCGGATTAGCCAACATCCGGTTTAAAAGATATTGTTGCAAATTAATTTTAGTATTTAATGCAGTAGGTCTTGATCGTGTATTCTTGCAAAATTTCCAATTTTTCTGAAATATATTAGATTTCATCGATCGTAATTACGGTACCAATTTTTATTTTCATTTTTTTTTTTTTGGAAAACAATAAATCCATAACGGAATACATACGATTAAAATACTTTTTCAATAGTCAACAGATGGCTGAATACGTAATGGCGAGACCTGTTTTGATGCAGGGAACAATAGATAAATATTGATATAAATGAGAATTTTATTTTTAAAAAATGGAGTATTTTGACAGAAGATTATGCAACTCTGTAAGTGTAGCCATACAACGGGAATAACAAACGATATTCGGCAGTCCCACTCCCGCAGTATCCTGAATCACGGCCTGAAAAAAAATGGGGTGAACTATAATCTAATTATCTAATTTTGGCAAAAAAATGCGTATTTATTTATAACAAGACTTAACGGTATCAACTGAAATGAGTTGCTAGTTTGGATCTATATTCAAGTTGTTTAAATCAATAGCAACGACAAGAAAATTGGTCGATAAATGAGCATTAATTATCTCGCAGAAGGCCGATCGATTGATAAGTGGCCGGACTACGGGAGATAACTCTCACTAATTATAAGTAGTCGGTTGTTTTCATCGCGGCCGGTTTACAGAATAGACAAGATCCGGATTGCACAACATTTTTTAAACAAAAATGATAGGAAATTGTCAAGGGGCTGAATAATTTCGCCGGATTGGACAGCATGACGGAATGAACAACATCCGGTTTCAACAAGTTTCAACATGGTCATTATTTTTTTTTATTGAAATATGGCTTAATTGACCAGGAAAACTACTGCAGCGTATATTAATACACACATACTTAGCATAAACATCGTTTAGAAGCGTACAAAATTTTATTGAAAATCGGACCAAGCAGCTTTAACATTAAGATTTACATGTGTAAGACACTTTATTTGTCATGTACATGATCCTGTGCATGAATTATTTTCACTATCTGTTTATTTCTCGAAAATGATCTCCAATTCCATTCACAACTGTTGTCATTCAAAATCACATAAGGTAAGTAAAATTTAAAATTTTGAGTCGATTTCAACTGTTATGTATCCAAGGAATCTAATGATTTAATCATGTGTTACTTAATTAGATGTTTTTAAGGGTCAAAAGTCCAAAATTTTGATCACCTATAATATCATTTAATATTTGACCTTTCATTTGATATCAAGAAAAGGGGGCTTGCCCCTCAAATTAAGGGAGGGCTCTAAAGTCTTTTATCTATAGCCTTTTGCTGAGAGATATTTTGTGAAAGGTCATAAAAGCAGATATGTTATCTTACAGTTATGTTTCCAAGCAATGTGATGATTTTATTATGCGTTACGTAATAAGATGTTTCTATAGGTCAAATGTCCAACATTTTAATCACCCATATATCAGAATGGATAATCTTTTGAAATGCAGTATACAAGAAAAGATGCTCAAAATGATGTACTAAACAATATGCAACCTTCAAAATTTCGTTAAACGGTCCCTATAAGGAGATAAGGGATCGACCACTAAAACGTTCTTTCCATATATCTCAGGAATGGTAATGAATTTCTAAATACTTGTTGAACAAAATGTGTTTAAAATTAAACGACCTTTCATTTGATATCAAGAAAAAGGGGCTGGCCCCTCAAATTAGGGGACAAGAGGACTCTAAAGATTTTTATATATAGCCCTTTACTGAGAGATATTTGGTGATATGTTATCTCCAAGCCATGTAATGATTTTGTCATGTGCTACGTAATTAGGTGTTTTTAGAGGTCAAATGTCCGAAAATTAAATCACCCATATATCAGAACGTAAAAATCTTTTGAAATATAATATTTCCAAACGCTAGTTGAACAAAATATGATTAAAATTAAAATACCTTCCATTTGATATAAAGAAAAAGGAACTGACCCCTCAAATTAGGGATCAAGATGGGTCTAAAGTCTTTTATCTATATACTAGTCAGTTACTGAGAGATGTTTTGTAATAGGTTATAAAAGCAAAATTAGGTATAATACGTTTATATATCCTAAAAATGAAATAATTTTTTCATGCGTTGCCTAATTAGGGTTTTTAGAGGCAAGAGGTAAAACAATTTAATCTTTTCTATCTCAATTGGAAGAAATGCAAGTATTTAAGAAATCAACGTATTAAGAGAATTCATAAAAAGCATTACAGGAAAGCATTAGTACTCCACCCCTTTTCCAGATCATATTTTGTTGTCGAAAATCAAAGTCGATAATGTCATATCACCTTCTAAATGTCGGACGGAAGACCTCCTCGTTGCTCGCAACGAGATCGTGTCTAGTTATTATTATTCTTCTTGGTAGACACCCTTAATTTCTCGGCCATTTCTTTATCGATTTTAATGATTTTTACAGGGATGATGTCTTAGGTGAATGTCTCTTTGCATCCCACTTTCCGTCTGAAAATTCACTTCCGCTTTTGAATTATCTCCCTTTTTCGTGTTTTTTGGATCATGATTTTGTCCACGCGTGTTCTCAAAAACCGTTATAGTTAGAGACTTGAAATTTTTATGCAAGATAGAGTGGTTATGGTAGATTTGCATGCTTGTTTTAGATTTCACCAGAAGGCATTGTGCTTGAAGCTCGCCTGGACCTGAAAATGTTGATGTTAACTTTTTTTGACAATTTTGGGGAAATTTGAGACTTGATCACGAATATCTTTTTTGTAATAAATATTTTGTTATCATATATAGAACAATAAAAGTTTATATATACAAGAGCTTTCATCTGACACCAAGAAAAAGGGGCTGGCCCCTCATATTAGGGGCCCAGAAGGGTCTAAAGTCAATTATCTGTATCTCTTTAATAAGAAATATTTTATAATGTGTTATAGAAGCAAAATTGTTTATCTTCTCGTTAGTTATCTATACATGATTAAAAATTGCTGATATGTTACATAATTAGGGGTTTTAAGGGGCTAGAAGTCCAATATTTTGATCATTTATATCTTAAAAAGGAGAAATATTTTGAAAAGCATCATAGAAGAAAAGATGCTCAGAATAATGTTTGTAATGATATGTAACAACCAAAAATTCGTAAAATGGCCCCTATAAGGAGATAAGGGGTCGGCCCCTAAAACAATCTTTTTCAAATATCTCAAGAACGGTAACGAATTTCTTATCACTTAATGAACAAAATGTGTTTAGATTAAAAATACCTTTTAACTGACACCAAGAAAAAGGGGCTGGTCCCTCAAATTAGGGGCCCAGAAGGGTCTAAAGTCAATTATCTGTATCTCTTTAATAAGAAATATTTTGTAATGTTTTATAGAAGCAAAATTGTTTATCTTCTCGTTAGTTATCTATACATGATTAAAAATTGCTGATATGTTACATAATTAGGGGTTTTAAGGGGCTAGAAGTCCAATATTGTGTTCATTTATATCTTAAAAAGGAGAAATATTTTGAAAAGCATCATAGAAGAAAAGATGCTCAGAATAATGTTTGTAATGATATGTAACAAACAGAAATTTGTAAAATGGCCCCTATAAGGAGAAAAGGGGTCGGCCCCTAAAACAATCTTTTTCAAATATCTCAAGAACGGTAACGAATTTCTTAACACTTAATGAACAACATGTCTTTAGATTAAAAATACCTTTCAACTGACACCAAGAAAAAGGGGCTGGCCCCTCAAATTAGGGGCCCAGAAGGGTCTAAAGTCAATTATCTGTATCTCTTTAATAAGAAATATTTTGTAATGTGTTATAGAAGCAAAATTGTTTATCTTTTTGTTATTTATCTATACATGGTTAAAAATTGTTGATATGATACATAATTAGGGGTTTTAAGGGGCTTGAAGTCCAATATTTTGATCATTTATATCTTAAAAAGGAGAAATAATTTGAAAAGCATTATATAAGAAAAGATGCTCAGAATAATGTTCGTAATGATATGTATTAACCAAAGTTTCGTTAAATGGCCCCTATAAGGAGATAAGGGGTCGGCCCCTAAAACAATCTTTTTCAAATATCTCAAGAAATTTAACGAATTTCTAAACACTTAATGAACAAAATGTGTTTAGATTAAAAATAACTTTCATTTCATATCAAGAAAAAGGGGCAGGCCCCTCAAATTAGGGGCCAAAGGATTTTAAAGGGCAAGAAGTACAATTCTTAGATCTTTATATCTTTAAAAGGACAAATATTTTGAGAAGCATTATAGAAGAGACGATACTAGGAATGATGTACTCAACAATATTTCACCAACAAAATTTCGTTAAAAAGCCCCTATAAGGAGATAGGGGTCGGCCCCTAAAAAACCCCAAAATATCTCAAAAACGGTAACGAATTTCTAATCTCTTGTTAAACAAAATGTTATTGATATTGAAATACCTTAATTTCTTTTAATATCAAGAAAAAAAGGGATGATCCTTTAAATTAGGGGCCAAGAGATATCTAAATGTTTCCAACGAAAGTTCTTAAACATGAATCTGAAAGAAAAAAGCTTCTGGCCTTTTCAATGAAATATCACTTTTTTCTATTTCTTTATCATGTTTACCTTATAAATAGCAAACGCTAGATCATTCATGTATCTCAACTATAAAACCGGACGGAAGACCTCCTCGTTGCTCGCAACGAGATCGTGTCTAGTTATTTTTCTTTTTTTTCCAACAAATTTTGTGCACGCGATTTCTCAAAAACGACTCGACCGATTTTCATCAAATTTTCAGATATGATAGATACTGATCTGAACTTTATACGCAATTTTTTATTTTGATGACGTCATTTCCGTTTTTGAGATATTGACGTTTTATCGATTTTCAGAGGGTCGGCTTGTCCTTGGATCTTCTCCTTAACGATTGAAGATATCGAGTTCAAACTTTCAGGGATTGTAGACGACACATTGAAGATGTGTCTTTAGGCATTCATTTTTATCTGACTCAAAAGGCGCTGAAGCTCGCCTGGACCCGAAAATTGAGATTAAAAAAACGTCATCATTTTTCGAGGTTTTCTTTGTTTATCTCTTTTCTTGAAAATATTTTGATAAAACATGAAATGCAAAAAAAATTAGGATTTACAAGACCTTTCATTTGATACTAAGAAAAAGGGGCTGGCCCCTCAAATTAGGGACCTAGAGGGCTCTAAAGTATTTTATCTATAACCCTTTACTGAGGGATATTTTGTAATAAATTATAGAAGCAAATATGTTTATCTTACAGTTATGTAGCCTAACAGTATTATGATTTTCTCATGTGTTACGTAATTAGGGGTTTTTAGGTGTCAAAAGTCCAAAACTTTGATCACCTATAACTCAAAAAGGAAAAATATTTTGAAATGCAGTATAGAAGAAGAGATGCTCAAAATGATGTACTTAACAATATGCAACCTTCAAAATTTTGTTCAGCGGCCCCAATAAGGAGATAAGGGACTGGCCCCTAAAATGTTCTTTCTCAGATTTCTCAAGAACGGTAACGAATTTCTAAACACTTGTTGAACAAAATGTCTTAAATATTAAATGACCTTTCATTTGATACAAAGAAAAAGGGGCTGGCCCTCAAATAAGGGACCTAGAGGGCTCTAAAGTCTTTTACCTAAAACCCTTTACTGAGGGATATTTTGTAATAAATTATAGAAGCAAATATGTTTATCTTACAGTTATGTAGTCTAACAGTATTATGATTTTCTCATGTGTTACGTAATTAGGGCTCATGTGTTACGTAATTAGGGGATTTTAGGTGTCAAAAGTCCAAAACTTTGATCACCTATAACTCAAAAAGGAAAAATATTTTGAAATGCAGTATAGACGAAGAGATGCTCAAAATGATGTAATGAACAATATGCAATCTTCAAACTTTTGTTCAGCGGCCCCAATAAGGAGATAAGGGACTGGCCCCTAAAACGTTCTTTCTCAGATTTCTCAAGAACGGTAACGAATTTCTAAACACTTGTTGAACAAAATGTCTTAAATATTAAATGACCTTTCATTTGATACCAAGAAAAAGGGGCTGGCCCCTCAAATTAGGGACCTAGAGGGCTCTAAAGTCTTTTATCTATAACCCTTTACTGAGGGATATTTTGTAATAAATTATAGAAGCAAATATGTTTATCTTACAGTTATGTAGCCTAACAGTATTATGATTTTCTCATTTGTTACGTAATTAGGGGTTTTAGGTGTCAAAAGTCCAAAACTTTGATCACCTATAACTCAAAAAGGAAAAATATTTTGAAATGCAGTATAGAAGAAGAGATGCTCAAAATGATGTACTTAAAAATATGCAACCTTCGAAATTTTGTTCAGCGGCCCCAATAAGGAGATAAGGGACCGGCCCTTAAAACGTTCTTTCTCAGATATCTCAAGAACGGTATCGAATTTCTTAACACTTGTTGAGCAAAATGTCTTTAAAAGTAAATGACCTTTCATTTGATACAAAGAAAAAGGGGCTGACCCCTCAAATAAGAGACCAAGAGGGTTTAAATGTTTTAAACTAAACACCTGAAACAAAATAGTATCTGGCCCTTAGAATGTAGACCCTTTTCTTCTATTTTACATCATGTTTAGCTGTTAAATAGCAAAATCAAGGTAGTACATGTATCTCAAATTCTAAAATCAGACGGAAGACCTCCTCGTTGCTCGCAACGAGATCGTGTCTAGTTATTATACTTTTTCTTTTTTTTCTGACTCCTTTTCCGCTTCATAACTCAAAAAGTTTTCAACCGATTTTAATAAAACTTTCAGCGATTGTTGCAAGTTGGCGTCCCTCAAAGATATTAAAGTGTCAATAACAACGTCACTTCCGTTTTGACGTTACGTCATTTTTAAAATTTTAAAAAAGTCATTTTGTCCGGGGCTTTTCTCAAAAATGCTTTAAGAAAGAGGCTTTAAATTTTCCATGATTATGAATTTCTCAATTTACCTGTGCAATAAGGCTGGAAACAGAAATCCGTCACTTCCGGTCGAAACCGGAAGTGAATCAAATTTTTCGAAAATTTGAATTTTTTTATCAAATCAAAAACGTATATGTGTTTTGTAAAGCTTTTCAAGCTGAATCTAACACTGAAAGCCGTTTTAAAATCGGACAATGCATTACAGAGAAATTTGGGTTTAAAAATTGATTTTTCCGGAAATTTTGATTCTGCGTTCTTGGTTTAAAAAATAGCGTTAAGTTCAATGTGAAATTAACTCGTACCAAAAATAATTGTTAAGTCGTACTTAAACACATTCGGATTTTTTTTTTGTTAAGTCGTACTTAAAATTGTAAAGGAATTTGTTAATTCGTACTTAAAATCATTCGGATTTTGTTAAGTCGTACCAAGAATTATTCGATTTTTTTTATTATTTTTGTTTTAGGGTCTCTTGTTATTGGTTTAAGAACTTTTCTTCTTACAGGAACTTCAAGCTTTACTTTTGACATTAACGGAAGACCCACTCGTTGCTTTGCAACGAGCTTTGCTCTAGTTCTTTTTTTTTTTTCTTCCTAGACGCGAACTTTGAGGCATCATATCTTGCTCATTTCTAAATGGTTTTTGCTCAAATTTTCAGGGCTTATAGACTTTACAAAACACTATCTAAACCATTTCATAAATTTTAAAAATCCTCTTTCGTTAACGAGTTATTCCCCTTTTTAAAAAATTTAGGGCCTTTCGTTTCCAGACAAAGGCTCCGAGACTATGATAGCAGGGAATGGGAATCCAACGAATTTGAATAACAGACACATTGAAGTTTTGCACATCGGTTTTTGTTTTTGGATTACTTTCTTTATTTAGAAAAAGGTAGGGGGTCAAAAAACAGGGTTCCAAAAAGTGCGAAAATTTAGACATATTTTCCTTTGTATCTTTTAAACAAAAAACGTTTTGTTAAGACATGTAGAATAAAAGTTGTGCAGAATGTCAAGGACTTTCATTTGACACCAATAAAAAAGGACTGGCCCCTTAAATTAAGGGCCAAGGGCCCTTGAAAGTTTTTGCTAAATAACTAAAAAACGGCTAGGATTTTGATATAGCTGTCGCTGGAAAAGTTGTTTGTTGGGATCCTATAAATGTCGTTTCAATGTTATTTTGTTGGTGAGTTGTGTAGTATGAGTGTAAAAAGCTTTACATTTTAACATGTACCTGTGTTTATTTGGCAAGTTAACGAAATTCATTGTGCGTACAACTGACATTAAGTTACGACAGACAGTATACCTGTTTAAAAAGGAGGCTTTAATTCATAAAAAAAAATAATTTTTTTAGGATACATGCTTTTATGTGAGGAGTTTAAGTTATCTTCGTAAATTCTGCACAATCCTAAAAAACGAGAAACAGAAAATATAAACATTAATTTTTTTTCTTTTCTAGAAAATCACACAACCTACCGGAAAAAAATAAATCTATGTGATACATTTTAGTTATCATGCTGCGTGCATTTAAAATATATCTGGAATCAGAGCTGTGTGTGTGAACCATTACGTAAGCTATCCCTCGCTTGTGGCCGAGAAAGTCGGTAGCCATGGTCGCGGCTGGACTACCTAGCGGTCAGCGGTTATCTAATACACCGGAGTCACGTCTCTCAATTTATGAGTTCATTTAGCCGAAAACAAGAATTGTTTTAATTTTGATCACACATAATATTAGACGTTTATTCATCTCAAATTGAATTAACTGATAGAGTGTCAATTAAGAAAACGTTCTGTTAATTAATAAAAGAAATGTCATTCTCAATCGGAAGTAATATCAGGCATAGATTAATTCTGGGTTTTAAGTAAAGAAAAAATAATAACTTCTATTTGGTAGATTTTAGTCATTATTATACTGCAAACATTTCAAATCTTCCTGGGTTCTGAGCTGTGTGTGTTGTAACTTTACGTAACCTATTCCTCGCCCGCGGCCGAGGAGATCGGCCGCGGGTGCACTACCAAGCGGTCAGCGGTTATCTAATACACCAGATTCGCGTCTTTCATGTAGCCTACTTGTTTTGAGTATAAATAGCCGCAAATACAGGAACTGTTTTAATTTTAAGTTATTAATGTTTTATTTAAAATGTAAATTAAGAAGTCATTCTGAAAATTATAAAATCCGATATCATTCCTAATCCAAAACATCGTCAGACATAAATCAATGGTGGGTTTGTAAGTATAAAATGTTCTAAGAACTGTACTAATAATGTTTTAGATCAACAACAAAAAACCACAAAGATTACCCCTTTAAATGATGATCATCCCTCGCACGCTCGCACATGGCCGAGAAGATCGCGCGCGAGGGGACATCTACATGTACCTTATCACACGTGTATGCTTATTGATATTTTGTACGAACACAAAACTATTTGTTTATTTAATTTTCATTTATATTGGTTTTAGATGAAAGATAAATTTATCTCCCTTATTCAGTTGATTTAGCGTTGATTTAAACGTTAGGGCGAAAAATCTTATAAAAACCTCTCATTAATTGAATAAAAGTAATCTATCAATTCGATTCTAAATATGCAAGGCCGATTGTATAAATAAAAGAACTCCGAGATATTTACCGGCATATGTAAACTTGATATGTGTTTAAGATTAATATACTGCATCGTCGGAAGCCACGGGTTTTCTATCCGTTACACTGATTTCAAGCAATGTAACGGATGGAAAACCCGTGGGGTCCGACGGTGAATCGACTGTAGTTACTCATGATCATTTCCGTTAATTATTGCTTAGACTTTTTACAGACTTTAACACTTTTAAGACAATATTCAAACTTTGCCTGGCCAACGAGTCATATAAAAAGTATGCACATGGATATATGTATATATACTGGTGTAAGAATTAACATTCGACCAACACAAAAATTAAATAGTGTAGAAAGTAAAATAAGTTTTCTTAAGAGTTGTACCAAATTTTAGCAGGGTTTACATAGTAAAAAAATCATTAATTTTCGAAGCGTTCTAGGAAGTTTAAAAACAAAGTCATCTCTGTGCTGCTCCGCCCCCCCCCCCCCCCCCCCCCAGTGCTCGAGCTGAATTTTAAAAATTGGCGAACAAAAATCGAAAATTTATATGTGTCGAAAATCAATTTTTGGTGACTCCTTATTTGTTAACGTTCTTCCTAATGTGTTTCACTTTGCTGTGTGCATTTATTCGGCCAGTCTGCGTGTTAATTCAATCACCCCGTGCGACCGAAAATCTCGTGTCCCTTTAAGACCGAGAAAATAAGCACCGCCTTCGAATTTACCTGGTCAGTGTAACCCTTGTTAATCAACTAAATCGAGGCCCCAGTTTGAATGTTAGAAAATGATTGGCATTTTTGTTTACTCGTCCTGTGTATACCATGCCCAGCGCTCGCGACGACGGTGCAATAAACTTTTATCTTTTGATTTGATGCATACCGTGACGATAAATCGCTATCTTTTAGCACTTTAAACAAAAGAAATATTAAAAGATATGAATTAAAAATTTACTCGTACTTGGTTATGTACCACACTAAATGCGCTGATCACCTAGCTATAGTCTGTCAAAATCATGTAGTGCCGATCATGTATCCATGAAAGACGTCGTTTATTAATAAAGATGTTTGTGAATAATTGAGAATAAATAATTAAATGAAATCAAATATTGCGTTCACGATTTATATCGTTAGTTATCACATTTCTTTGAGAAATTTCACGAGCTGAAACCGGAAGAGAAACAAGTACAGACAGCTCTGGTGCATGCGCAGCTGGTAGAATTATTGTGCACTTTAATTTAGCAGCTGATCGGAAAAGATTTACAAGCATTGGTTGCAAAGTTGCATTAGTATTTGAGTAAGGTGGGGTGATTGTATAATTCACAAAACATCAGGATATATTCTCAGTTAATCCCGACAGAAACTTGTTCAATCAAACGAAAGATTTTGCACATGTCGCACGAGGTTTTTCATGCGTTTATATTCATTTCAACGAAGAACAATTTGTTTTATAAGTACATATAAATACGATATTCTTTTTAAATAAACGGAAAAACTCTTTTGAGAGCACTTTAATACTCCGTGTATATAAACATGTATACACAAGCGAGCGTGTTTCCCTCGGGGTTTCACACCTCATTCAATATAGGCTCCACCCCCACCTGAACTTACCTAAGGTAAACTGACCGGTTAAAAACCTCGGCCTTTAAGTGCACACAACCCTGGACACAGATAGCCATAGGTAATCTATGGATGCAGATCATCAATTGTTATGTAATTAAAATACACTTGGAAGTGATCTATCACTGTAGTGGTCAATTGTTGAATATAAGTTTAAAGTTTTAAGTCAAAGATGTTAAATAATAATTATTTGTTCTCACGTTTAGAAGTTATGAAATACGTTATTCAATGCAGTCGGTCGCCATAGAAATCATCAGAGTACTGCAAGTGTTGACAGTTTCTTATTTCTATAAAAGACCTTAGGACATAATTCACTTGACTTACAGACTAGCGACACACTTGCCTCCCAAAAATGTATGCACTTCTCAAAGTTACAATTAAATGGTATAGATATGTGTTGTTCAGCGGATTTTATTAATTGTTGTAAATGATAAAGTTAGAGAAATCGTATTTTCTGGAGGTTGACATATGTAGAACTCTTTTGATTAAAAAACAAAAACAAATTGTTTTGATGTCACACCATCTCTTTTGGTTTGGTTTAAATATACAATGTACACAGTGCTCTGAACAAAACGCTGGTTTATGCCTTTCTGTTACTCAAGTTAAAAACTGAACAAAATTGATTACTTTTAGGTTCACACGTCACATGTTAAAACAGTGTACATGTATGCATAAATATATGATTTTTATCAAATAAATGACATTGTATCTTTAAAAAATTCCAAAATATTATAACTAAAACATGTATATGTGACATGATAGAAATAATTGTAAACCAGAGGTCTCTCTTCCTGTCACACAAAAGTGACAAAAAGGATTTTTGATTCAGTTGGAGTTCTGCCCCCACCCCTGCCAACATTTTCTGAAATTTACATTTAGAAAATTAAATTTTGGGGTATTGACACCCCCACCCCCACACACTTTCTAGATGAGCGCTCAAGGCAAAAAAAAAAAAATATTGGGATATTTAAAACAAAATCCTATTTGAAAAAAAATGAAGTTAGAGATGCCTCACAACCCCTACCACTGCCGCGGATTATGATTTTGAAGATTTGTGAATTTCTTTTACTTGCTTGTGAATATTTCAGATAAATATGCTCATCCTTTCAAAAACAATACTGAGGACTGTTTGGCCAAACATTATACGGATAGTTACCCCTACCACTGAGCACCTCAGTCTCGTATACTAATAGCGCACCCTCAGATGGGAGAAGGCATTATTAATATTGTTTATTTACAATTGGTGTTCTTTTCAATCTCTAATTTTAACACTGCACTTTACATAATCTATTCCATGTTTTAGCGGTAGAGGTTTAAGTATGAATATAGGGAATCAAAATGTTTATGAAACATAACACTATTTTCCATGCATCAGCGCAGTGGATTTTGTGTTTATTACACTATGATATAGGCATACCAGTAGTTTGAATCCTGTCATCAGTTGTACATACATGTAAACGTATTTATCTGGTTGGAATAATTTTGATACATGTACAGATAAGAGATGTGTTTTAAGTTATCATAAATTGATATAACCGTGAAATAAGTTAAAAGGAGGAAAATAATACTTTGAAAGTGAGCCTCGTTTTCTGAACTTACTATTATCATATTGACATTCCAGTTTAATGACTGCCCACCCTTTTCTCCTTACACTCAACGGCGTCGGATAGGTATCAATAAGAGGTCACCTTTCCATGACCTTTAAATTTGCATACAATCTAAATATATACCCCTAGCTTATCACAGACATGCCTTTATCTGTTTTATGAGAAGTGTAACTCTTCAATACTATGCAGTCTGGAGGTTGCAATAATTATATAGAAAATAGGCATGAATTAATTTTTCTGTCTCCTTTTGAAGAGTTCAAATTGATTTTCTAAAGCCCTGATTGGTCAGAAGTTAAGGTAGTGTGAAGATGACCTCCTATCAATAACTGTCAGACCCTGACAAGTGTACATGTAAGAAGAAGAGTGGTGGTTTAATTAAGACTGAATGACAATCCTTTCTTGACTTGCAATCTGATGAAAATGTATATAGTCGCTATACGATGATTTGAAGAAACCCCACTTGAGGTCACCTCCTGGTGAACTTTGCTTTGACCAATGAAATCGTCGGTTCCATTCCTCAGTTACATGATTAGGAAGTTATGCCAATACATTCTTTAGATTCCCTAAGGGCGTCTTATATCAACTTATGCTCCATCTCTTACTTGCTGATACCGAAAGATTCATGTGGCATCATTTCGTCGTACAACTCCATTTTTGTTTGTAACCCGAAATTACAGTTTCTAACACTTGCTCTGATTGTTAGAATAACTCATGTATATTTATAAACAAACGTTCAACAGGGGGTGACCTCAAGAGGGGTTTCTTCAGATCCACTTGTATCGAAAATAGAAAAACAAGGAGGGGATCAAGGATATGATTTTAATCAGATTGTCTCGACTTGAAGCTGTAACGGAAGACCTTCTCGTTGCTTGCAACGAGCTCGGCTCTAGTTGTGTTTATTTTTCTAATAAGCAGTTTTATTAAAGTCGTAAACGCGTTACCTGTTAACTAAAATACTGATATTAAGTCATGTCAGTACACGTTACATGACCTTTACGCAGGTGTGAAATGCCAAAGCGGAATTTTTTACCCTAAAAAAAATTAAATTAAGATATACAGCATTCTACACCTACTCAGTATAATGAGGTCAGGTCGTGTTAAAATACCTTTGCGCATCTAACCACGCCGGTATGTCATGATTTAGAGCGGTGTTTTTAAAGTGGAATTTTGACATCGTTTAATCTTCTGATAAACATGAACGTAATGTAAGCCCTATTATCTGACCGTTGAGCTTTCACACCCCAAATGTTTTGTGTGTCTGATCTTATCCTTAATTAAAAATGAAAAAAAAAATCGTGATGTCTTTTTTCATTTTTCATTTTCTAAATATCTCATCCCAGTTTTTCTCCCATGTGAGAACATTTTTTTTATCAGGGTCTGCTGTCAACAAAAGGTTACAATACAGTCAGATTTATGACTCTGCAGTGATGCTCTGCGTTAATAGCTACATCATTTATTTACTGAATTAAATAACAAGAACACACTTTACATTGAAACTTTTCACAACAATATTTTAGCCTATATGGATAAAAGAGTTCATTTCCAAATAAAAATGTATAATCTTAGAAT